>BJFM01000441.1:61038-81302 GCA_016586285.1 Arothron firmamentum | reverse complement strand
CACACACACTTTGACAGACATAAGTTTGGGCAAGGCAATCTGTTAGTGTAACTGTGACTGATGGCTCCTGTGATGTTTGCTTCTCTCTCTGTGTTTGATCCTGCAGGAACAGAGGAAGCGAAGCCTGCAGGGACATCTCATCCGCTCATTCTTCTTGTCTCTCCCTCTCTCTAATCTGCAGCAAAGATGAATAACTGTACAAGCATTTACCGTACAAAGATCAGGATGCACCTCTGATACTTTCTGCACCAAGCTGGCATCTTCCTCTACATTTGTTTTTCCATTTATTCTGATATTAAACCCCATGATAGTCTTGGGTGACACATTTCACAAGCACCCGACAGAGTTTAATGTTTCTTCAGTGCCACTACTTCAAATGTAATCATTTGAAAACAAATCATTAAAGATATAAAAATGAATAAAAAATTAGTTTTCAATTAATTTTATTATATCTGCTTGTAGTTGTCTTGTTGAATAAAATTACTACCGTAATCTGAAGAGAGTAGTATGCCAGTAATATTTGTGGTGTAAGTGAGCCTCCAGTTTTAAGTGATGAAAGCTGCTCGAGTCATAAAGGCAAATGAAGTGTTCTGTCAAAATCCAAACCCGGGGCCGTTAATCGAAGCAACACTACTGTAACCAAGGGAGGCAGGGAGGGGGTCACGCTGTAGAGGTGGGAGAAATTCACTGTCCATTAACCTACAGCCATGCCATTAACAGAGCAGGGTCAGCGAGGGTACAGTTACAACAAGCACACCCACAGAATGGATGTTACCATGGCTTCGAATGCACCATTACCCACTCCACCGAGTATGTACATCAGTATGTATATCATATATCACACACAGTCTGAGGCAATATGACTATTAGTATGTTGCACAGTTACCGTCACTCTTAAATTTAGATGGCATAAACATGATTGACTTACATAATTAATGGGAGGGAAATTAATCAAATAATATGAATGACAACAGGATATGTTGTACATGTCTTTGTTTTGGCACAATTAACAAGATGAAAATATTCTAATGTTCTCAGGATAATCCCTCAGAAGTGTGTGTGTGTGTGTGTGTGTGTGTGTGTGTGTGTGTGTGTGTGTGTGTGTGTGTGTGTGTGTGTGTGAGAGAGAGAGAGAGAGAGAGAGAGAGAGAGAGAGAGAGGCAGGTTTTTCAGGCTACCTTGGTTCTTACAACAGCAGCTGCAGTCACTTGATAAGACCTGAACTAAACAACTTCACTCAGGGGACAAAATGAGCAGAAATGTAAGAAACACACACACACACACACACACACACACACACATCCAGACACATACACGTACTGTAATGTGGCAGATATTCAGGAACATAACGATTAGCAGGCATGAAACAAGAAATTTTCCCTAGCATGGGACAGCAAATAGTGCACAGTGTGTGGACACTCTGCACTGTGAGACAGGACTGAAAGCATCCCATAAACAGCACAGTGCAATATCATGTCACATCAAGGTGCTGGGGGTTATTTTTACTTTTGCCTAGAAGTTAGAAGGTCCTGGGTTGGAATCCTGCTTCAATTTCTCCCTCTGGAGTATATCTACTGGTCTGTGCGGTTTCTTTCCTTCATATGACAAAAACACACATAAGCCTGATAAAAGAAAGACCTTTTTTAAACAAAAGTGAGGATATTTTTAGGAAGTAACACAACTTTAAAGGAGGGTTAAGACTTGGTTTTACGTTAAGGTTACAACTAGATTAAGGTTAAGGTGAGGGCAAAGGTTAGGGTTAGGCATCAAGGTAAGAGCCGTTGGGATAGATTATGTTACTGAGAGTCCCCACAGAGATAGAATACAAATGTGTGAATGTGTGTGCACACCCCTGAGAAAATAAATAAAGACTAACATTGAGAAGCAAAGAAGGTAGCGTGATGGAGAGGCATGCTGAGAGGAGATGACATGAATGTATTTGAGGAGTCCAAGTGTAAAAGAAGAATGGGCAGGAGCAGGAAGGAGCACATCAGAGGGTGTAAGACAGGACTGTATGAAGACAAAGTTGGAGAGGCCAGACAGGGTCAAGCACATCAAAGGGTCAGTAGATATTTAAAAGGATGCTAAAAATGGAGCTGCAAGCCAGCAGGAGAAGACCATAGAGGAGATTTATGGACGCTGTTGTGAGAGGTGTTAGGGACAGCAAAAAATGGAAACACGTGATCTGCTGTGGTGACTTCATGAAAAAAGGGCTGCAAGTAGAGACATGGTGATAAACTGCATTTTCATACCGTGTGATAAAGATAGGCAGAGCTAGTTTACAGTGGAAAGTAGTTTTGTCCCAGGGACCACACACAGAGCTCTGGAGAAACATATTAGTGGGCTTCGCTGAAAGGGTGAGACACAATCACACACCAGCGATCCGTCAGCTAAGACCAAACATTATTGTCACCAGTAATTCTGGCCAAGCTCATCTACCTGGAACATGTTTCCATTCCCTTATTGTAATCATGTAACTTTATGAATGAGCCATCGCTCTGCTCAGTCCACCTTGGCCGTCGAGGCACAGAGGAAGAAATCCGACACAGGGCATTATCAAATTAGAACCAATTTCCTGACACAATTAGATTATTTGTGGGGCTTGAATGTCGTATCATTAAGATGATTTACATGTGCGGGAAGTACCCAGTTTTTACATTACGATACTACAGACTACAATATGGAGAACGCTGTCCAAAGACGTGCTGCTCAGTTCTGGGGCTACACACTGCATCCTGGATGAAATTAAGAGAAAACATGAGTAAAAGTGTAGCGATGGTGGACACAGATCCTCAAGTAATTCAGTAATGTATAGTCTTTAGTGCAGAGTACTACTTTTTCTGCTAACAGTCTGTTTTGTGCAATTTATTACTTCCAAAATTGACTTCTTTACTTTGCTGACAGAAAATAGATAAATAAATAAATAAACAGACTAGGACCCTTGGGAATCGGAGGTGGGCCTTTTCTCTAACATGAATTATTAAAAAACCTTTTCTTGAATATTGTAAGGCCAATTATTTCTACTTTTGGGGTTTCTTTGTTCTTTCATTAAAAGGATATTCTTCAGATCTCTGCAAAAATAATTATATTGTGAATGAATATTGATATTAAACAATATGAGAAATTAGTTTTGCAAGTAGGCAGTTCCGTTGAAACATTGCCAGCCTTCATGTTTGTACTCTCACCCTGACCACTAAAATTCATCCTGTCCTCTCAGCCATTACTTCTATGCTTTACACAGTTAGGCCCATAACAAAAAACGCTGAAATTATTCTGGTCTGTTTTCTTAGTGCCATGGTAACCATAACAGGGAGAAACCGGTTTGGTGTTGTGGTTGCACAGAGGTGCAGAAAACAAAGGTGGAAATCCTTAAATCAATTTGGCAAAACTGGAAATATCATACAACATTAATCTCACACAGTTAAAAGGAATGATTTTCCTTTTAAATCCAACTTCCTGTCTACATTAAAAATAATAGCTTTGGAGAATAACAATGAGACAATTTAAATTATTAGACATATGATTTATTCTGATAAAAAGCTCAACAAGAAATTTACAATAATCCTGTCTTAAATGACTACTGCTGGTGCCAGGGGAATAAAAAAGCTTCTCTCTGCTCAATTGCGCTGCATACTAATAGGCTGATTATGACTCCTAATTATCAGATGGCACTTGTCAAGAAGAAGCCGTGCAGTTTGCCCCGAGGACAAAATGCAAAGCAGCGACAACAGCTATTGCTGCAGAAAATCCACTGAGGAGCTTCACTGTTTTACAGCTTATCTGGTGAGAAGTCAAGAAGCCACTTCTTTGAATTACACTTTTATACAGAATATAATACAACAAATAAATAAAACAGAATCCTGGGCCTCAGGCACTAAAAAAGGAATATTAAATTGATTAAAGAACATTTTATTTCTTTTTTTATTCATTTAAAAAACAAATATTCCTGCTGGCAACCTAAGTAACTAACTAATAATTGTGAAATTAGACATACAAGTCCTGAATTAAGTGTTTAAATTACAATTTCCCTTTTTTTTAAAACCTTATTTGGACTTTGACCATCCTGTCATTGGTGTGCAGGACTGCTTCTGAAGGCTGAGATTTCCAGATGGAGATTCACCACATTTCTTATCTCAAACACTGTTAATAATTCAGCATTTAATATAGAAACAGACTGGTGTCCGTGAGGGAACAATCACAGTGAATTATTGATATGTCTCTCCTCTGGTGTCTAGATTAGACGAAAGCAATATGGTGTAAATAAGAAAAGAAAGTCAAGCTGGACCAATAATCTTCTGCCCCTAAAGGACACTCTCCTCCTCTTCATTGTATTAAACATATATCATGGACAGTTATTGCTGCCATCTTTGGATAGCAGTTTAAATGTATCGAATTGTTCTTCCTCTAATTTTACCTGTCATATCCCAAACCCTGTCTTTAGGCTCCTGTTGCCTTGTCTTTTCCTTCTTTGATGACTTGGAACCCAGCTACTCTCTAAATCCACAAACACAGGCAAAGACCCCATTTGGCCAGACTCAATTTAAAGTCAAATAGGAATTTCAATCCAGTATCAGCTCTGATATAGATCCTGCGCTGCCAGAGTGTGCTGACAATCAGCTCAAAATCGATACAGCAATATAGAGACAGACTGAGCCATATATGAAGTGTGTTTGCGTCAGGCTTTCATGCCTGTCAGCCAATTTGAGGCAGGTTCTGGCCTTTTTCTCCAGAGTAACGGTGCAGCAAACTTGTGCAGTGAAGGACACCGTGTCTGGACCCACCCACATACAGCCACCATGTGACATCCATACCAAAATACATCTGACCAGATAGTTCTGCTTACACAAAGCCTTAGGATGAAGTTAGATAAGATAAGAAAGCTAAGATTATTTGCATAAATCATCATGCAGTAGCGTTATTGGTTGATAAGTTGTGCAAATCACCAGAAATAAAGCAGACATATGGCCCTGCTGTTATCACCTATAGCTCATGATCACACCCACACAGGCTGTGGCTGTGTGTGTGTGTGTGTGTGTGTGTGTGTGTGTGTGTGTGTGTGTGTGTGTGTGTGTGTGTGTGTGTGTGTGTGTGTGAAAGTCAATAAGCAGAGAGTTGCTTTGTGAGAAGATAAAAACATCAAAACAGAAAAAAAAAACAAGACAAGGTCGTGCGTCTCTGCTCGTCTCTCTATCCATCATGGCTGATTTGAACTGCTGTTATTCACACAACTGAGCTTTAACATCAGTTCACAGGTCGAGCAAATCTACAAGTGGCAATTAATGTCCTGGCTTTTTTTAATTTCAGAATGAGGAGCCTGATATGGTGGCAGATGGAATGAGGCTCATCGCTATGAGGTTAAACTATTAATGCAACACAAATACACCAAACCCCTCTTGGATTTCTGCAGTTGAATCGCTTTAATCAGAAGAGACAGCTGATTTCACATAATTCACATGCTCAGAACTGCTGAGGTCATTGGTGACGCTCACCTCGACCAGCCAGATCAGCTGCTCTAGGATTTCTTTTAACCTTTGTGGAATGTCTGATGGAGCAATTGATTTGAGTTTATCTCAAGAATGAGTGTTAAGCCTCTGTCTATCTTTGAAGATGTAGATATCCAGGGATGCTCACATCTATGTGGCAGCATGTTCATAAGCTGTGGAGATCAGTGGATATCCGTCAAGGCCAGAACAGATGTAAACGCATGCACGCACGCACGCACGCACGCACGCACACACACACACTCATCTTCATGTCCACCTCTGTCTAGACTCTGCCTTATTTTCTCCAATGTGAATCAACATTTTGTCTATATTAAAAATCTTCCTCCTGGACTCTGTAAACATCCCAAATCTCTGCCTGGGTCACATCCTCATCTGAATGAACTCCTCACCCTTTCCCAAAGCCACAGCACTTGCTATGCACGGCCCCCTATCTCCAAAACCCCTGTAACACACACACACACACACACACACACATATACACACACAAAACCTTTCCCTTTACTTCATTCAAGCGAGATCTAATTCACAGATGAATAATGGATGCATAGATGGGAAGATGGGTGGAAGACTGTCATCTATCAAGGTTCTATTTCTCTCCGTGTCTTGCAGGACGGCTCTAGTGCTAATGCAGGGCAGCATGCATTGGAGATGAGCCTGGGGACCTCCCACTCAGTAGCTTTCTTCCGTCTGCTGCCTGTAAGATCTTACTCTCCATCTTTCTGCTCCAGACTGGTCACTCACGTTCACTTTCAAACCGTTTAGCGCAGTTATCCATCTTTTTTAGCTCCATCCTTATTTCATTCTAACACGGCAAACATAAGGCTGCATATAACGCAGCACTCATCTTCCTCCATCATCATCCCGCCACCAATCATCTGCTTCATTGTTCATTGGCTCACTTCGATTAGTCCCTGACCTTGAAATAAAGATGCTCAGTTCTTATTGACCCTGAACCCTCCACCCATTGCTATCCTCCCTTCCAATACCCTCAGAAGCCACATCAAAAGGGCCTCCACCACAAGCCTCCATTATCGCTCTGTGGAGTGGGATTTCGGTTTGCATTCACTCTGGAGGCTGAATTCAAAATGCAAAAACACATCCCGTTAGCTTGATTATAGGTGACTGATAGCCTCATATGCAACATTTCAAATAAGCTTTTCATTTTCTACAGCCTTTTATACTTTTAATAGATATTCCTGACAACCTTTGTGTTTTATGCTAATATCTGTGTTTCAATAAAGCTTCATTTAGCCTAGTAGTTTTACACAGATCACACCCAGATAAAGGACCAAATAAAGAACCCCCCCACCTTTTTCAAAAGGCAGCAATTAGTAAGCCAGGGCAGGAGATTTGCAGAGTCCATCAATAATGCAGGCTGGTGGGAGACCCTGGCTGCCCCACGACTGTCCCGCTGAACCCTCCTGCCTGTCTACCTGTCCTTCTGCCTGTCCATCTGGCTGTGACTGCCTGATCTCCTTCCATCCTGTCAGCATTTGTCTGCCTATCTTCTCCACACACACACACACACACACACACACACACACACACACACACACACACACACACACACACACACACACACACACACACACACACACAGATCTGTTTCCCACGGTTGCTTTTGGTAGCTGTTGTGGACATATCCTTGAGCTTCTACGACTGGGAAGACTCCTGTGTATGGTTTCACTAATCTAATACAGTGATGCAGTTGTTTTATGAGTGCTGTATAGTAAACACTATGGATGCACAGCATCTTCCTAGTTTAAAAAAAGGATTTCTCCAAAGTAACAATGCATTTTTTTAAATTTAAATTCAACTGCGCAAATAAGAAAAACAGAAAATGTCAAAACCAGAGCATGACTGAATGCAGAGATGCCGAGAGGAACAGTTACAACAGCCACCGCTCCTCCGCGTATGCCAGCAGAATAATAATCAGGGCCATATTACGCAGTCCAGCAGAATCCAACTAACCTTTCATTATGTTTGTCACACAACGGCAGACAAAATGGTGCACAAGCAAGCGGCACTGACAACAATACAAAACAGCCGATTATAGCTGGTTGACAGTTGTGGCTGTATCAAACGCAGCCCATTTAGACCAGTTAGACGTCGATCTGTCAAATGCTTCACAGGCACACGCACACAACAGAAAACATCTGTCTTCATCATGTTCTGATCAATAAGAAAATAAATACGTTCATCCATTTATACAACCACCTGGGCCTCATTCTCCTTGATTGTGATTTGTCTGTATCCCAAAACCGCACAGGAAAACACGTGTGGTGTTGGTGTTCCACATGTTGATGGCACTGTTCACTGGTCCTCTCACTTCAGAAAACAGACAAGGTATTCAGGGCACACAGCCTGACCTCAGCAGTGCTGTGACATCAGATCCTCAGGCCTGTAACTGGGGAACAGGCCTGTTCACACAGGCAGGTGGAGACCTGACACACACACGCACGCACGCACGCACGCACGCACACACACACACACACACACACACACACACTGCCTCACGTGCTGTGTTTGACTAGCTCATACTGTAGTTAATGAACAACTCGTGTCACTTGGAATGTGGGCAAAGTTTCATGTGTTCATTCTCATACTAATGACCTACATTTCTTAAACTGTTGCTAATGTTTTTTATGTATTTATTTTAAGTTATTTCATTGAAGGTGTTTTCCACATGTATAAAAATGCAAAAATCCAGCTCTGAGATAACCTCCAACATAATAAAACATGCAGTGGTGCCTGTATCAGTGCAGCACTCCTAAAATAAAAGCAGACACCTTATCTTTGCTCAGCAGCGGCCAGCACAACATTTCAATGATTCACAATGTGAGCATGTGCAAAACTAAAACACATGTAGAAGAAGCAATGTGACTATGTGTTCTGCTTAAAAGTTTAATTACATCATTCATTCATTTTGTAGGTGTGTTTGTATGACAGACAGAAACACACTCTGACTCCCTGTATGTGTGTGACTGTCCCGTCACCTCCATCCTCCCACAGCCCCCACTATTTTCAGGGTAATATCAGAGTGAATGAATGATGCAGCAAATGAACAGGTTGCGCTATGCAAGCTTTCCCTCTGCAGGTTAGATAAATATGTCTATTAAATGTTATCAGTACATACGTGTGAGTTGTATATACAGCGGTTCTTCTGCGCTGGGTCTTATTCTATCTAAAGCCATTGTACTTAGATCTCTGTAACAACCTCCACATGAAGTGAATCAGATTGAGACATAACTTATTGTAGTGGTTGAAATGGGGGGGTTGACAGCCAAACAGCTGTTCTATAGCACAGATACAGGCATGTTTTAATTACGGTTACACCAGGACCACTGGAAAGATGGAGGAAGAACAAAGGGACTCAAAGGCAAGTGAAAGGTTGCAGGGCTTCATCTCACATCTGAAAATGGTAGCCATGGTGTCGTAACAGGGCTGCCTGCTCAGGACTGGGTGTATACAGTATCGACTACACTGCTGCATCAAGTAGAACAGTACAGCTGAGCAAATAGTGGTTATAACCCAAGTAATTATCTGCCTCAGGCCAAGGAAACATCTTCTGAATACAAAAATGTTCCTTTTTTCTGCTTTTAAATAAGTGTACATAGAAGGAATGATTTAAAACCAGAATGGAGCACACCTGCAAATTAATTATTTACATTTTAGCTAACCAACAAAATATAAAATCAGACATAAAACAAAACATCATGGCATAAACACCCCAATAAACAGCATAACAGAATGAAGCAAGATTATTTGTGTGTTTAGTAACTGCAGCCTTCGAGCACAAACTTCCTGTGTGTTTTCTGTGCATGAAGGAATGTGAAAGTTGTGAAACCCTTTGTCCACTCTGCAAAATAAAGAATTCCTTTTTGCCAACATCTTTCTGCCCCAGTTCAAGGTCAATCAAATTGGGTCTGGTGGATGTGGAGGGAAAGCGCTGCAGTTGTAAAATCAGAATTCATAAGACACTAATCTTGTTTCTCTCATGAAATGCTGACAAATCTCTGAGCAGGGGAGAGAAGCTGGGCCAGGATCCAATACCATCGTTTGTCTGCTTCTGTTATTAGATGCTTTCTCCCAACAGTTAAAGGAAGGCTTCAGTGTCTCACTGAAATTTCAAAAAAACAAGAGTGTGGAGGATTCCTCAACGTGAACACAGGCTGAAACATCGCCACACTGTATGGTTCTGTCGTGATGGATTGATCTGCTGTCTTTTCACAGGACACACAGGCCTCCTGTGACAGGCTGACAGAGGCATTGACCCATGAGCAGGACTTAAGCCTGAGAAGGGAAGCGATTTATCATCCACTCTGCCTTTCTTCGCAATGCTAACGGCCTCTGGAGACTTCTCTCAAAAGTAAGCGGCCACGAGAAGAAGACATTTACACTCAGTTGGCTAAAGTCACGTGTGCAGACAGAGTCCCCACTTCCTGTTTCTCAGGAACAAAATGCGAAATCTCTCCAGGAGCTGAAGGAGAAACGTGTGGCACGAAACCAAAAATTCTTCACAGACACATACCGAGGTTCATCTCAGACATGTGAGAATTTTCACCCCACACTCCCCCGACGCACATCCATGTCCAACAAGTAGATCAGCACGTCCCTGCAGCATTTAAAAAAAGACTTCCCGCTAAATTAAGTTGTTTACTTTCACTAACAGCTTTCCAAAATGAAAGCTAACGGCTTGCATTCTTTCCCTCATCTCTTGCAGCTTAACACCAGAGATTAATTATAGCAAGTGTTCCTCTTTATCGCTGCTGCAGTGGGAGTCAACAGGCCAGCAGAACTCTGGCTCTAAACATGTCTCACTTCATTAATTAGGACAGAATGCAAAACCTATCCGCAGTATCAGCTACTTCCCTCATTTAAAAAAAAAAAAAAAAAAACGGAGCCAGGGAGTGAGGAAACCCTGGTTGGTCTGGTTGAGTTATAGCCTGGAGAAGTGAGTGGCAGCAATGATTTCTGACTATTTTTAGTCAGAAGGTCTTTTATTCTGGGGATGCCCAAACAGGCCAGAGGACTGTGGTGCATGTGTGTGTGCATGTGCGTGCGTGTGTGTGTGTGTGTGTGTGTGTGTGTGTGTGTGTGTGTGTGTGTGTGTGTGTGTGTGTGTGTGTGTGTGTGTGTGTGTGTGTGTGTGTGTGTGTGTGTGCGTATTTGTGTTGCGTATCCCAAGGCAGACACCTTACCTTCTGCAGATGGGGCCTGATCCTGGGCAGCATATAACATTTCTTTGAATGCCTGAAGAGAAAAAAACGAAACATCGTCTATGAGTACTGACTAAATCACCACATCCAAACGTACGCAACATATAGAAACTTCCAAGGGCATTAATGACTCCACAGAGAGGGGTTTTAAATCAATCCTCCAGTTCATTCTAACGAAATCAGAGACAAACAATTCTGCGATAATTGCGATGACGAACCGATAATACGTCGTTTGGTCAGAAATGTTATCATTATTCAGGGTTATGCATAATATCCTGAGTAATGAGAGCTTAAATTACAATTTGGACTTGATTAGACAGTTGTGTTATGAAGATGTTCCTCTGTGATTAAAAGGACAGATCAGACAGAGGGTAGAATAGAGAGATAGGGAAGTGGAGAGACAGAAGGCAGAGAGAGATATGGTTACATGAGATTGTTTGTCTATAATAAGGTTGATCTGGGTTCATACATGGCCTGAGCCTCACCCACCTCCTATATAACCACCTGTTTTATTGTTTTTTTGATCCTGTACGTATGTGGGGAGGTGGGTTGAGAGCCACTGTGAAACTGCAGTGCATTAGCAGCAGCCAGTCTGATTGTTGCTACTTAAATTCCTCTGCGACTTACACCGTGCACGACACTCCCTCGGGGGAGTCTAATCCAAAAGGTGAATGTGAGCTCTGATTCTATCAGAGGAGACAAACAGCACTGAGAAACAGACTCTGATCAGCAGAAAGCCCCTCCCTTCAATCTGATAGGTGGGGAACAGACATAGGAGGCATTGCTATGGCAATGAGATGCACTGGCGGCAGCGGCGGCGGCGGTGGCGGGGGGGTAAAAGGTCTGGTGTGTTTCTTTGAGGAGCTAAAGAAAATCTGCTGATTTGGCAGCAAGTGTGGAAACCTGTAAACAATAACTGAGACTAATGGACTCACCAGGATGAATGACACAATGACGACACTAAACAAACATGCAGCAGAAGTGGCACGCTGGGCTCCCATTAAGACTTACACGTGTCCAATTGGGTCAATGGACAATTAAATGGACTTGAGTGTAAACTAACTGTGTACTTATATCTGAGTTCTAGACTGTAAAATCCTCTTCAGGTAATGATCCCTGAGCTCCGGGGGATCACGCAGTGTGCATCATTAGTCTCAAGAGATCCCTGACTCTAACTGCAAGCCAGTGGCAGATCACTTGAATTCTCTGATTTCTGAGTGAATCCTCGCATCTTGGAAAAAGAGCAGACAGGATGGAGGGAGGGTGGGGAGCAGGGATGCAGAGGGCAGGTCTGGTTGGGGACCAGATGTCCTCCCAGTGGGGGAGGAATGTCGAGGAAGGAGAGAGATATAGAAAGCAGAGCTCTTCTCAGCAGTCGCCGTGTCCAGTGCAGGAACATATGCTAATAAATCAGTGCTCGTGTAGATGTGAACAGTGTTTTAGATTTGATATTAACATAATGTCTGTCGTGGTTTTCACATCACAACTATATCACCTAGATTAATTGGCAAAAGCAAAGGTTTCACCTTTGAACAAAGAGCGATCCCTCACTGAAATCACGCAGGCACCTGTTTTCCGTTCGCATTATATCACTATGCAGGTTTGAATTTTAAATGTGGGCCTCCAGTGGCACTCTCCTCCTCCTCCTCCTCTTCCTCATGTTACACGAGTGATTAGAGAGCAGAGGTAAATGCATAAGTAGCCCTGTTTTCTCGCCTACGCAAACCTGCAGCTCGCATTTTTTTTACATGTACATTTGCTGCTGCTGCACCAAACATACGCAAACATGTGTTTTAATGAAAGAAATTTTACTTTTGGATGAAATCCGTTTGCATTCGACATTTTCATTTAAAAGCATATAAGTCATCACAGTCCTCCTGCAACTGCACACTTCCATATTAAACATCTGTTTAGCATACAGGTTTATAACTAAAATCCCTGCAGGATAAAGCAGACACCTAATTACACCATCACTCAATTGCCTTGCCAATGCCTCCGTGTTCAATTCGTCTTTGTAGAAAATGCCGCTCAGCCTCGCACTTCTATTATGCATGGAGACTGGCCGGCCAATCTAAACAGACAATAGCGAGTTCTTAAACAAGGAGGAGCACATAAAGTGTGCAGAGGGTTAATTAATCTAAGCACAAGAAGGCAACAGTGTTGGCAGCTGTAATAAAGTGCAGCCCACTGATGAGCTGCTGTCATCATTTGTGTGAAAATATGCTGCTGGAAACAGACAGAAGCACCAGATGTGTGTATCGCTCTGAATGAGACTGGCTTATTGTATTATTACACTTTTTACTAAAGTCAGCTGATTTTTATTCATTGCAGATAACTTTAATTTTGGCTTCTTCAATGTCATTTAAAGGACGCAAGATGTTTATCTCTCTGCACAAGCTCTCTTCCCAGCCCACCAGCTCAGGAGGTAACAGTGTTCAAGTCAGACCAAACAATGTAAAATACACACAAAGAAGAGAAGAATCTAATTGGAAGAAGTTTATATCAGACAAGCATATACGGCATATATGGACAACATCATTAGAATCAATTATAATATAAATAAGAACAGACTCATCATTTTGCCCTAATTAATTGACTTCTTTTCAATTAATGAAAAAGGAAAGCAATCACATGTTATGTATATTATGTCTATACAATTAAATGGAAAAAAGAATTTTCTTTTAAAATTTTTTTTCTTTCAATCAAAAGTGACTGAAAAACCAGCCGAAACCATAATGACAGAGGAAATTTACCATCAACCATCTCAGGTCAGCGAGTGCCGAGCTGTAGGCTGGAGGTGTAAAATGGCTGGCACGGCCATACATGCGTCCCTGAGCTCGCAATGCGTCACTTTACGCATACAAAGAATCTGTATACACATCCAATTTCGATGCATTTCTATAGAGCAGTTTAGTTAGTTCTGCTCATGTTTCCACAACACACCTGTCATATCTACATTTTTAATTTTATTTTTATTTTTTAACATTAATTACGGTATTTGATCTGCAGATCTTTTTAGTGCAGCACTGATGAGAGGCTGGACCAATCCAAATATCTGCTGGAGCTCTATAAGTCATATTAATCATATTCAGGGCATGTTTCCAAAATAAAACCAACGCAGGGAGATTATGTTGGGTCTGAGATGCAGGATGTTGAGGCTGAAAGAACAGGCTCTTTGTCTATAATTCATAGAGCCAAATGGAATGGAGTAGTGGGTGCTGTCACTACATGTCTGCACTGAAGCTCTCAATGCTGAAGATGCAAAGCTGAGAAGTGGTTTTGTGAAGATAAGAGACTCCGCTAACAGACGCCACACACAAAAATCACATGTGTGTGCAGGCTCTCTTAAAAATCCACAATGTCGTGTTTGATGAAGCCTTGCGACTTGATTCATACGTCAGTGATTCATGCTACTTTGTTTAAAATATTTAAAACAATTATATAATGGCACCAAAAATATACTAAAAGGAATATTTTTGATTTTACACAATATGAGATTTTCATTATTGAGTTAAGCTGTTGGATAAACATCAAGGATTGAGCAAAAAAAGGTAAATTTCTCAATAAAACTATTGATACATCACCCAAAGGTATGAATGAGGGGGAATGTGGAAAAAATAACATCTTATGAAAAAGAAAAAAATGATCACTTAAGGCAGCTAAGGGGTTTTTAAATAAACATGTTTATATATGTGCATTTCTAATAAGATAGTCATTTATTAATTGTAGTAGTAAATTTAATTAATATCTTCTTCTTTTTTCTTTTCTCTCTCTCTTTTTTTTTTTTTTAGTAAACTGCTCCTTTAGTACGTTTTTAAATGTTGAACACCTCACACACATAATAAACAGTAAATGCTCCCTGTGGCTCTTAACAACCGCAGTCAATTTCCCCTCCATAAACAAAAGGACACCCCCTTATCCCTCCTTTCTTTCATTGCCCTCTAAGGAAGACTAATGAGAAATGTGAAATTTTAAAAAATACATGAGTATAAGAGCTTTTTTTGAGGCTGAATATCGAGTTCAACGCTTAACTTTTCCCTCAAGAAATGCAAAGATTCACGACATGTTTATTTCAAATGAAGGACAAATTCCACTTTACCTCATACTGAAGATACTGTTTTCTCCACTCCGGAGTAATATGGGACGAAAGATGCTCCGCGAATTTCATTTTGCCGGAACAACTGTCTCCTAAAACCTCCGATAGATCCGAGAGCAGGTGTCCCCTTCCCCGTCGACGCGACTTTTGTTATTTCAGTCAACTTGGCTGGATCAACATGCGGTGCGTCGGCGCGGCGCACTCCGCTTCGAGTTCACTCCACTTCTGGCTGGTCCCGGACAGTGCGCTCCGAGCAGATCCCGTCCCGCATACTATCTGACCAAGAAGCTGCACTTCACAGTGGGCTCTTTCTTAACGTTGTCGTGTCAGTGGTTTGACAGGGCCGGTGCCACTGCCTCAGTGACTTTGCTTCGTCCCTCCCCGGGCACGTCTGCGGACATTGCGGTCCGCCATCGCATTAAGCCACAGCGACGTGGTTGCGTCAGCAGGGCGCGCAGTACTGGTGTAGTGTTGGGACCCCTAGTTAAAAAAAAAACAAAAAACAAAACAAAACATATTTGTAATGGGAACCTGCTTTAATTAACCACTTAAGCAACTTCAAAGATTTAGAATACTAACACACTGTGTTTGGTTCCACCTGGTTTTGAGGTTGTTGTATGCCTGGAATAATGTAATAGCGAAAAGTTACAAATTTATAACAAGACTACACTTAAAAGTAGTTGTGTGTTATGTGTCTAGTCAAGAGATGCTTTTGATTTGATTATTTTTGGGTAATGCAGACCAGTGTGCTCTGGAGACGCAGCTAATAACAAGTCTATACCAAAGGGAATTAATTATTCTCGATGTTGACATTAGAAACTGCGTGGCAAACGCAGATACAAAGATTGTATTTACAAAGTGGTCACTCTATTCACTGTTTCTTTTCGGGTAAAAGAAATCTAACCCAGGAACATCCAACACAGTAACTGGAGTAAGAGTAAGCCTGCTATTATAAGAACAGCGTCACCTTCTGGACAAAGAGCAAAAATGAGCTTCTTATTTTAAAACCAAAATAAATTAAATAATAAATTTAAACACAACATGCACTAAAAATATAGTAATACTTTAGAATAGATATATTCCGTTTTACGATTGAAATACTGGCTCGATCTTATCATATTATGTGGTAAAATGTAAGTGATTTTCTACATTTAGATTTACATTTTAGAGTGTACCAATTTTAAATTTACAACGAAATGTTCAAGAGATTAGTCAGTCTTTCTCAAAGAAAACCGCTTCAAAAGAGGGTGTTGCTCTTTATCGTTAACTTACTCCCAATTCGTAGCAGTCAAACTGAAATTATAGCGGAACCTTTGTGACTAGAAGAGGATTAACCGGACTTTTTTTTTGGAAGGACCAGAGCCGGACCACCGATAGAAACAAATCCCTCTGTCGCTCTGTCGTTATGTTTGAACATAAAATATTGTAAAACAGAATATTTGCTGAAATATTTAACAGATACACACAGCACCCGGTTATCTCATTTTGATCTTTTGAGTATTTTATACTCTTAACCTACCTTGTGTTTGAAGGGAGGATAACGTGTAAATATTTACAATCATGGCTTCTGGTTCACCGTCGTCCTCTCCGGACACTGCGACGGGCTCAGGTACGGACCCAGCACGGCCCGACACAGGAGAGCCCCTCGGCGGAGCAGGCTCAGACTCAGATTCCGATCTAGGTTTGAGTAAATTTGACTGTAGCGCCATGGAAATGGGGGATCGACTGGATGGAGAAGAGCTGGAGCGAGAGTTTGAGTCTGCAGCTGATCGTTTAGGAGATTTGGTTCAGACGGCTAGCAGAGATCAGTTGCTTTACCTGTATGCCCGCTATAAGCAAGTGAGTATGAGATAAACCCCCACTATTCTCCCCAAACGAATTCGGAGTTGAAGTCCACAGTGAAAACCAAATATTCTTTACATCACTGATTTGTGACAGATGAAGTAGACATAAACACGCCTTTGTTGGCAACTATGCAATTAAGACTGAGTATTATAATTTCAGTAATCTATATTGTTGGTTTCAGGCCAAAGTGGGAAAGTGTAATACGCCAAAACCTGGCTTCTTTGACTTTGAAGGACAGAGAAAATGGTATGTATAATGTATTATATTAGATTGAATGATGTGAAAACAATGCTTTTCACCTGGTTTTATATGTTAAAGATATCAAGTAGAAATGTGTTGCTTTGGAATAAGTGAGGATACGTCTCTGTGATGGATTACGGTAGTTCATATTTAATTTTGTTTCTGTTTAAACTGTCTTTTGTTATGGTGCCATTTTGCTTTGTGTCTTTGCAAAACACATCAAGATATGGTTCACATCCTTTTAGGGGATGCTTGGGTATGTTGTTGACATTTTTTAATATTTAACTACAGGCAGGCATGGAAGCAGCTTGGAGACATGGAAGCAGAGCAAGCAATGCAGGAGTACATTACCTGCATTAATGTCTTAGACCCTGAAGGCAGCACAAAGGTAACAACAAATCTTTAAATTGTCAGGTTTTTTTTTTTACCTCAACAGACCAGATGAGATGATATCTTGTTTGCAGCACTCAATTTTGTCTTGGTATGAAGATTTTTATTTGTTTATTTATTTATTTAATTGCAATGAATGGTGGTGTGCATGTGTCAGTAGCAGGCTACAGTCAATATTCTCCCATTGTATAGAATCAGAGTGGGGAAGAGGGTATAAATAGCTGAGCACTAAATTTTATACAATTTTGATGCCACTCTTCTTATTTACACCATTTACTGGCCCTTATGCAGTGTTAGCTATTCATCTATTCTTGCTATTTAATTATTGAAATAGGATTGTGAAATTGTATACTAAAGTTATTTCTTATGCTTGAGTAAAAACGAAAAGCCACATGCATGCATTTAAGCTATTAGTTAAGATAAAGGTAAATATACTTACCTTCTTCAGTACAACCATGAGTAGAGGCTGAAATAACTGCAAAAATATTTAATTCTTTTATACCATGATACAACGTTTTTCATTGCTGTTTTATCAATGCGGTTAACGACTATGTTCATAAAATGTCAATGTTATTACGTTCTTTCGTAAATGCAATGCAGTTCCGTGCCGGTAGGGGTCAGTGTCGCAGCGTGAAAAAAGATGAGATGATGATTCTCTTTTCCAATAGCTAATGTTTTGAGGGAAAAAATGCAAGTGTGGTGTAGTAAATGGTGCGTTGCCATGGGTAATATTTTCTAAGAGAAATATTTACTTGTGTACTGTTTTCTTCATGGAAAAGAGAATCATTGCTAAATTGCTTTAGAAACATCCCAGTTGAGGTAATTAGTCTTTAGACATGATCATTTTATTCTGGAAGTAAAATTTGGAAATCTGAAACACTTTTTTTATTCAATTAGTCATATTCTACATTTAGTTCTAATTGGGTTAAAACAAGGAATTTAAAAAAGGTCTAATGAATCATACCCTTTTTTGAAGTGACTAAAGAGATCTGAATAGTTCCTCTAAGATTATAATTACATTAGAGGTTAAAACCCAGGAGGTTGCAGCACATCTGGACTTTAAATGAACTCCATTTGCTTTTGATATATGTAGCTAAAAAGGTCTGCAAACAGTCCTCAGAGTAGCAAGCATTATGATGTGATGGTGAAATACTAGCATCATATCCACTTCAGCTTTACATAGTCTGAAAATAGCATTACATTTTAAAACAAAAACAAAAAAAATCTCTGAAACATCCTTTGTGACCTTATTGTTTTCTCCCAACGGTTCTGATTCTGACCTTCGAACAACCTCACTTGGCACAACCCTTCCTCTTTGTTAGTTTCGGCTCTATGCTCCCCTCATCCACGTCTTTGCTCATTTTTACTTCTGCCCTCTCCACTTTTCTTTCTCCCCTTCCATGTTTGTGCCTCCTTAATAGCGTCACTGTCACCCTCATGTCCACTTCTGACACCTCCTTTTCTTCCTGGCTGTGGTGGGGGGCAGGACCGCTGACTCTACCACAACTACACAATGCCAGGGGACAGCTCAACAGACAGGCCAAAAACGTACAAATACCCCACTGAAAAGAAGATTGTATTAGCGTGAACAAAGCACCAGAGCATGGCCGTGGCTCTTCAGTTCTAAGTAGCAGTGCATAGAGGGATGCGCAGGGCAGAGAATAATGGGCAGAATTTGACCTCCGATCCTCTCTCAATTTTTGAGTACATGCTGGGTTTATATTACATTATACTGAAGAGGAGCAGGAGCGGCGCATCAGCGGATATTCTGAGTTTCTGAAGTGAATTAGGCTGTCCCCAAAAGTGCACACACAGTTGTTTTGTTTCACTTGTCATGTTCTCTCCCACTCTCCCTATTTCCTGAAATCAGATTTGTGTGGGCTCTTTTGTGAGCCAAGGCTCGGCTCAAAGAATGGGCAGAGTAATAAAAGTCATAGCTTAACAGAAATGGAATGTGTAATTGCTAGAAAGAAGAAAAAATAACAGAAGATTAACAAAGCCTACAAATTTAGATGCTGTACATTTTATGTTGGTCTTGCACAAATTGTTGGATATTTGATAGCGATGAGGTCATTGTTTGAGGGTGCCTGAGACGTGCTTCAAAACTACACATTGTGAGCTTCCTCTGTGTGTCTTTTCAAAGGCTACAGTTAAAAAAACAACAAAAAAACATGAGGTTCAAAGAGAATAGATGAAACCAATCCTTTGTAGTGCACTGAAAAAGCTGAACAATGAGGGCAGCCCCCGTCCTTGTCCATGCAGGACAGAAACTGGCTGTTCAGTAAAATTTGACCAGGTTTCATTTTGACAGTGGGAGCCTGTCTGTTAGGTGTCATATGTGTATAAGGTGGAGGTTGTTTTTCATATATGTGACCTTTTTTTTGACAGGAGAGACGAGGAGCAGAGAGGAGAACGGGCTTTGGAGGAGCAGCAGTTAGCTCCCTATACCAGGAGGAAATGATCAGGTATCAACAAAGGACTCTTAGAAGCCTCTGATTTCATAGATATAAACAGACTTTCTCTGACTTTATGTATTTAATTTAATAAGGTGATCCTGGTTTGGAAAAACTTTGGACTTGGATTTCCCATATAGGCATTTTAGTCCTCCGAATTGCCACCTGTGTGATGCTCAGTCTGACTTGATTTTATCCTGGATATTGTTAACCCCTGATTTTGGAGCTGTATACAATATGACTATGTCCAACAGACTATAACCGCCTCGGCGCCTAGAGACGTCGTACAGTTCTGATTTATGTTAATGAAATATTTTTTCCATTTACTTGTGGCTGGCAGGTTACTCAAGCTTAAAAAGCTAATCTTCATTTCAGTGGTAAAAAAAAAAAGCTCTTTTGGAGATGAAAATGAGATGTGTAAATCCTGCAGGTTTTCCTCCTAAATGGCTGCATATCATTAGTATGCACGGCCTCGTGAAGAGGTGGCCAGAGGCTCCTCATTTTAATTATGATTTCA
>BJFM01000441.1:45135-60222 GCA_016586285.1 Arothron firmamentum | reverse complement strand
TGTGTGTGTGTGTGTGTGTGTGTGTGTGTGACAGAGAGAGAGAGAGAGAGAGAGAGAGAGAGAGAGAGAGAGAGAGAGATGGATGTTGTGGTTGTAGTGTTGATCAGTGTGAAGCTCAGGCCAGGTAGATGAGTGTTCCCCACCACTGTGGCCAGTTTAGCCTGATGGATGAAGGACATATCTGCCAGTACACCAGACTGGACACGCACACACACACACACACACACACACACACACACACACCCCTGCACCTAGCACATAAGTTTGTCACACACAAACCTTGCATCTACACACACAAACTCTTGATACTCCAGCTGTTGGGATGACAGAGTAGCCAGTGACCTTCCCAGCATGCATTGCGGTGCTGTTGATGTCACGTTGTTAGGACCTACATTAATCATCTGTTTGTTTATAGCCTTGGCGCACAATCATGTGCACGTCTGTGTATTTTCAGCACAGTGGATTCTACACAGGTTTAAATGAATTCAAACATAGTCTCATTTGAGAAATTGTATAATTTTTTTTGTGCATCCTTAAAACATACACATGTACTTTTTATACATCAACGTGTGTCATGCTTTCACCAGCCCTTATCTGACCAGTGACCAAAGACTGATGAGCTGGCCTATTGATTATTTGCCCGGGAGATGGATGGTCGCCACCCATCAGGGACATTTGGGGTCACTGTGGCCATCAGATGAGATAGTGGGCGTGGTCCAGTGCTGTGACTCATGAATAACCATACCGTTGGTAATCACGAGTATGTAAATGAATGTGCTCATACATAACCTATCAGTGATAAAAGTGTAATGAGTTATTCATGATTTATCACAGGCTGATGAGGTGGCGGAAAGACGAAGGGGAGGACAAGAGTTAGGGGAGAGAAGTGTGCAGCTGTGAGCGGAAGAGAAGGTTCATTAGAGAACAAACGGCACATAAATCTTTGTGTTTCTGTCTTCATTTTGAGCCCGTAGCCTTACTGTAAACAAGGAAGATGTGTCTGTGCGTCTAGTAAATTCTGCTCTTGATCAAGTTAGTGGAGTGTAGTGGGTCAGACGCAGGATGTGATTTCTTTTATTCAGCATGACCTTTGTGTCGAAAACATGACCTTTGCTAGTTCTCTCTCTCTCACACACACACACACGCACACACACACACACACACACACAAAGGTGATATATCAAGCACATTACAGGTTTTTTTTAATGCTGCCAGATCTTTACTATACATTTTCTTTCATATCCGATCGCCTTTCAGTCCTTTTTTTTAAAGCCATTTAATTTGTTGTAATTCTAAAAACCTTTTTACATGGGTCAGTGCTGTTGAGGTCAGAAACTTGATGAACTATTTGACAATGTCACCCTTTTTAAGTCAGGACTGTTTACTTTATTTCTTACAGTTATCCATGGTCGTTACTAATCTATGCTTGAACTTCCAAGTTGTTGAGAATTAGGCAGAATTATTAAACCTTGGTTAATTATGAATAACATCAACTGTGTGCATAGTGTGCAGCCAGTGTTGTTGGGTTTGTAAGGCCTGGACAGGTAGACAGGATGTGCTTTGGCCTTGAGGGTGAATGACTTCCTGCGTGAGAGAGGTGCCGCGCCTGGCGTCCGGGGCTTCAGTCAGACAATAGCAGCATAAATTCAATTAATCTGAATGGGTGAGAGGGATGGGAAGGCGTAAAGCTCTAAATGAGATTTTACCCCTTTTCTCCCCTTCGCCCAGCTGCCCCACCCCTTCTCCTCCACTGCCACCAACCCTGCACCCTTCCTCCCCCAAGCACTCACTTTTCTCTCCCTATGCCAGGCAGTGATTTGATACAGATACAATCGGAGGTGAGACAATGTGGCTGCGCGTGTGTGTCTTGTGCCACAGCTCCCGAGGGAGGTGGCACGTGTCCCCACCGCTTGCGTGTCAGACGAAAGAAATATGCATTGGCTTTATCTATTATGTCTTTAATGAATAAAGACTCTTGCATTACAGGGGTATTTTTGTATCATTTAGAGAAGCACAGAATCTGATTGTTTAACTTGAACTGATAGCTAACATCTCTCTTTTCTTGTCTGTTCTGTGACTCTCAGGGAAGAGGATAAAAACATATTTGATTACTGCAGAGAAAACAACATCGACCACATCAGCCAAGCCATCAGCTCCCAGAAAGTGGACGTCAATATTAAAGATGAAGAGGTATTTGCGAAACAAATTCACCACAGAATTGTTATAAAACTGTGCTAGTAGTGAATGGTATTATTACTATGACAACTATAAATTCCACAGACAACACCTGCGGTGTCATCAGGTTATGGAGTAAATAGTAAATTTGACAATTTAACCAAAGAATCTACCTTTAGATCACCCATTAAGAGTAATCCATATGGTTGAAATATTTAGTTTCACTCAGACTGTACCTGCCTCTGCAGGATGACAGGCTGAAATAACATCATGGGAAAAACTCACCTCACTGGAAGATGGTTTAAAAAGGTTTTTTTTCTCCCATCATTACATCATGGATTCATTGACCTGAAGCGACACGCACGTGGAAGCTGCTGCTTAGATACTTGTGAACATTTATTACCTCTCTGAGCTGTTTTCTGCACTGACCCTGATATCCATTCATCTGCCCTCTATTCATCATCAGCCAATGCCAAATGGCTCACTCCCTGCGTCTCTTTCATCACTGCCGCTCATGAGATAAGCGGCCAGTCGGCCAGCAAATTCTCAACCAAAGGCCAGATGGTCGAGGGGCATCAGCAGAGGAAGCTTTGTCTGACTGCTGCCATTGTTGTTGTCTGCTCAACTGCAGTGCAGCTTGCTGATCAACAGAGGGCAGTGGCGAGTTTCCAGTCT
This sequence comes from Arothron firmamentum, assembly GCA_016586285.1. Taxonomy (NCBI): domain Eukaryota; kingdom Metazoa; phylum Chordata; class Actinopteri; order Tetraodontiformes; family Tetraodontidae; genus Arothron; species Arothron firmamentum. Next base: position 57,372 of record BJFM01000441.1, on the reverse strand, counting down.
GCAAATGTGACTTAATGTAGACAGATGTCACATATTTCTCTCTATCTTTAAGATAATAACTACCAGTAATACAGTGGTATTATTAACATTATTTCATAGTTCTGTTTAAATACCAATAAAATCCAGGCAATAAAAGGGCTATTGCAGTTGTAAACTGGGAAGTTCTTGTGTTGTTGATTATAAATGATATGCCCTTCTATATTGTAAACCTTTTCAAAATACTCTAACATTCTTATTATAAGGAAACACCGGATTACACTAATTTTGTCACCTCAGCAAGTCATACAGACAGTCATCAAGGTATATTTTAATTAAATTAGCACCACTGTTCATTCTAGAATAAATTATTTATTACTCAGACCTACACTAGAGAGTATTTTCATCTAATTAGGTATCGAGGCCTTTTCTTCTGTGTAAGAGTCAGCAGGACTTTGTTCATATACAGGGAATAAAAGCTTTTACTCATCAGCACAAACACTCAATATTTCTTTAAATGCTTCCAACTTTGGTTGCTGCTTTTATTCTCTTTTCGTAATTACTGCAACTCCCTCAAAAGTAAATACTTTTAAATGAAGAAGCCTAACGGAAACTCAATGTGAACGCTGCCAGCAGTCGGTGGCAGCACACCTGATAGAGCGGGTGAGGAGGAGGCAGATGAACTTATTAGTATTCTGGCCTGGCTCATGAGTATTCATTTTAACATGCAGCCATGGTGATCAATATGATTTAAGCAACAGAATTGGACTCAGAGAGTTTGCTTTACCTAATTGGCCTACTGAAAAATGAGCTTAGGTGGTTTTATTAGAACGAGAATGTTAAAGCTCTGAAAAGGATGGTGTGTGTGTGTGTGTGTGTGTGTGTGTGTGTGTGTGTGTGTGTGTGTGTGTGTGTGTGTGTGTGTGTGTGTGTGTGTGTGTGTGTGTGTCTGTTGGGGGGTGGTCAGAGGCTGCTTTGAATTTGTGTAGAGTGTTCCATTTATCAAGGCTTGCCAGCTCAGTCTACGTTACTACAACACCTCACTGCTATTCTTTACACACACACACACACACACACACACACACACACACACAGCGCTAGTCTATATATCTAATTAGCCTGTCCACAGGTCAGTTCTGAACTGTAATGTCTAATTTATTTGGTTTGAAACCAGAGAAACAAATTGAGAGCATTTTTGTCTGCTGTTTATTTAAGCCAATTTGAATTTCATTTTTAAACATTTGCTCACTCAAATACCGGTCTGTATTCTGGCTCTCAGTAATTATTTGTTGTGTTTGCCTTGGCAGGGTCGGGCTCTTCTGCACTGGGCCTGCGACAGAGGGCACAAAGAGCTGGTTTCTGTATTACTGCAGAACAAAGCAGACATCAACAGCCAGGTGAGAAGGTTTTTTCTCTCTTTTATTCTGTCTTTTAAAACATGCCTCATAAACAAGCAGGCTTTAATCTGGTGAAATTAGATATTGACAGCTAGATTGTGTCTTCAGGTTTGTTTTTTTTTATAACACATAGAGCCAGGCCTTTCATTATCAAAGAAAGATCCCACATTCTTTTTTTTTTAATGCAAATTGAGCTTGAAATAAAGGAAAAGTTCCTTTTATAAGGAAAAATCTCAGACACAAGGCCCACATGTGTGTCCATCTGGCTTGTCTGGTTGTGTTGGAGAGAAGAAGACAAGTAGAGAAGTCAGGACACACGCAAGCCCAAGAGAATCCCCCTCTCTGCTCCCTCATCTTCTCCACCCCTTCCCGAAGGTCACCTTTAATTCACTTTGTGCCACAGACAAATCCCCAGGGCTTTAGCAGACAGAGTTAGCTAGTAGCTAGCCTAGTATTTCTGCATCCCGGAGTTTTAGCGGCATCCAAGAGGCTTTAGCTTTGACGGTAAGCTGGCTCAGCTGCACATCGGAGAAATTACTCCTCTCTCCTGCCCAAGCATCATGACACAGTGCAGTCCACCGGACGGCATGCTGAGCCTTTAACTGTAAGGCCAGATCAATTGGAAGTAATCAGGCAAATTGTTTTACGTTGCACAACCCACATAATCAGGACATTTCACAAATGACTTTCTCTTTTGTTGTCATGCCTGGCCCCTTTTTGTTTCTCATGCTTGTGGGGAGGGGCTGGATTTGTGGCCACTGGTTCATAAAAGACTTAACAGCAGGACAACTATGAAACACTTCACTAATGATTTACAGCCATATCAACATAATGACAGCAGCGGAGGATTGATGTACATACATGGAGATTTTCAATTCATCTTTCATCTTCGTGTAAAGGCATTTTCTTGTTAGAAATAATAAAGAGCTTTTCTGTTAAACTTTTTTTTTGACAACCTAACCATGGCAACCAATCACTGAAATGAATGCACAAAATATATGGAGAGGTGGATGACATATTTATTAATCTCCAGCCATCTAAATTATATTAATAATAGGTAAAAAGCAAAATTTAGATTTTTTTAGACCCTTTGACCTGCCTGACTTTCCAGTAGTGGAGGGATCTGCCATGCAGCTGTCTGACTATTAGAGACTGGTCTTCTGCAGCAGAGCTACTGGAAGCAGATTTATGAGGTGATAAAGACGTGACTGAGAGAAATATATTGTCAGCTAAATCATACCACCCTCTAGCAATGCCAAATTATATCGCCATGTGGGGCTTACAGAACAATATGCTCCTCGTTAGCTGTTAAAACATCCTCTTTGTTATCTTTAAGTTTTACTTTTTGGATTTAAATTACAGAGTTTCTGTCTAACAATGCAGCCCAAGGATGGACTTTCCCATTACGTTGGACAAAGATAAAGTTTGATCATTGTCTCTGTGCATCTGTCCTACTGGTCCCTTCTCGTGCAACAAGACTATACTGAGTGTTGTGTGTTCATGAGAAGAATAGTAAAATGTTTGGGTTGTTTGCGAGCTATTAGAGCAAGCAGTAATCGCTCTTGACCTCCACCAACTGTGCAGAAACCAGTAAATAAAGATCAAACATGATTTATGTTTAATTTGTTGATTAGAATGGGGAGGGGGAGAGTTAAAATAAAAACTATTATCACTCTCTCAGTAAAGTAGGAAAATCGTTTAAAAAATTAATCAACTGATTGTTTTAGTGAATTGTTCCAAAACCCTGGTAACCTGCATTAAGGGCTCGTTTGATAGTTAATCTTGGATCAAGGCAGAGAGGGACTACAATAGGTAGCTGTCCGGATGAATACGCAGATCGTGGCCTTGCCACCTGCCAGTTGTAGATCACACGCTCCCCCCCACCCACCCACCCATCCTCACCGTGTCAGCGCTCCCTCAGCGCGTAGATCTGCAGAAAGTGGGGCAAGCGATGCTAACGGTGGGAAAAATGGCAGACTCCACTTAATGTAATAATGGAAATTAAGGCTTAAACACCGGACTTGTGTGTGCTAGAATGTGTTTAAGAGCATTAATGAGGCATTAGCATGCGTTTGGGACATTCCATCATATCAGGACCGCAGTGAAAACGGATCACACGTCAGCACTAATTAGCATTTGGTTGCCTTTGTTTTTGGAAAGACACACTTTGTGGATAAAGACTTTACTGTCTATTCATTAACTTGTTGGGAATCGATCATTTAGCTGAAATTAAATGCTCTAGTTTTTCCAAATCAGCTCTGGCTAGTTGCTCTATGGTGTAATGGGAAATTGGTATATGTTACTCTAATTTAATTTGTTGGTGAAGACTTTTGTGTTCACGCTTGTTTCGCAAACACAAAATAGTATCCAAGTGACTTAATACAACAAGAAAATCTTAATCTAAAATGCGCAGGAAAACACCTCACTGGCATATAATAATAAAATAATCAATACAATTATATGTTTTTGCTCAGAGTGAACAAGAAATTAAAATCTGTGAGTTTTTGAGTTTAAGTATGGGAGTGTGTCAGGTCATTGGTCTAGATTTTGTTTGTGTGTGTCCGCCCTCCCGGTGGTCATTCTCTGTCCAGACGGTGTAATCCCACACCCACAGCTAAGCCTCATCCCATACAACCTTTGGTTTCCAGGAGGAAATCCCAAACCCTTACTTTAACCCTCTGTACAATCTGCAGGGTTGCCATAGAAATATGCATTGATACAAAGAGTGTGTGTGTGCACGTGGGAACTGAAGTCAGACAGGCTTCAGAGCTGACATTCAGAAGTGCTGCAGATTACAGCAAAGGTCAGCACTCAGATTCACACATTGTCTGGATTTTAAGTGATTACTGGGCTGGTAAGTGAGAGAGGAGGAATTAGGCAGACAAAGAGGAAGGACAGGTGAGATGCAGGTTAACACAAGACTAACACAATTCCTAGAAGTAAACATTGTTAAGGTTTAAAACACAGGTTTTAAGCGCATTGCTCTGTCTTAGATGGTTTTACTTGACTCATCGTTGCCTTTTTCCCATCTGCCTCTCTTTCTTTCCCATCTCCTCATCACTCTCCCACTTCCCCCCAGGCCCCCGTCTCCTTCCACCCAATCTCTCCATCCCTCCTTCGTCCCGCCTCTACTTTGTATTAAAACAACATGATCCTTGAGGCGGGGAGGGCGTCTCGCAGCCCCGCTAATTCTAATTAATCCAGCATGGTAGCATGGCCACAGCAGGTCTCAGGCACTCCTAGTCTATCAGATAGAAATTCATAACTTAATTGAGGTCAGAGCCTCGAGCTGGCAGAACAAAAGTCTGCAGCCAGGACCAGCTAGATCAATAGTAATAAATATCTGACTGGGCAGCACACAATTGGTGGCCAGAGAGAAGAAGACTCATACATGTAATCTGCATTTAAAACTTTCAGGGATGTCTGAGCAGTATCAGACTGGTTTATCTTATTAAGCAGCCCGTATGTGCAAGTACATTTGTCTAGTGTCATCATGCTCTGGTACACTGCAGGAGAGACACAGCATTTTTACGTGCCTGGGTATTTTGTTACATTTTTTTGTATTTTTTTTTCTGGTATTTTGTAACATATGGATGTTCTCATAGTGGGTTTGATCATGGCAGGTTAATTTCTAGTCTGTTTCACTGGTTCAGGGTCTGGTTCTGGTACTCAGCTGCTGCACGCCAATGACTTGAAAAGCATCATTACTCTTAATTTTATCATCAAACTCTTCTGTCTGTTGTAGTGTTGACTAACATTCCTCTATATTGCAGTAATTTGTTAATACATTTGCCTCAATAAATATAAGTCTTGAAGTGTTTAATATTTTTAATTACTACTCCATAGGTAGTTGGCCTCCAGAGCCATATGGAGTTAAAACAGTTTTCTTTAGCCCCAGTCAATTAATTTTTCAATAAATTCATCAATAAAATGGCAAATATTCATTAATGTAAATATGCCTCATAATAGTTTACAGCATTTTTTTTTTTCCGGAAGAAAAAGGTTTTTGAGCTTCTGCATTGTTTCCTTCCTATTTTGTGCCTGAAATGAAGCAGGAAAAAAGGTCTTTTTTAAAGGAGCATTTCTGACACATCGATGCATGCATGTTTTTCACAGTCAGCAATTATAAACCTGTGCCAGTTTATGTTATTTCATCCTGAAGTTGCAACATTCAGCAACATTTAATAATAATTCAAAGAAATTGAATTTTGTTGATTGTGCGCAGTTCTGTGGGCATTTTTGAGCTTTTCGTCTTTCAGCTCAGAGATATGCTGCAACAAAGAACCCTCAGCTGTGTTCTTATGCCATGGTGTCACATTCTTGTGTGTTTAGAGCTGTATACACCCCCCCCCCCACACACACACACACACACTCTCACACACACACAGACACAAACACATACACACACAAACACACACAGAGTCCGTGGTGGGTGATTGAAATTCTATGGCGGAGGCATTATTACACGTTCGTATCCCTCCCCTTTCCCAGCACTGCCTGCTATAACTAATGGCTCAGTCAGGCCAGTCATAACAAATATCCAGCCAGATTTGTCATAATTGTGTGTGTGCATGCGTGTCTGTGTGCCTTTGTATTGGCGCAACCTGTACTGTACCTCAGACTATAAAGGGCCTTTAAGAAAGACAAGGTGGAAATATAAGACGGTAAAATTAATCAGGCCTATCAAACACGAAATAAGAAAATAACATATAAAAGTGATATGACAGCAGTGTTTTGTTATAATTAAATATGTATCCATCCACATTGATATTTAGGAAAGCAGCTGTTCTTCTTCATCATCTTTTTACAGTCAAGTTACAAATATAGCAAATATATAATTCATTATTTCTCTATTCAATACTGGGGCACAGCAGTGCCCTTTAGCCAGTATGCTAAGTTGTGTAGGACCTTTTGTTTTCAATGTTATAAAAAACTAAGACAATATCAAAAGAAATTTCTGCAGAATCAAATATCCGGCTGTCTCATTTTCTGGCCCAATGTTGCATCAAGCTCAAGTTTAGTGGTGGCTTCGGCAGTGAGTACAGAGCCCGTTAAAAGCACTGAAGTCACCACTCAAACGTACTTTGTATTTTACAAGTCATACTTTAAGGTGCTCTTATTAGATTCATATTTAGTAGCTGCTGCACATTAGCTCTACTTGATGAAATGAAATCCGTTGCAGCGCTGTGTTAAAAGGGCCTATCAGACACAGATACAGTTATGAATCTATAATACAAGCACTCAGAAGAGAGCCCCGCGGCTTGACAGTAATAGCGGAGCCTAAAGAGCTTCTCCAGCAGGTAACAGTCCTCGCTGCCATCATCAGCTGTTGTTCCTTTCTTATTGGGCACTCACTGGGCCTTTGCCTACACTCAACTATTTGATTTCCATCGTTCTTAACCGTTCACATAAATTGTCAGGCACATTAAAGCTGTCCTCGACTGTTTCAGATGAGGCGGCGGTGGGTGGGTGGGTCAGAGGGAGAGGTGGGGGCGGTGGAGGAGAGTGAGAGAGAGAGAATAAACAAAGTAAGTGTTCTGCCTTCCATCAGTCTCCTGCGGTACTCAGCTTTATGAGTCCCTCACTCCAAATGCCTCAGCCACAGCCCCTGCTGCCCGGCCATTGATTTTCATATTACACTCCTTTATGTATTTATTTATTTCATATATTTCTATTTAAGCATCATTGATGAGCCGCAGTAGGACGAACGGGGCCTTTTCCGATGTTACTTCTCAGTCTCAGCCTTATCCTCCTCTCCGATGGCTTTAATGGAGGCTAAGGTGTCCCATGGGAATAAGCCAGCCTGGACATGTAGGAGTGTGTGGAGGAGCAGACCATACAGAGGGAGAGAGGGAATGGGTGGAGAAAGGTGATATTCAGAGCAAAAAGGTTTGTTTTGGCTGGTAGGGCAAAGAAATGGACCAAAAAAAATGAATAAAGTTTAACAACTCTTTTGCCTCTTGACAGCGTTAGAACTTTACCTACCTCTAATTTGCCATGTTTGTTTGTGGCAGCCATTGGTGCAAGTGTGAAGGAGTGCTGTGGCACCTGAAGGACACTCCCGGCCAGTGTGAAGGGCAGGTAGTTTCGGTGCGCAGTTAATTTGACCATCGGCAGCAATGATCACACGCTGAGCGGCAAGGTCGCCTCTCCTGGCTGGGAGAGAGGACCAGATTCAATTAGGGATGCAGATCCTTTTAACAAGGGGGCCTTCCCAGCACACACTCATGCTGTCTTTCACACACACAAAGAGAAGCATACACAGTCAACACTGTGCCAGATACATGCGTGAGGAAGACTGCTGTCAAATCAAGTCCTACCAAATGGGTCATTGGTCTAGAACATCAGAGTTTGGGTGGGTATGAGAGTAGAGCACAAATCTTTTGGGTTTGTCAGTTGTAGAAACTCTTTTCCTTTGTCTTCTGGGCTGTAACTGGAAACTACTGATTATGTATAACTACTGTTATAGATTATCTACTCTGTCAATTTAATTCTTCTCTCTAAAATCCTCCTAACTATGCAACAAAGAAAATGAATGCATGAATAAATAATGACGTCGCATGCTTTGGAAAATGGTCCTTGTAATTTTGAAAGTGCTGCTGCATGTTGGTTCCATGAGATCCAGAACAGGGACAGGATCTTCCTCTGCTCCATCGTTCTCTGATCTCTGGTCTTCTTTCTGATTAATGATGCCTGCTCATCATAACGCGCTTGCTGGAATCTGCATAGTAACGATCCCAGTCGCTTATCGATTCATCTCTCTCTCTCTCTCTCTCTCTCTCTCTCTCTCTCTCTCTCTCTCTCTCTCTCTCTCTCTCTCTCTCTCTCACACACACACACACACACACACACACACACACACACACACACACACACACGTGCGCTCATCCCTGCACTGTCATTAGAAGTCAGCAGCTACTGTATGCAGCCATCATAAATCATAATTGCTTGCCCATTTTCCCCTACTTGTTTAATGTTAGTGTCAGGGACAGTGAGGGGGAGGCGAGGGAGTTAGGGGGGGAAGGGGAGGAAGAAAACCCCCCAGAAAGTTTCCTGAATTGAAGAAAGCTTCCAAAGGCGGGTTGCAGAGAGGTGATATGTGGTCTAAAGGTAGAGACAGACAGAAGATATAAAGCTCCATAAATAAGAAACTTTACTAACAGAAATTACCGTACTTATAAGGGATCTAATTAATAGTAGATACCAAATTGCACAGTTAAATACAAGATTTGTTAAACTTTTCAAGAGTTTCATTACAAAACAGAAAAGAAAAAAACAGAAGAGGTTCAATACACTGTCAATAATCCATTCAAGTAACTTTAGCTTTTGTGTTCCGCTGCAGTGAATGCATCTTTGGTTTGCATCTTTGACATACTGTTCTTTTGTGTTTTATCCATCCTCTCTCATTATAATTAACTTTGAAAGTGTTCCACTGGTCAAAACAAAAACCCTTCTCTTGTGATACAGCCAAGACGAGGCTCAGTCATCTTGGCTACAGTTTGGTTTCCTCACAGTAATTAAACTAATGTCTCCGAATGGCTGAAGTTATGTTTATCGACATTAAATTAGAGCACCTTTAAGTGGTACTTTTTTTATTATTATTATTTCAGGACAAAACAATTATTAGTAAGAGATGGTAATGGAGCCACTATGTGCCAATAATCATGCCACATTTTTAACTATAATTACTACAGAGAATGGTTTGTTTTTCATGAACTGGTATAGGAATATGTGAAAGGAACAAATACAAATCTTAAATTTTCTTAAAAAAAAAAAAAAAAAAGGACAGGAGGTAAAGGAAAACATGCACACAAAACCTATGTTAGCTGCTGTTAGTGGATCTGTTTTAGAGTAATTGGTATATGTTTTTTATATTTATCATCATGAACCTTTTGCTCATTTGCCATACTTCTTTCATCCATCTTTCCTCACAGCATTTTTGTGGTAGAAATGATAGATTGATGCGTAGGAATTCAGCAAAACCCTACAGCTTCTAAACATATTGCTCCCCCCATTAGAGTGATACACTGCTCGGTGCTGGGGCTCTGATGCTGCGGCTGGTGTCATGCAGGCGGCCACTTTATTGAGCACTTTGCTGACATCCAGCTCCAGCGTTTCTGCATCGCAAGGGGAAAGTTGCCATGACATGTAAAAGCAGGAGGTTCGGTGCTGCGTGCCTCCGTAATGGGATGCGAATAGGGGTGCATTGGCTGGGGGAGGCGGGGTGAGAGCAGGTATTCGGAGAGAGAGAGAGGGAGGGTCTCATCCAGGCTGCTCCCAAAGCAAGTGGGAGACAATCCAATTTCCTGTGATTCCATCAAGGCTACGGCCTGGATGGCAGGGCATTAGGGAACGCTGAGAGGACAGGCCTCTGACCCCTCGCATGACACAAGCGTGTCCTCTCTGCACACACACAGATGGGCTCAACATGTTCTCCCTATTTTTTTTTTCCAGTATCACTGCCCTCTAAAGAGTACTAATGAGAGATCTGATGTCATTTTTCAACAGCCACTCATTCAGACTTTTGCATGCATGCAGCAGAATGCAGGTTATTGGCTGCTGCAAGAGATTAGAGTTTAGAGATTAAGCCAGACACTTCAGTTCTGATTGTATGTAACTGAACCAGCTGTCTATAGGGTTTGGGTTTGTTGATGCTGCAGGCCTCAGATGTTTGTAGCAAGTTTGGAAACACTTTAATTTAGTAACCATGAATTCCCTCACGCGTGGGTGTGGAGTGACAGGTGCACTCATATTATCTAGCCATCCTTGGTCATTTCTCAGATTTGGGCTCTCAGACTGATTTCAGGAACTTTTGTAGTTCCATGTGGAGTAGCTGAATAAGGCAAGAAAACAAGACAAAAGGACAACCTCCAGGGTTTGGTTTTGGTTTTGTTTTTTAACAATTAAACATTTCCTAATGTGGTATTTAAGGATGACGGAATTTGGGTTGTTTTCTGTTTCCATTAAAGAGATATAAGCTTTCATTCGTAAACTCAATTTGGAGTTTTATTTGATTACAACAATATGTGGCAAGCATTAAAAAAAACAAAAAAACAAAACAACTTTTGACTAACTAGTAATTTATTTGCAGTGACAATGACTTAAGTTAAGAGAGAGAGAGAGTCTCTCTCTCTCTCTCTCTCATTCTCATTCTCCCCCCCTCTCCCTCATTGTGAGAGACAGTTTTTTGCTACCTCACAGGTTGCAGTTTGACTCGCAGACAGCATTGTTGTCCTGGGTGAACTACAGCACGCTTTCTATGCCAGCGCTGATTTGCATCTCTGCTCGGTGATCCACCCAGTGGGAATAGAAAGCTCTAATCCAATCAGCAGGTCCCTGAAGTGCTGCCCCAGAGAGGGAGAGAGAGAGAGAGGGAGAAAGAGAGAGAGAGGGAGAGAGAACAATAGGATCACTCTGCACTGGACCCAGCAAGAGCTGTACGACAGGAAAGTGATGAAGAAGGTGCAGGAAATGGTGGATTGATCAGGATTAAGATTGAGGAGGAGACTGAGCAGTAAAGAGAGAAAGGTGGATGTGGTAATGAAAGGAGAGAGGAGGGACGCTGGGCCGGGTAATGAAAGAGCACAGATGAGGAAGGTGTGGTTTGGAGGGAAAGAGAGATCAGAGGAGCAGGGATTAGAAGAGAGAAGAGGAAGGACATGGAATCAAGCAGAACCAGAGGGCGCATGAGGGGATCTGCTGCCGGGGTCAAAGGTGGAGGGACTGATGAATAATTTCACAGTAACAGTTTGAGTAATGTGTGAGTGTTGCCACTGCAGCGACATTTGGACATGGAGGGAAATGTCGCCGCACCTGCTGGCTTTTAATCTGTAATTGCTGAAACCTTTGTTCTGGATCGCTCAGTGTGCCCAGAGTGGAGGCCACACTTTGATCATTCATCATCGTTATGAGGTGCAAAGGCATGCTGGGCCAATGATTAAGAGCCGCACCTCACGTTGATGAGGCCTATCATATTGTGTCCTTTGTGTCCTTTTACACACACACACACACACACACACACACACACACACACACACACACACACACACACACACACACACACACAGTTTCATCCTTTTTAGAATTATACACCTACTATCCCCCCTGACCCCAGGTAGCATTCCTAATGTTCAAAAGACACACCAACACTAGACGTACATGCGCCTCCTGCATCCTTCCGGGTGCACCAACTGTTGCACATCAGGTCTCTGTTGATTATCATGAAAAGAAAGCTATAAACATTCATGATTTATCACTGGTAAAAACACCAGAACCAGCCTTAGCTTAACCCTCCACGTGTTTTTCTTCATATCCCGATCATCAGCAGGTGAGTGACAGTTAGAGCAGAAACATCACTAAATCAGGACTGAAGGTCAGGGTTGAAGCTATGATTAGCAGGTCGTTCGGGGCAGATGTTTCTGAAACTCCTTTCCTCACTGTCAAAGTGTTAGAGCGTGCTATTACGACCTGACCTGGAAGAGTTCATTTTCCCCCCAGACTACAAAACTACTCACAAAGCAGTTTTGGTTTTTCTCTCTCTCCCCCCCAACAGGATAACGAAGGACAGACAGCGCTGCATTATGGTAAGAAGACCTTTTTTTTTCACTCTCTAAAATGTTTCATCATCTCTTTTTTCAGTAAAGGTGAATATTTTACTTTTGGAAGAAACCCACTTTTATTGAATTCTGACTCCATTTTTCGGGCCGCGCCTTCATATCCTCAGATAAATCAGCATATTTTCTGTAAACATCTGTTTGTTGCCAATATTTGTCCTTTTCTTCACCCACTCTCTCCTCCATTTTGTGTGTGTGTGTGTGTGTGTGTGTGTGTGTGTGTGTGTGTGTGTGTGTGTGTGTGTGTGTGT
>BJFM01000441.1:0-21926 GCA_016586285.1 Arothron firmamentum | reverse complement strand
CACACACACACACACACACACACACACACACACACACACACACACACACACACACACACACACACACAAACTGGCAGCAGATCCTGGTACGCACACCTGCCTCTTCCCCTCACAGCCCCCTGAAAGAGTCCAATCACCAAATTGAACATGAGAGCAACAGAAACCTCAGAGGGGCGCTTCTCTGGTAATCAATTAGAAACTTTTTCATTTCCCTTCTGCAGCCACCGCACACACTTTCTGACTGACACTCAAACAAGCACATGCTCTCTCCCTCTCTCATCTAAATACAGAAGAATGGGCGTCTTACGTTGCACGTATCAAAAAGACACATATTCTGGTAATAAACCTATCATTATCATCAACATTGTTTTTTTGTCTGTGTGTGTGTGTGTGTGTGTGTGTGTGTGTGTGTGTGTGTGTGTGTGTGTGTGTAATAAAGCAACAGCGGAACAGCAGGTCTGTCAATTTACGGCACTGTCAATTTACAGCCTCCATCACCTCCATCCCTGATTCCTCCTCCTCCTTTCTGCCGCTCCAGATTAATCTTGGTCATATGCATGTGTGTATGTACTCAGCATACCATACTTTACATAAAGGACACATCAATTTTACTCAAGATTGGATGTGCCTGTACGCTCACATTTCAGGTGTACACACACACACACACACACACACACACACACACACACACACACACACACACACACACACACACACACACACACACACACACACACACACAGATGCCTCAGCTTTCTTTCCTTATTCTAATCATCTTGCCATGTTTGTTTGCGGCCAGGGTGACTTTAGTCGTAGCAGCCGTACTGGATATTGAGATTGCCACAATAGCCTGTCACACACACACCATACATATTCATCATGCATAAATTCTTCAGCACATCAAACTAGCCTCCTCAGCACTAATTTTGTAAGTGAAGAACATCTAGTTTACAGGACATCCTGAGCTGTAATGGCCGCTGAACATCTTCTACTTATTGAATGAAATGGAGACAAAATCCTAAACCAGGAATCCTGATGATTATAATCCTCAAGTCAATGCATTTGTGTGAATATACCAGTTTAGGCTTCTTAACGCATGTAGTTTTTAGTGCTTGTTCCATATTCTAGGTCTTTTAAGATGTCATTTTAAAATTATAATTTTTCTTTAAATTAACAAATAAAGAACACTTTCTTTGTTTTAGACATGTCTCGTCTCATGCACATTTAATGGCACAGGATATATGCAATGTTATTTAGTTCTGATATTTTAAAGACCATTTTACAGAGAACCTTTAAATTCAGGGTTTGTGGATATAAAACATAAGAGGCATGACTGAAAATATGCATGAAACCCATGAGAGGGCTGCTTTTGTCTGTAGAAATGTGAATCAATCTCAGCCTGTTGACAAGCAGCAACAAGACTGAGCTGCCACGGGTCTTAATTCAGCTGCTGGGATGCGGCCGAGGGCCCTTGGGCCTCTTTGTTGCCAGCTAAATTAATTGTTGGGCTGCTTTACAAATCGCTGCTCTTTCATGCATGGCTGCTCCTGAAAGGAGGGGGCGGGACGGGCTGCTAAAGAGCTCCTCTTTAGGCATGAAGGGAGAAGAGCGCATGGAGACACGGAGGGGACTCTCCTCAGGATGACGGCTCCTCCTCCTGGCTTCTGATTCACCAGACGCATCCCTGCGGACCCCGGCTCACCCTCCACCCCACCGTGACTAACACCCCCTGCCACACGCCGCAACTTGACCCGCGCATGGAGCGTGTGTGTGTGTCACAGAGAGGGGGAGGAACGCGAGCAGAGTGTGTGGCTTGTGTCATGGTGTTTGCCACCTGCTGTCACATAATACCTTGGGAATTGTGTGTGTGTGTGTGTGTGTGTAAAGAGGGCTTCTTCCTGAGGGACCCATCCAGTGACGATGCTCTGCTATTACTTGTCAAATGGAGGATATCAGTCCTGAGGGACGCTGAAAGGAATGAGAGAAAGACTGCTACACGGCGAGAGGAAGCCAGGGAAGATAGATGAAGGTGGCTGGTTGAATAGTGTTTAAGTGTTTTGGGAGCAGACGGGAATCCTTCTGGTCCCTGCTGTTCGGGACACAAGCTGCTCTGAGATACGAGGGGGGCAATCATCCCAAGCAAAGACAGCGATTTAACAAAGTGGGCTGTTAATGGCAGACCCGTGCCCAGTAACACCATATCAACACAGACAAGAAAGGAGGGATGACACCGAGTTCAGAAAGTAGGACTAATCTGAAGTTCAGCAGTAAGAAGCTCTGGTTATATCTGGGAAATGGAGAGAAGGGAAGAATGTGACAGTAAGCCTCAGGGGAGGTGACGGAGAAAATGGGTGGAGCGGAGGCAGATACAATAATACGTGGAAGACCAAGACAGCTGCTGTCTGATCTGAGGGGCCATCCTTGCCACACCTCTCTCTCTTTAGCTGTTTTAGAAAAACTAGCTGACCCTTAGAAGGAAGAGGCTCAAACAGGGACACTGATATCGACCCCAAGACTTTTACTGAAAGCCAATTTAAATGATTTCTTTTGTTTTTGGTCCTTGTCATAAAAAAACAAATTAGAATTACACCACTTATATTTAATATTTAAGTTTCTATATCTATTAACATCAACCCTCGCTTAATTTTGGTGGATCTATGCCTCCAGATTCAGGAATGAGCTCCACCGTTTCAGGATATGATGCTGAAAACACTCCTTCTACCAGCCAGCCGATGACCTGGTGGACTCCTACCTGCCAGTCTGTTGTTGACTCGATTGTGTCTCGACCAAAGCCACAGCACCGCTGTCGACAGTGTGTTCAGCTCCGACAGACTCTCTTTAGCCATCTCTTCGAAATGTTCAGCACACGGCCTGCAGCCAAAGAAGTGGCGGACGTAGCCTCTCATGGTGCTCAGCACCTCTTGAGGATCTGTGGGCAAAAATTGAATGGTGCCAGAATGAAAAGAAAACATTTTTAATGACATTAAACCCAAACTGATAATAAAATTGGCCCACCTGTACCAGCAGGAAGAAATTAACCACTGAACAAAGGCAATCACGTGACCCTTTTAATCTGGTTCTCAGTATCCATTAACTAACCGCAGTGCTTCAGCCATAAAGGTGTTATTAATGGAAGTCCTGGGTTTGCTGGATTCCCACGATTATATGGGCCAGGAGTTATGGAGAGCTGGGTTAACCCTATATTGAGATGAATAATCTATGTGATGGGATAACTCACTCTGGAGATTAAAGACAGTTAACGCTCTGTGTGAATGGCGAGCAGGCTGTCGTCTCAGGACTTTAACAGGCCACAAACATATTTTCCTTCAGCCGGTTCGGTTTTGTTCTCGGCTTAGCTGGACCTTCAATTGACCCCCGACTAATACAAATACTAATGCGTTCACACCATTAGTCACCCGTGAAGCAGTGCACGGTGAATGCACACTCATGGCTGAATGTATTCATGATTTTTACATTCTTCCAGCATGTGCTACATAACAGAGTGTCAAGGGACATTTCCATTTGGACCGTGGATTTTTCTGACAAAAAATCCACGGCTGGATTTATAGAGAAGTGTAGTAAAAAATGCTTTCAAAGAGTGACTTGAAAAAATAATAGCTAGGTAAAGCAAGTGTTTCAGCTGCGGGTGACAAACTCTGGCTGTTTTAGATGCAAAGTCCTGCATGTTTTTCTGTAGTTTCAGCAGAGTTGTGGCTGCTGCTAGAGGAAAAGATGCATATACTGAAGGGACGTTATGAACGAGCAAAACCAGGTTTTATCCATGCAGTCTGAGAAGAGTAGCGGTTCTTGTGGTTTGCTCATGCAGGAAAGATAAACTAACAGTAAATGCTTGTTATCGGCCACCTTTGCGGGTTTAAAGACAGACTTTGTGGTGAATTTGTGCTAAATTAAACAAAAATAGACTGTTGCTTTCACATTGTAGTATTTGAAATTTGTACGAAATACCATTTAAAAAAAACAAAAATCAGATTTTTACTGCAGAGACAGAACACCGACTGCATGCACACGTGCTGCGTACAGGTCTGTCTGTTTACATGCACTCTTTAAGCTGACGGCCTGTGGGGGCCAGATGGACACCCACTTTTGTCAAAGTCCCTCTGTGGGTCACATGGTGGCCCATAAAACTTAGGATTAACCATGCATGCACACGCACGCACGCATATGTGTGTGTGCTTTTATTAACCACTCACATTCCACTAATCTAACGTAATCTCTTTTGCACAGACACAATTAGTCTCAGTCTTAGCAGTGGGAAATGGGGAAAAAACTGAAAAAATCTGAGCAAAATGAAGACATATTTGGGAAGTGAGGACATTCTGGCTGTTCCTCACAAGGTTAAAGGTCTGTTTTACAGTTTAGACTTGATTTAAGGTTGGGGTTAGAATTGGGTTTAGGGTAGGTTTAGCATAAGGGTTAGGGTCAGGGGTTAGTGGGGATGGTTAGGGTTACGGTAAGGAACTGGGCGCATGTGTACCTGCGTCTCCAATGGTTTTTGCCTGGACAGTAAGAACGTGGAAGAGGGTCCACACCCCACAAGGGTAACGTCTCAGGTGGGGCTGGGAACCCTGACAGGCCACCCACCTCTCTCCTTCAGGCAATGCTGTGTTTGGGGTCTGACAGAAAAGGAGAAATAGAAACAGGAAAAACAAAAACAAGTGCGGTTTAAGAAGGATAATCCTGGTCAGCATGTGTTTTATTTTCACTGAATCTGGTTCTGTTTCACACTCTGACCATACAAAACAAACATACACATATAATGACCCTAGCAATAATATGCAACACAGAAAAAAGCACTGAGACCTAGGTAAAGAAAAACAAGAATAAGGCAGACCTCATCATTTTTTATTAAAATGTTTTCCTTAAAAAAATCAGCCTCACCAACATTACTAACTTGCTCAACTTAATGAAAGCAGTTCCACATAGTTCTCCTGATCAATAACAAAAGTCAATCTCAGGTTAATGGCTAAGCCCTCTGCTAATGAACAGAAGCTAGCCCGATCTCTAACCGTGAGCCACGGTTAAATCCAATAACATATTTTCTCGGACACAAAGTCGTTTCTTTCGCCACACCCTGCTGCCGTCGCTGGCCTGATTGACAGGGTTACTCACTTGTCAATAGTAAAGATTTTGGGCGTGTGTGAGAGTGTGTGAGCACGCGCGAGTCCATTTCCTCAGAGGCGAAGTCTATTCATACCTTTCCATCGATTCATTGATCCATTGATTTGTGCACTAAAAGCTAATGATGTATCTAAGTGAGTGTTTCAATTTGAGAGGGTGGTACACTGGAGGCATGCGGGGCCTCGCTCCAAACCAATAACACACACCCCGGGCCTCACAGACTGCTGTTTTAAATGTAAAGATGTTTATTTTGGTCAGACCTTTGGTATCATCAGATATGTAATGTCTAATTTCAGTCAGTTTAGGTGTCCCTGAGGTGATTTTGACCTGCCTACGTGGCCAAAGAGACAGCTGACCTTGGACTGTTCTGCTCCTCACCTAGTTCACCTTTGCAGGCTTGTGGGTGCTGCTTCCACACACAAGCACTGCTTCCACCCCTAATTCTCTAATGGCTGCTTTGAATAAAAGAAAAGCAGACAAAAAAACCCTCTAAAATCATCACTGATATTAAAAGAAAAGTCCAAACTGTCTGGACTCACCTGTGCCGTGTTGTCCAATATCTTTTTCAGCGCCTCATAGGAAATCTCATTACCAGACTGGTCCTGCAGCCAAGAGTTTAGCGACCGTAACACGTTCATCACCATCGGACGGCCTGGAAAGTACTGAATTCATGACACAGCAAATGAGGAGGATACAATCAGTGCTGGAGGCATGGCAGATATGTCAAATACACATTTTGAGAGTTAATGATTTTTGGTTTAAAATGAATCGGTTTGACTACAAAATGTATATGGATTAGCGAGAAAGTTGCATCACAATTTTCAAAACCACAAAATGACATTTTCAAACTCTCTTATTATTATTATTATTTATATTCCCTGCAAGACGCAAAGAAGGAAGCATAGCAAAGGCCTGCACTGCAGACACCGAGGATGGAAGCAACGACCTGAAGCAAAAGCCCACATAGCTTTAGGTTCACTGAATTTTTTCTGACTCCCAGCTGGTTTCTGCATGACCACACGTAGGTAAAAGAGAGAGGAGATGACAAGATGATGCTTTAATTTGCATTGCATGTTGATTCTCAGCAGGAACAGCGACACCTGCAGGTAGACCAACATTACAGCAGCTATTCAAGAACGTACAAGACAGGAATTAATTTGGTTGCAATAAAAGTATGTAAAGCAGCCTCAGTGTGGAATCTGGAGATGCATAATCTCTTTTTTCAGGCAAATCTGATCTTTTAAAATGGACATTGCTTATAGTTGTGGGGGCGGAAGCAATACAAGTAATAAAATCTGCTGTATATTTGATGCAACAAAAAAACGGTTTCAAACACCATGACATTTTTAATATTAACTCAGTTGCAACATCTGTATTACAACTGGTGTCTTCATACACACAGATGTCCTGTAACATACAACACATCTGGATTTGAAAGAAATGAAAATCAGGTGCTTTCACTGACTAAACACAATGTTGTGCACATTAGGTGCAATTTTCCTTCCCAGGACCAGTGAAGACTCCTTCAGAATACAACAGTAGCCAAGCCTAAGCCTCTTCCTTCAGTGAGATCCATTTCCTAAGCCACTAACAACCACTTAACCACTGCCTGCTCACTGCTTTATCCTATTTAGTATTACCATTTTTTTCAGACTGCCAAGGTAACAACCACAATTGGAAGGAAACAGGATACTATAACTGGCAGAAGTCGTGAGCAAAGACAAAGAGGAGATCCAGCTGATGGCTGTCTGAGACCAGTGATGACAAACACGTCTTGATTCATACGACACTCACAATAGAAACAGCTGATGTATGAACGGGAAAAGGCACTTTCATACATTTCAATAATTGTGCCTCCTGTTCTGCTGGTAAGCCACCAGAGAACACTTGGAATTGTAACGTTTCTCAGACAAGAGGACTCCAACCATTTTAAAGCTCAACAAGAAAACAGACTTCTGTGGTGATATTCTCTGAAACATCATTGTTTGGGCTGATCAAAGTCATCCTCCTGTGTAATTTGATTGAAAGAAAAAGGCATGTTTGACTGTGAAACACATCCAGGTCCATGAAAACTTGCTGTAGTTTAAAAAGAAAATGTGCTGTAGCACATGATGCTAAAGCCAGGATGCAAAGAGCACACAAAGGCCCCTGATGTGTGGAGCTCACTACTGAAAAAGTGGTATAATAGGTTTAGGCCAGGATGCCAACCTGTCGGAAAAGCTCATTAAACAGCCGCATGAATCTAACCAGAAGAGAAAACGCAGGTGTTTTCACCCTAATGGGCTTAACTCTGCATCACCACAGCAACGCTATTCATGAACTCTTTAGATCTCAGCGTTCAGCTCTGTCCTTCCAACATATCAGCTGGTCAAAAAATGCTGTCCTGGATCAAATGAGCTCATCTCTCAGCTACACTTTCACATTTTTACATCCAAACACAGGACAACTGACAAAGGATTCTTCAAAAAAGAAGGAATATTTCTGGTTTTCCACATAATCCATACATATATACTGCATTACGCAACAGTGGCAGAGGAAACTCACTCTAAATGCCATTTATTGCTCATTCATAATTGAATTTGACAACTGACTAAAGCTGATCTACATTTGTGGGTTTTTTTGGTAAACAAACAAACAGTCATTCTTCCCTCCTCCATCCTCCCATCCTAGTTGGACCATGACAATCCCCTTCACCCTGGCAATATGTCATCCCTGATCCGATTAGTATCAGCAGCACTTGAGAAACCACGGGCTCCATGTGGCGAGGGTCCCACCAGGGAGGCATCTGCTGCGACAAGGCAAAGAAGGCTGGGAAAAGAGGGCAAGAAGACGCCTGGACATAAACAGCAGTAAATTCAATCCACCGTGGCTGAGCTCTGAGGTGCTGCAGCCACAGTTTCCCTCATATCACCTGTTATGGTTGAGAAACTATTGCAAACAATATAACAAAACCCCACCAAATTTGTAATCCAATCTTTTTTGCATACTATGAAATACAATTATTCATGTCATCGAGGTTATATGAAAAATGGAATATTTTGTCTGTACAGGAATAGGGGAACATCGCATCCTAAGCCCTGGCGTGAGAAGGACAGAGGCTGGCTTCCTATAGACCAAGCCCCCCCCCCCGCCTTAATTCTTTGTTTTATTCCCCTGCCCCTCTGTCCCCTCTGGGCTGAAGGGCTTCTTTCAAGAAAAGCAGGATAGAGGTGTAATCCTTAAAAACCTCGCTATAATGCTATCATGCCTACCAAGATCCACTTTTTTAAATCCTCATATACATGAAGAGGGCTCATAAATCCAGCTTCAGCCAGACAAGACAGTAAATCTAGTAATATTTGGACTGCATTCATAAAATAAACAAGTACATAATGCGACTGCCATGTTTTCATGTTTACGTGAGGAGAAGCTGCAAAGCGATGATTGTGGAGGGAAAAGAAACCATTGTTTGAATTAAATTTCTTGTAGGGAAACAGAAATCTCTCTGAAATTAATATGGGCAACACAGAGATTTTTTTTTTCAATTTAAATTACATTCCAAATGTCTGCACAGAACAAAGGATAATAGTAAAATAATGAAGTGGGTGACAGGATATACATGCAGGCAAGCCTTAAAAAAGGGAGAGGAAAATGAATATGTCGTTCTCAACGTATAAATGAGAAAAATCAGGTAGTTTTTTATGGCTTCTGGAAAATAATCAAGAAAATTGATGGTGGGGACAATTACGATGGCGCTGTTGCAGACATGACGACAACATGCAGAATTAACTATGCAAATATGACCTCATGCATGAAGATGGGCTTTATGCTGATTATTTGCTTCGGTGGGAAATTTCAAGAAGTGCCTGCTGACTGCAGTAATGCGTCACCGCTGTGAAACAATGACACACTGTGGTCAGGACAACGTGATTCACTTTCCCTGTAATCTAATCACAAGGAGAGCGTCAGATTTTTACACACTATTCTTTATCAACACATGAACGTCATCAAAAACAACAGCAGGTGAGGAGAATTTGTCTTTATCAGCCATCAGTATCAAAACTGTCAAATAAATCACTGATTTTAGAATAAGATCTCTGTTTTCACAGTGCAAAACTCTCATTTGGAATCGGTCGTACTCTCCCTGCTTGTCAGACTGACTCCTCCTAACAAGCCGACTGCACGTCTGTGCCTCTTTGTAGCGAGATCACTCAGACAAACCACAATGAGGACTGTCACAGTGTAACAATTGTGACTCCCTCTGCTACACAAAGCTTTGCTGAGAGGCTGAAGGGCCATTCTGGTAGGTGGACTGGCTAAAAATACCACTGGGACCATCCGCTGCTATTGACTAAACAAACTGGAGCTAATGGGAGGCCACAGTGCTTCGCAAACCCCCACCACCACCCACGCGGATACACAGGAGCTCGCTGCAACGCCTCCCTGGAGAGTGAAATATAATCAGAGAGATTGGTCGCCCACTGGGGCAGAGAAACATTCTAGTGCACAGCCAATAGGAACGAGGCTGGCGGGTCAGGCCTCATCATTGCATCACATGCGTGAGGAGGGAGATGATCAGTAAACATGCAAATATGGATAGAAAATAAAGAATAAAGTCATAAAATTCTGTATGAAGTGTAAATAAAAGCTAATTCATATTGTAATTCAGGTCATTTACAGTGAAATGTTGAAGAAAAATGATGCACATGGAAGTGAGTTGGGATATCACATGAAGGTTTTTTGTTTTATCAAGGCTGTGTAAACAGTTGGCAGCCTGTGTGTGTAGCCTCACTTGAACACTCCTCAGAGTCAACAAGAGGGTCAACAACACCCAGGAGAGCATTTCTTCTTCCCCTCTCGCCTACTACATCAACTCCTCTCAATGTATTCATGTGAGGGTCACAAAACAAAAGACCATTTGACAAGAAAGTTTCTTTAGTTTATTTGCAAAATATGCAGATTTTTTAAAATAGAAACTAGAGTGATTTTGAAATCCTGTCAAACTTTTAAAATGAGAACATTCTGTTGTCTCACTCGCCATCTAGTGGCAACTTGCTGTAACTACATCAGGTTGCTGTTAAAGTTTATTTTTAATGCCTTTTTTTTAAAGTCTTGGACCAGATTAACTACACTAAACAAATTCTTTTCAAAAGATTTTATCTATGATACTTTGTGTCTTTATAGTTCAAAGGATTCTCTTCTTATTTTGTTATCATGTTCAAATAAAGAAAAGTCACATTTTAGACAAAGATTATAATTTATATGAACTGTACCTTCACCAAGACAGAGATGTACTTCTTAAGTGATACCAGAACATCATCCCTGAAGACACTGTTGGAAGCCAGCTCCACACGCAGAGAGTAGTCCAGTGTTGACTCTAGGTCTGCCATATACACCCGGGACCTGCGTATGCAGCAAAACATCAAGAAAAATCACAGATCCAGGTAGAAGTTCTTGTGCTGCCTGCCATGTTTATACCTGTTGAAGGGTCTCCAGGGTTCATTTGTCTTGTTGGTGACACGTTCTGTGGTGTGTGGTGCAGGCTTCCCTGATCGCACCACCCCCGGCAGCCGCTGGAGGGCATAAGAGTAAAACGTACGAGCCTCAATGTTGCTGAAAGAGCAAAAAAAAAAAGGGGAAGAATTGAGTTTTTCCTCTTTCACATATGCTGCTATGCTTCTGGTTCTGAACAAGTTTGCAGCTTGGCATTATGTTCCTGTATGTACATATACGAATAATCTATTGTGACTTTAATCCAGTGTGGAACTTGCTTCTTTTTTGCACCAGCAGCCTACTACTATAAAATCACTTGACATCCATATTTTTTTGTTGCCATATATTTTAGATTTACAGGAATGCATTTCAACACTGAACTGATGGTTCCATGATAGTTACTATACTGGAAAAAAAAAAAAAAGGAGCGACAGAGAGTCCTACTGATTATTTATGCAGTGTGATAACCCTGCAACTGGAACCAGAACCATTATAAGGACTCACTCTCACCTACTGTTGAAATCCCCCTTCTCATTTGTTGAGGGAAAGGGTGAGAGAAGGTGCACGCTGGAGCAGGGTGGTAATAAGGAGGATGGATACTCTGGGCCCACGCTTGCTCACGCCAGCCCAGGACTCAATTACACCTGCACGTCTGGTGGGAGTGTACAGATGTGGAGGCAAAGCCATTCATCCAGTGATCCCCAGAGCTGTCAGGCAGGCAGGGGTGGCTTTAGGGGGAGTGGGGGCATTCACCTGGGACCACTGCACATTGTATGCATGACGGATGTGAGACGCCTCTGCACGCTTCCCCCCGCCCCTCACTCACTCTGTCTCTCACACACACACACACACACACACACACACACACACACACACACACACACACACACACACACACACACACACACACACACACGCTTTTCCCAGGATCAATCAGACATTCAGCGATGATGGGGGGCCATCTGTCGCCGTGCCTAGCTGGGACTTGTTTGGCAGGTGAAGCCAGGAAAGCAATGTCATTGTTTTCATGCAAGAAATTAAAAAACCTCCCCTCTGTACAGCGATGGAGATGAGGGGGGTTGAGGGGGAGAGCTGAGAGGGTGAATAAATAAATCAGCCATAAATCATTTCGATTTTGCATTTGTCAACTAAAAGGAGTCCTCTTTGCATGCCAAGTTATTGAAACAGCCAAACAAAGAGGAAACAGCAGATGAATCTGCGAGGTGCGGCGCGATCAGCGGCGCTTTATAACGATGAATAATGGAAGGCACTGTGATGCTTGGATCCCATTAGAGAGGCCAGATGTTCAAAAGTATTCTCATGAATAGAGTTCAGATAATGAGCAGATGACAAAGGTTTCCAGCAGAAAGCAAATGTGTTGCAAGTTTCACAACAGGGAGTGAAAGGAAGTAAACCTGGGTGCTACTGACTTTTAGATCAAGCTAAAAGAGCGTAGTTTAAAGATTTTATGGACAAAAATGACTGATGTTTGCTCCATACCTTCCCAAATGTGTCTCTGCGTGTTTGGTTTCCAAATATCTGTGTTGTTTTAACCTTTCTATAGGTTCTTCGGTTAAAGCTCTTAATGTTGGACTGTTGGACTTTTGAATACAGAGAGTAAACATTCATAAACATCCATATGACAGCTGACACCTGTCCCTGTTTATCCAACCATTTCAACTCAACTCTGCACCCCCTCGTTTGGAATATGTCTGTGAAGGTTCTCGTTCATCCAGGTCATAGCTATCCGAGGTTAGATCTTTGTAGGCAACTGGACTTAGAAAGGTTGATCTTGAAGACGTTTCGCCTTCTCTCCAGAAGGCTTCTTCAGCTCAAAACTGCAGAAGCCTTCTGGAAAGATCTAACCTCGTTTTGAATATTTAAAACTTTAAATAATATTTGGGAAACCCCAGACCTAGGGTTTCTCTGCAGCAGACCATGGAGCGCGTCTTTTCTGACGTCATGACTGATGCTGGAGGCACAAGAAGTCATGTTTTCTGCTCAGTTGCCGGCTGATTTCTTCCCCAACTTCCAGTGTGACTTGAAGACGGGCCGTTGGCAGCATCACCGTTGTTAGCAGGTGGATCGGGGTCTGCCATTCACACCACATGCCAACTCGAGCTAATACTGACTGCAGGGTCAAACAACCCCGGTCTAAAGGCAAGGTTTTTTTTGTTCACATTGTCCTCAAAAGCCGATAGTATGTGGGTTTAAACGGGTTGTTTGGCCCGTGTGAAAGGGACTCAAGTGGAAACACACGGAGAGGTGTACCTGCAGAGCCAATCATCTGCACCGCAGTAGTTTCAAAACAGCCCTCTCAGCTGAAGAAGGAAATATGAAATCAAGGCAGAAAGACTGCGGCATTCATGTGTGCTGGCTGGAGGCCGACCACCATTGTGATTTCATAACTCATCTTCTATTCAATCATCTGTGAAAAACCTCAACACAGAAAGCCCAAAGTGGGAACCAACCCCAGCAGCTTGTTACGGTGCTGTGACTGTGCTAATTGGTACAAAATTGCTAACTTTAAAAAATAAACTGCACTATAAAATTCTAATTTTTTTCCTGTAGTCCAATTTTCTATAGTGCCCATTGTTTTGCAGAAAGTGAGGTACTTACACTTGCAGTCTGGTGAAGTTGCCTCCTGGATAGTAAAGGTAGCAGGATGGGAAATCAGTCACTCCCAGTTTGGTTACCAGCCCTTCCTGAGTGCTCAAGACTCTCCTGACTGCGATGTTCTCAAACTGCAACAGGTCCAGAGTTACCTAAGGGACAGCACAGAGGAGACAAATGCAAAGAGTCATCAGTAGCACACAGCAAAACATGCACGTCTTCAGCATATACATACTGTATCTCGTTATTTCACTAATCCACAATGAAATAATGTTGCAAAAACAAAATATGGGCATCTTAAGGTGCTGGAAACATGTTACCTCACGACCAGTGTAGGATTTATCATCCTCGAAAATGAGAGCGAGATGTTGGGCATTGTTGGTCTGGAAGAAGCTATCGATCTCTGCTTGGCTGAACACAGAGGAGCAGAAGAAAACATGAGGCCACCTGAACTGGACTTCTGACCAAATCTGAACTGAAGCTTTAGGTAAAAATAAAAACAACAACAAAAAAAACCTTAAAATGTGCGCATTAACCTGATGGGCTCCAGCGGTGGGCAGGCAGGAGGCCACTGCTCTGGGTGCTTCTCCAGTTCGTCTACGATCCTGTGACGGAGTCTCCGAACATCCCGAGGGAAATCTGGAGGTTTTGACCAGACGCGCACATGATCATCCAATCACATCACATTACTGTCACTTTAGGATATGTGAGAATATTGTGTGCAGCTGTACCTATTAAGGATAGTCCCTTAGAGCCATCTTTGGAATAAGCGTGAAAGAACTGAATGAAAAAGAAAGAATGTTTGCATCACAAAAGAGGTCCTTATACAACCCAGAGAGACCCAAAGTGATGTTTGTATAAAGCTCTGTGTGTGTGTGTGTGTGTGTGTGTGTGTGTGTGTGTGTGTGTGTGTGTGTGCATGTGGGTGGGCAGCTTCCTTCTCTGCCCACTTTGACCCTTAAAGCCTTCCTGGTTGAAATGAGTTGCAGATGTTGGAGAGCCAAGTTTAAGCAGAAGGAGCTCTTTGTTTGGCTCCCAGTGAGGCTACAGAGAGATGAAGGCTGACAGCAGAGATAAAATGTCAAAAAAAAAAAAAAAAAAAAAAGTAGTACATTATCTGTAATCTTAAAAGGAATTTCAGGTGCATGTTTAGTCTGACAAAATGGTCATTAGAGGATGGAGCAGTCTTTAAATGCACCTCTTCTCTATCCAAACATGACATATTTTTTATTCATGAAAAAACAAATCAAAAGTGGTCCTGATCTTCTATCAGCCTGAGAGAAATGGAAACATACAACTCAAAGTATAAGTTCTCCAAAAGGCGTTTTACTAAGTATTTTGATACATTTTAGTGTTTTCAGTCAGTGAACACTAAATTAATAAATGCTAGTGTTGCAGTATTCTGTGCATCATTTATTCAAAGTTGGCATGATGCTGTTTATCCATTCACATGCAGTACCGCCGATAGTAGTGCTGTCATGGCAACTTGGTTGCCGGTCATAGAGTTGCTTTCCCATTGGAAGCATGACAATATTTTAAATCACTGACGGCAGATGGAATAGGAAAAAAAAAAATCTAATGAACGGCGTTTTTCTACTGTCCCCCCTCTCTGTACCTTTATGGTGGGATAGCCCTTGACGCCGTAGTCAAAGCAGATCTGCCTGGTCTCTGTCGCAGCACAGTCGATGGCTGCCAGATCAACAGCCTGTTTCCACTCTGGAAAACAGACGACAAACAGGTGGGAGGACTCTGCCAAATACATGGAGGACTTTAAACCGTACTCAGCAGCCGACACCAGATTAGAGGTCATGTGTGTCTCCCCGTGCCAGACGTGCACTTTGGTACATCAATACCAAAAGGAGAGTACACATGGACACCCACGCGCACAGCTGACACTGGATGAGCAGATGCTCACCAGCAGCTTGTGCAGAAACTAGTGTGATTAGTCATCCTGAAACTGGTGTTTAACTGGAGTCTAGAAACTTCCCTAAAGTCCTACATGTGACCAAAAACAATTTCCGGTTTGTGTTTTAAATACTAACAATAATAGATAATCAGTGATCATAATCAGTTCATCAGTTCAGCACTTTGTGTCAGTATGAGCAAGAGTACAATCATAGTGTCCCGATCGAAGCTGAGGCATGGATTTAAGGCCATCCTTGATTTCAAAAGCGTTTTGGACGCTATATGAATTCACTGAAGTCAGTCTGATGTGATATTTAATCATTTCAAATGCAGCTCGTCATCGCTGTGGTCTGTTTCAGGCAGCAGAGCTGGACTGAACTAGCTGATGAGAGTGTCAGGGCCTGGGGGACTGGACTATCAGCCCGATTGAATCCATTGCGCGGCTGGATGACATTTATTTTGGCACACCACATTTGGATGGTGTGGTGAGCAGTATAAAAACCATTTATACATCATCACATGCTCAAATTAACAGAAGGACACAACAGCTCTTTTGCAAACGCACTTGTGCAACACTGGAATCGGAGATAAATAAATCAGGATTTCACAAGAATAAATCGAGTTAAAACTCGGTGGACAAACAGCGATTATGCAAGACTAAGTCTCAAACTTGTTTTAACTATTTGGAGACGTGCAAAAGCTCCAAACCAACCTTTAATATCTCTCGCCAGGGTTTTGTAAACCGGAGAAAAGGCGACACAGTGTCCGCACCACGATGCATAAAATTCTGCAACTATAGCCGCTGTGGAGTTGATCAACACCGACTTCACATTTTTCGCATTTAACGAGATGATTTGATCGGAGGGCGAGTAGAGTCCAGCCTCGGCGGCGGAGGGTAAAAGCAGGCAAATCCACAGCCAGATCGCGGATGTTGCTCTGTTTCTGCGGCAGTGTGTCTGCGTTCCTCCGGCGCACCGAGACGTGGCACGGCCGCGGCGCTGCGCCATCTTCAAGGTCCGAAAGATACGGCCGCTGCGTGAGGTTTCAACTCTGAAACTTTTCACTCCTTCTTCCCCTTTTTCTAACCAGCAGGCTTCGCGGTTCCTCCCCCTGTCGTTTTCTCCGGAGCTTTCCTTATCAAAAGCCAAATAACCAAACGATTTTTGCCCCTACTCGGCTCTCATAGGATAATCACATGAGATGGGTACTTTATTACTCAAAAGTACACAGTAAAAGTGCTTTATGTTATATGTAGTGGTAGTCTAACATGCACTGATTGCAACAACATTTGATTTAGAACTCAAGGTAAAAGATTTTTAATCAATTTCAAATATCGCAGAAAAGTCAAATTACTGTCATGAGATGCATAATTTATGACTGTATTACTCAACACGTCCACAGTACAGGTGTTTAATATTATACCATTTATTGATAACCACCATATAGGTCTGATCCAGAATTTATGGCAAAATAGATTTTTATTTCATTTCAAATACCGCAGAAAAGTTACACTTTTATGATGAGATGGGTTATTTCAAAACATAAACATTCCAGAGGTAATTGGAGAACAGTTAGTTAGTATTTGTGCAGTTAAAACGTAGAATAACGTCGTCAGTTTAGTTATTTTAATAAAGTCAAACAGCGCTGTTGACGTTCCGCAATATTACCGTATGGCCGAGATTATTCGCGCACTCCAAAATTCAGAGCGGCGGTTTGTGCCCACAAACAAGAACATGGAGGTGAATGTGGGTGTTCTGACTGGATGTGCCAGGCAGGCCGTACAGAACAGAGGCAGGTGAATGTAGATAATGGAGACATGTTCACTCAGACCATGACTAATTAGTCATCTTTGGTGGAGGGTTGATAACAGCAATAAAATTTGGCCTTGAGTGGCAACCAGAATTTACAAATTCTTGTGAGGATTTTTTGGTGTTTCATTTTCTTGTGAACAATTTCAGCAGACACCTGCTTTTGTACAACTTCGGATGATCCACTTTCCCCCCCAGATGGTTTCCTTTCTCCAGCTCCACTGTGTAAACCTTTAGACGACCCACTATTTCCACTTTTAGGTGGGTCGTGTTGCCCCTTCTCTGATGAGTTTTGCTCGTCATTGAGCTCATTTTTCATGATTTCAGATGGCTGTCCTGCATCTACAGGTGGCTGATGTTCTCCACTTTCAATGTGTCGAGATGACTTGTTTTTTCCACTTTTAGATGGCTCCTGTTGTGCCTGTTTTAATGGCTCTTTGTTTCCGCCTTCACATCGGCCCTGCTCTCCATCTGCAAGCGATTTCCTTTGTCCAGCTTCTGTAGGTAAGTTTTTAGATGGCTCACTCTGTCCACCTTCAGATGGGCCGTGTTGCCCTTCCTTGAATAATCTTTGTTCTCCATCTTCTGATGGCCCACATTTTCTATTTTTAGACTGTTGATGTGTTCTATCAACAGGTAAATGACATTCTCTGTCTTCACAAGACATGATTTTCTCATCTTCATCTGAGGGGTTTCCACCAGGTTCTTTGCCTTCCGATGATTTGTTTTGTCCATCTTTTTCTTTGTTGTCCTCCATGTCGTTATTCATCTGGGTTTCTTCTCTGTTCACAGCTACACAGCTCACACTCATCAGATCCTCAGAATAGCTTGTGCTACATTGGAAATGACAAAAATATTTAGTTAATCAGACAGTCAAATTCTTCATTCAGACACTTTTTGTATCTACTAACAAGCATCACTTACTAGTTGTCTCCTTTGTGGTTATTCAGGTGGGACATTGTGATGAAAGGATGCTTCAGAGCTTGACTGGCAGTAATTCTTTTACTCCAGTCAACACATAGCAGCTGTTCAATGAGCTCTTTGAATACTCTGACATCTTCATATTGAGGTTTTGACACTTCGTCAAACATCTGAATTTGGAAATCGATTAAGTTCAGAGAGACAGCAAACATGCAGTAATTTGGTCAACTTAAACCAAAGAGAACAAACCTCAGTCAGCTCATCCAGAGATGTGATCCACTGAGACACGTCATTCACAGTTGTAGCAAGGGAAAACATCTCATATTCCTCTGGTGTCTGAAGGACAAAATTAGTCTTAAAATTTAATGGAGAAGTTTCTTTTTGACAAAAATTTGATCGTAGTCTTTTTAATTACAAAATGTGGGGGAAAAAAGAATCAATCCAAAGACCACTAACATTCAGCCGCCATGCTTGACCATCAACTTTGTCCACCTGGCTGAAAAACTGGTTGGTGTAGATCCCAGCCTTGAGCAGGTGGTCCTCTGGTTGACCCAGAAGCTGCACCAAATATTTCATCTGTAGGTGAAACATACAGGTTCAGATGACGGCTGTACTTGAAGGCCCCATTCTTCTGATTTCTCTGACCCACTTTCTGATATCTACACTTGAGATGGAAAATATGCGTCCCAGTGAAGACAAAAAAGAGGACGCAGCCCACTGACCAGATGTCAATAGCCTGTGTGATGGGCAGACCAAGGTCCACCTCTGGCGCTCTGAGGACAGAGGAGTGAAACATGTCAGTTGGTAAAGACAGAACAATGGTTAAAGAGTGACAGCAGGTGACTCACCTGTATCCAACATTCTGTAGTTTACATCCTTGTGGGAGTTTTGAGATTGGAAAAGCCATGCCGAAATCAATCAGCTTAATCTTCATGGTTCCGTCACTAACAAACATGATATTGTTTGGTTTTATGTCTGTATGTGCAATGCCAATACTGCTGAGGAAGTCCAACGCGGCAAACAGCTAGAAAAGAAAAAAAAGCTCAGTTAACATGACTTTGCTGCCAATTATAAATACAAATTCTAATAAATAAATAGTCTGTCAGTGGCCCAGACTAAGAAGTAGATAACGGTGAATTAATGAATGACTGAAGTAAATGAAATAATGGAATATTTTTCTCTTCTCTGCTCTTCTGTGTTTAACACATTGCCGGCTGGTGAAGTATGAACCTAAAATCTGTCCCCTGGTGACACGTACCTGCTGTGCAATAGGCCGAACTGCTTTGAGATTTGCTATGCAGGTTTCGTGATGTTTTGTGAACTCCAACAGATCCATGTGTAATAACTCAAATACCAGACAAGGTCTCTCATTGACTTTAAAGTCTTCAATGAATTTTATAAAGTTTGGGTGCGGTTTTAAGCTAATATGCTTTAAAGCATTAACCTGCAGAAAAAGACATGAAAACACTTTACTGCCACTTAAAAGACCAAACGATGGGGTATATCAGATATCCAAAAAAAGTGCTCTAAAAGCTGACCTCATTCCTGGCCAATTTAAAATAATCTGGATTTTTGAAGATCTTCACTGCGACATTCTCTTTTGTCTCCTTAGTTTGACACTGGGCAACGTCACCATAGTAACCAGTACCAATGACTTTCAGTACTTTATATGTATGAGTAGCACTGCACAGAACATCATTTTCTTTTACTGAGTAGTAAAGATGGAAAGAAAGTGTTAGAGAAATATTAATGATGGAATAAAAGTAATTTAGCACACATCTTATTTTCTTGGTGAATTTTAACAATTAACTGGGTATTTTAACAACACTGCAAACTTGTATATTTAAGGACAATTACATGTTCTTTTCAAATCTTCTGTTAACTATGACTTGCATTTCCTTTTACCTGTTGAAGACATGTTTCGGCTGTTTTTCCAAACAAGCCTGAATATTAAAGCTTGAAACCGCCACATTTACCACAGTTGTTCTAATTCTGCCTCCTCCCTGACTCTCCTCGTTGCCTATCATCGTCATCTCTGAGATTTTAAATATCTGACCATATTTTGAGTGTTTAGGCCTTTGATTATAATCTTTGAGATTTGAAGTCTTTGATCTGAATTTTTTTGAGTCTTCGAGTCTTTGATTATGAACATGTGATCAGGGTTTAACCTGAATTGCAGTCATTTTATTCAACTTCTATTGGGTTCTATAGACCCCGAAGGAGAGCAGATAGGTCATCCTCACACAGAGCTGGGCTTGGCTGCACCTGTTTATGGCCTCATGGGCCTTTGGTTTAAGTAACACATCTCAAGTCCTTTTTATTCAAGAGGAAATAAAATCCTCCCCAATGAACTGCCACCTCATTGTGGTGGAGGAGTGTGAGTGACCCAGATGGCAAACTGGTTCTAGGTGAAGGGGTCAGACAAACTTTGGTTCAGAAAGACCCAAATGAAGAAGAAAATCACAGAGGATCAGTGTACCCTGGCTGGAGGGAAGCATCTGGTGGCTGGGCCTTTACCCACGAGGCCTGGCCGGGCCCAGCCGGAAGCAGAGACATGGGTTCATCTACCAGCAGAACCACGACCGGCAGAAAGAATCATTAGGGTCTGGTGCAGTATGCATTGGGTGGCAGGCCAAGGCAGGATCCTTGCTGCTCCAATCCGCTGCTGATGAAACTGGTTATCAGAACATGGACCGTCACCTCTCTGGCAGGAAAGGAGCCAGAACTTGTAGAAGAGGCAGAGAAATTCTGATGAGACGAAACATACGTAGAATCCTGAACCTGCACCACCTATTTATTCATTGCTTATAACAAGACAATAGCATTATATCTAAATGATATATCACAATGTGATTTGTAATGTGTGAATCTGGACCGAATTACAGCAGCAGATGAAGGTGGTTGTTCTGGTTGGATGAAAGGCAGCACAGAGCACTGTGGCCTCACAGCAAGAAGGTCAAAGAAGGTTAAAAGATGTATGAATGGATGGATGGAAGAACCCAGACAGTGACAGTCTTTAGTCTTCTTTGGTGAAGGGTTGACGCCAGCAACCAAAGACAGTCTTAATTCGCAAGAAAACTTTACATATCCTTTTGAGGACATTTCTGTGTTTTTGAATTTTTGGTGGGACAACTTCAGCAGACATCAGGTTTGATAAACCTGTAGATGATCCACTTCTTTCATTTGCAGATGACTTCTGGTCTCCATGGTCACATGACTCACTGTTTTCACCTCCAGATGAGTCATTTTGTCCTTCAGATGATCTTTGTTCTTCATCTTCAGATGTCTCATAATCTCCATTTTTGGATGGTTGTTGTTTATGTACAAATGTCCGACATTCTCCATATTTACAGGACACACTTTCTATGTGTTCAGATGATTTGTTTTGTCCATATTTTTCTTTGTTGTCCTTCATGACTTTATTCATCTGGGTTTCTGCTCCGTTCACAGCTACACAGCTCACACTCATCAGATCCTCAGAATAGCTTGTGCTACATTGGAAGTGACAAAAATATTTAGTTAACATGACTAAATACCTCATCCAGATAATTTTTGTATCTACTAACAACATCACTTACTAGTTGTCTCCTTTGTGGTTATTCAGGTGGGACATTGTGATGAAAGGATGCTTCAGAGCTTGACTGGCAGTAATTCTTTTACTCCAGTCAACACATAGCAGCTGTTCAATGAGCTCTTTGAATACTCTGACATCTTCATACTGAGGTTTTGTCATTTTTTCAGACAACTGGATTTGGAAATTGATTAAGTTCAGAGAGACAGCAAACATACAGTAATTTGGTCAACTTAAACCAAAGAGAACAAACCTCAGTCAGCTCATCCAGAGATGTGATCCTCCGATAAATGTCCCTTGCAACTGTCTTGTCAGAAGTTTTCTCATATTCCTCTGGTGTCTGAAGGACAAAATTAGTACTGAAATTTAATGGAGAATATTCTTCATGACATAAGTTTGATCGTAGTATTTATAATTCTAAAAATGTGGGGGGGGACAAAAGAATCAATCCAAAGATCACTAACATTCAGCCGCCATGCTTGACCATCAACTTTGTC
>BJFM01000440.1:39189-53482 GCA_016586285.1 Arothron firmamentum | reverse complement strand
CCCATTCCAAAATGGATGACCTGACCTTCTCCGACGTAAACGGCCCAGTGACGTAGTCCTGACCATGGCTGCACAACCTCCGCCAAGTCTCCCTCCTTCTGCTGTGGACAAACTCCCATCAGTCTACCAAGAAGCAAAGCCCGTTTTGTAAGTCCTCCCTGCCAGTTTCTGACTGATTTCAAACAGGTATTGAAAAATGGATGAAGACCAGAGAAAAGGACTGATCCTGGCAGCCGGAGAGTCTGGAGTGGTCCAGCAGGTCGGTATGAGACGAGGCGAGGATGAGCGGCGTCGTTAAAGGTGATCTGAACATAAGCGACCCCGACACGGACCGCTGAAAACACAACACCACAGGTTATTTCTCACCTGCCGGCTCGTCGTTTGTGAAGGAATGCTGCTCCAATTTCCCAGTAGGTCCATTTCTGCTGGGAGCCAGAGGAGCGAGAGCCAAGTTCTGATCCTCAGCATATAAGAGGTCCAGTAGTTGCCGTCCATATTTTATCAGCCAGCTACATTCAGCAGGTAGAAACATCCCATGAACAGTTTGGTGTTTGGATTTGTTGGAAATGTGCAGCTAGCCGCACACATTTGCTTTTTAATTCCCACCTCCTACATTGAGATGTTTTCAATCCATCCTCTAACGCTGAAATTCGACATCACTTGTTTTTCAAGGGGAAAATGATTCCTTGACCTCTTGGTTGGAATTAGCGCAGGTGGCCTCGCTTTAATTTTTAAATCAGCAGCAGCATTTGGAATGTCCACGCCGCTCTCTCACGTGCATGAGAATATAGCTGCAGGATATCAGCCATAGACAGAGCTGGTTTTTATTTACCTTCATTTTTGTCAGAATTTTTTATCAGAGTTGGCAAATGAGCTAAACTTGTTATTGGTTCACAAATTTATTTAGATTTCACATATTTCCTTCACTAGTGATACATTTTGAAGATATCCCTATTAGCTTTGAGCGCAGTTGTGATTTTCATATGGTTTAATGTCATTATTGATGACCTCGCCCTTAATAAATAAAGTCTGTTAATGAGCTCTTTGATCAAGTTCTGTTGGGCGTAGAGGGTGTTAAAAAAAGAGCCACATAGCATTTATTCAGTGTGTGTGTGTGTGTGTGTGTGTGTGTGTGTGTGTGTGTGTGTGTGTGTGTTAGGAGGGTGCTGTAGTGATTTAGGGGCTCTATTAGGCGGGATGATTAAAAGGCCTCGTGGAGCCTGAATGGGGGGAAAAAGGGAGCAAACTCCCGGCTGTAAACACTCACCAGGCTCCATTCACTGCAAAGGTGTCCCACTTTCTCTCCCTCATCGCTTTATAATGCCCACTTTAAAAAAAAAAGAAAGAAAAAATGCAGAAACTGTCTTTTCCTCCAGGTCAGGGGAGGAAAAGCGGCGTCTGCGGTTCACCTGCTGGCCTCCCGTCCGTCAGTGGCCTGTGGTGAGGCGGCTGCTCACATCACGGTGCGTCTGAGTGGCAGCGATAACCAGCACCCAGGTGCCACCGGCACATGGTGTTTAATTAATTAATGAGACCGCGGGCTTGGTTTTCTAATTCCGCCGCGGTTTTGGGGGGGAGATAGCTGCAAAATGTTTAGGTGTGTGTTTTCAGGCGAAAGGGAGATGTATGTGGGGGTGGTTGCTGCGTCCAGGGCGTATATATCTGCTTCTTTGGCAGTTTGGGAGCTGGTTGGAGGAATATTAAGCACGGATGGAATATTTTTACTCCGACTTTTAATCATGCGGCGTGATCGCGAGTTAATCATGGGCTAAATGAAGCGCATGATGAGGACAGTTTGTGCCTGTACATAAATCTGGTTTGAGCACTAACCGGGTCACACAGAAGTAACACACACACACACACACACACACACACACACACACTTTAACCTTTTATGGTAAAATTAAAAACAAGAACCTAAAAGTTTAAGGAGCTGCGGGACATTAGCAACAGAAAACACTAAAGACTGCTTTTGGTTACTGATGGAGCCTCGAGGATAAGAAGTATGACTGAAAATTGAACGAGGAGTCAAATGTTTGATTCATTTGGCTCCAGACTCGGGGGGCCTGGTGATTTAGGGCTGAAAACGACAGCTGTTGAAAATCTGACGCCATTTATCTCTCTTTTGCAATTTTGTTGCAGAATCACCACATTTATTAAAATGCGTTAGTTGTGTTTTTTAATGCTGTGCTGCACCTACTTTCCTCGTTCTAAATAGTTGCAAAGATTTCCTCTGAGTTTTGCAGGATAGAGTTAAGGCCGCCCAGAGACAACAGAAGATGCTCAGAGATCAGAGGGGAGGCAGCATTTGTATTCATGGCTTGTCTAAGAGCCGTTTTACATGGTACGCGTTAGAAAATAATCTATTTCTCTCTTTACTGCCTCCATAAAGTATTCACCTATATTAGCTTACGGCTCATAAATGTTCACTGCGCTGCTCTTACGCTGACGCAGGCGTGCGGCCTTCCTCACCGGAGAATGATTTACTAAAGCTGTGTAAAACTCTCCTGTCTGTGGGGAATCACCATAAAGGCCCCAGAAACCGTGATAGACGGGTGTTATAGATAGCCTCCATAAAAGCATCTTTACGGGTCGGTGAGGAGAAGCGCTACCGCGTCCTTCTCCTCACCGGCTCGTGTTTGTTTTGGTGGCTGCATGTGAAGGTATGAACAGCAAACAGCCCTCAGACAGACGACAACTCAGAGAAAGAGTTGAAATGTTGTTTGAGTTGAACTGTGACGCTGCTTCTGTTCCAGCTCTGATGCTGCGTGAGGGGCTTGGTCCTCTGACCGCAGTGCAAAGACAGGAAAGAAGGCTTCCGGCCTTCTTACACCAGCAATTTGCTCCACAGCTGCTCAATGAACCCACGACGCACATATGGTGATAAGACGCTAATATGCTGGTGCTTTTACACATGTCTATGTAATTTGAATTAACAATCCATGCAGCCTAGCTCTGGCGAGCCACCGCAGGAACAAACTACAACAGATACGGTGAAAAAAACAGAGCAAGTGTGTGATTTAACACATACGTTTTTAAGAGTTTAATTAGACTGAATTTAAAAGTAAAAGAGCAAACAACAGCTGGGAGCCTTGACTTCCTGTTCTGTCCAAGCTGTTAAACAACCAGCTGAGAAACGTCAGGGACTTTCACGAGTTAGAAAAGGACCCAAAAATAGGCAAAGGAATAGACCATCTAGCCCTGGGGGCTAAAATGGACTCATTTTCATGTTTGTATGTTGTTTTTATCTGTTTAATTTATTACTGTTTTACTTGACCACTTCTTGTATTTTACAAAGCAAGAGCGCCCCCTGTTGACCCTGCACGGACATGATGGAGATAATCAGCAGAGATGGATTTTTAGGTGTCTTTAATATATGGATTTTTTTTTTTATAAGTAAGCATCAGATTATTCTGCATGTTGAATTTAGAGCTGGATTAAGACACTGCTGGTTTTGCTTTCTTTAGTTCAGACACACGCACACATCCGGCCTCCCTGGCTGTTCTTCCTGCAGCAGCAGGCTGATGCATGAGGAGGAGGAGGAGGAGGAGGAGGAGGAGGAGGAGGTGGAGGAGGTGGAGGAGGAGGAGGAGGAGGAGGTGGAGGAGGTGGAGGAGGTGGAGGAGGAGGAGGAGGAGGAGGAGGTGGAGGAGGAGGAGGCATCAGGAGAACAGAGCTCCTACTGGACTTGGCTCTGCTCCAGCACTCTTTCAGCCTGTAATCAGCTGTGAACCAGTCAGTCATGCCAGGCTTTAAACAAACACATTAACATTTGAACACACATCACACCGATCTTCCCTTACGCAAGCACGCAATACATGCGCTTTCATCGCATTAAACGCACGCACGTGCACCTGCTTTAGCAGGTCGGCAGTTTTTTAAAGAAATATAGAATGATTCAAAAGTCGGCCTGAGGGGAGGCTGACCGAGACTGACCACATGATGTCTTCTGGAAGGACCGTTCGCTATTGATGTGTGTGTGTGTGTGTGTGTGTGTGTGTGTGTGTGTGTGTGTGTGTGTGTGTGTGTGTGTGTGTGTGTGTGTGTGTGTGTGTGTGCACGTGCCAGCACAGAGGCTGTTTTTGTGTCCCCTGATCAATCAGCCACCCATGGCCCAGATAAACTCACACTCGCCCGTGGGTGCAGCTCCATGGTGCACAGGAGACGACACACACACCCTCACACAGGTGGGGAGGATAACCTCCGGTGATTACAGTCACATGAATGTCAATCACGCTGTCTGCCTGAGCGTGTGTGTGTGTGTGTGTGTGTGTGTGTGTGTGTGTTGCTGATGGCCTGTTAGATTGAGCTGTCAGTTGGCAGGCAGCAGATGAAGATTAATGGAGTGCACAAACAATAAGAGGCTTGCAATGATCATAAATATGCTAATGGCCATTAGCAATACACACTCAAACATGCCTACAAGTGTTTGTGTGTGACGGGTGTGTGTGATCCTGCACAGGCTCCCTAGTGAGGAGAAGCTTTGGCATCTCACCGGCAAATTTAGTAGGTTCTCACAACATCCTGATACTTCTATCTTTGAAAGGCATGATGTGCTATCTGTTCCATGACCCCAACCCTAGCCATCCCAAATAACCCCCTTGACCCTAACCTTGACCCTAACCTTGACCCTAACCTTGACCCTAACCTTGACCCTAACCTTGACCCTAACCCTAACCTAAACCCAATTCTAATCCCAACCTTAAAACCAAGCTTTACCTCTCAAAGAGCCAAAATGTCCTCACTCCCCCAAGAAATCCTCACCTTGCTACAAGAATGTGGACACACACACACACACACACACACACACACACACACACACACACACACACACACACACACACAAATGGATATCCGTTTGTGGGATGAGGGAGGGGGGAGAATCAGGCTCATTGAGTTGATGACTTGATTGGTGTTGCATTAAAATGTGTTTGTTTAGAGTCTGGTGTGTGTGTGTGTGTGTGTGTGTGTGTGTGTGTGTGTGTGTGTGTGTGTGTGGAGGGCTGGTGGACAACGATGGTGTCGGAGCCCAGCCTCTGATTAAGAGTACAGGTTCAGCTAATGGCACAATGAGCGTCTGATTAGGAGAGGAAGGGGTGATGATGAAAACGAGGGTAGATGGACAGATCTATTCACTGAGCTGATGATGGGGCTCTTTGTTGTCTCCTCCATTCTGCGGCTCTCTGGGGCCTTTTCCTCTGTCTGCTGCGTACATTCATTTTTCCCCCAATGAAAACCCTCTTTATCTCCCCCGCTCCCCCTGTCCTTGCTGCCATCTGGGTCACAGATGTAGGGGACCCTGAGCTCAAACCTGCTCAAGCCTCCTGAACCCCCCCCCCCCCCACACACACACACACACACACACACACACCTCTAGACATCTCCAGACTGCCATTTTCCCCCCTTTCTAGCAAAAATCTGCCCTGTCCTCTGGGGGACGTGCAGGGCTCCTGGGGTTCTCCGACCTTCCTCGTCCTCTAAACACACGCGCGCTCCCGCACTCGCTGAAACACGCGCCATCCATCCACCCAGAGCCGGCGGAGTGGTTGGGAGGCCGCGGGGTGCCGATGGATGGAGCCCGCTATGTTAGAGGCAGGGAAGTGGCCATGATTGGGGCTAATGAGCTCACAGGGGACGGGGGGGATGGAGGAGGCTGACCAACGGGACGACCGGCTCAGACGCTCCTCTTTGGAGGGGCCCCGCTGAGCGAGGGGGAGGGGCCCCCGCGGGGCCGCGCTTGGCTTCAGCGTCCCTGTGGTCGTTATGCCGCCGTTGTGCTGAGCTGGTTATTACCGCCCTTAATGCGACAGAGGCAGTTAAACATCCAGATGTCACATTTGTCATCGACGGGTTGTAAAAATGTTAGAATCTCAGGGTGGGAATGGGATCTTGTGTGGCGTCTTTGATGCGGTTTAGTCAGCAGCTCTATGATTATTGAATAGATTAATCCAGATTTACAGGCGGGATTTCAGCCAGGCCCTTCCAGATCAACAGCACGGTCAGATAAGAAGACAGAGGATGAGTGAGTGGAGAGCAGCGCTCGATGTGCGTGTGAGGAGCAAGTCAGAGGAAGTCAGTCATCGTCGCTCACGCTGCATCATCTGGAAGGGTGGGTGTGTGTGAGCAGGTGTGTGTGTGTGTGTGTGTGTGTGTGTGTGTGTCTCATTGCCATGCGTGGTGTGTCAGTGTTGTCCAGGAGGCTGAGCCGCCACGCTGCGCTCTGGGGGAGAGTTATAGATTACCGGCTGGAGCGGGCTGGGGCCAGGGGAGCCGCTTCAGCCCGCGCCCGGACTGCGCTGCCTGGGCGCGGCGCTCAGCTCATCAGCCCGTCTCTGGAGGACGCGGAGCTTATCCCAGAGCAGGGCTCTGATTAACCGGACTAATGACAGTGCGGCCCCCGGCCCCCGGTGCCCAACACCATAATCACTGCTTAAGGCTGCGGCCGGTGGGCCCGTCTGAGGAGAGTGAGCAGTGTCACAGCTTAATGGATAATTCCACTGACAACAAGCATTTTAAGTCGCCTGTCAATAGCAGCTTCCAGAGCCGCTCACCTGACAGGAAACCCCAGTATGCCCGGATCGCCTGCAGGAAGTCAGCTTTTTTCTGTGTTTGCCGGCCAGATGGATCCACGGATGTGCATTCGTGCCCCGGGTGTTTGCGGGACCAGGAGGCGTTTAATGAGCGCTGATTGATGCCTCATCTGCGT
The DNA here is from genome assembly GCA_016586285.1 of Arothron firmamentum. Classification (NCBI taxonomy): domain Eukaryota; kingdom Metazoa; phylum Chordata; class Actinopteri; order Tetraodontiformes; family Tetraodontidae; genus Arothron; species Arothron firmamentum. The sequence continues at coordinate 46,776 of BJFM01000440.1, read as the reverse complement.
CTCCTGATCTCAAAGGCAAACATCTCATCGGAACAATGGAAGCCTTCAGCCTTCGGTAAACAGAGACCCCAGCAGACAAACTTACGCGGCGCGGAACCACGGATGCAAAGCAGGGAAAGACAGAGCAGCTTTTGTTTGCGTCCCACCGTCAGCCAGCGCGGCCCATCAAGCACAATATGTGCACGACAGTAAACACGGGAGGGTCAGGGTGGAGGTGCATTTACTCTGCAGGCAGAACATGCCGATACTGCTTACTGTTGTCTGTGAGCAGAGTGGTTTGTGACACCTCCCAGATGAAGCCCCGCGGGCGTCCAGGCCCGCAGCTAGATTACTGAGCGGCCTGACTGCTGGCAGGGGGGGGGTGCAGACGGGGGGAGCCGCTCGCCGTTGTTGGAGGTGCTGCGTCGATAAGTGATTTCGCCTGCATGTCTGAGCCGCAGAGGAGCCGACGCGGAGCCCAGAAGACAAAAGGCCCGCGTCTGCAGCCACCATCAGGCCGTCGCATATTTATGATGGGAGGGGGTGCTTTCAGGCTGCATTTTTACTTTTTCATGCATTGGCAGCGTGTCGTGGCTGTAACATTTGAGTCAGACGTGTGAAGCGAACTCCTCCGAACGGCCCCTGACTCAGACCCACAACCTTCTGGAGGAGCCGAGTCCTCCGCGGGTGCTGCTGTGTGAGGGGAAGCTGCTGCTGCCGGATCAGCTAAAGTGGCGGCTTGATGGTAAACAGCTCGCTCGTGTCTCCAGCTATTTATTGACCGGCGGTGCTGCTGATCCCTGTGGCACAGAGCTCACCCAGTGTGTGTGAGAGTGTGTGTTCGTGTCCGCCTTCACAAGCGCTGGCTGAGCAGCAGACGGATCCAGGCGTGCGCTCACAGCTGCCATGTTTCTGAATGGATCCGGTGGCCATTGTCCTCCTGTCACCGGCTCGTCTCTCGGGCCCAGGAGACACAGGGCTGACATTTACCAGACTCCCACCCTCATGCCTGCCTCCTCTCCTCGCCTGGCCTCTGCCACCTTCCTCTTCCTCTCCCCTGCCTCATTCTCTCTCTCTCTCTCTCCTGCTGTTTTCATGCGGGCCCTGGCTCCTTCGCTCCCTGTCTCCTGCTCTGGCTCTCTGCAGCCTGTTGGGCAGACAGACGCGTGTGCGGGTGTCACAGACCGAGTGTTTGTGTTCATGAGTGGCCCTTAAGATAAGATTGGTATGCCCAAAGTCCCTCATTACCCAGGAAGCATTGCCCCTTACTCGGAATGGTAATTGGGAAGGGGTGGGGGCAGGTAAGGAGTGAAAATAATAGAAGAATAAACGTGGGATAATTGGAAAATGGAGAACAAGAGGAGCAATTGATTAGGTTGAAGAGTGTGTGGAGAGCGATGGCTGACGAAATGGAAAGGTTAAAGGTCGCACACTTCTGTATGTGCATGCACGTGTGCTAACACATGATCAAAGAAAGAAAAAAAGTCTTTGTAAATGCATGAGCGAACCTTAACCGTGACCTTAAACTCGACTTAACCTCTTGCACCCCTTAAACTAGATCTTCACTCTACAGAGTGGGGGGTCGCATTTAAACTGACCCTCTGATGTATGTCAGCACGACAGAGAGAAAGACAATGTGAGAGCACTGCAACAATACTAACAATCTCTTTTTGCTTTATGCAGTTTCAATTCCATATTTGTATCAATAGTTGATAGTTTTTTGAAAAACTTGCATGATGTACGTTGTTGTTTGCCGTTCAACAGACAGAACACATTCCACTATTCTAATTTTACAAATATGACAACAATTATATAAAAAAGAAGTAATAAGAAATCCTAATGAGGAGAGGTGTAATTAGCAGCACATCTTTCTGGGTTTTGGGGTAAATTGTCCTTCAGAGGAAGACTGCAATCATGGGGCATTAGCACCACCTACAGGACATATTTGTGAACAACACCTTGTCTGAGTGAAAGTAAGAAACAAAATAGTGATTTCACTTTTATGTTGATGACATAAGGAATTCTCATTATTTAATGTTGATGTGTGATATTGTAGATTTTTTCGTTAAAAAAATCATTCTATAATCATTCAATCTTCTATAAAGGTTAGGCACCAATAAACAGTGTCGGTGCCCTTCACTGAAAATGGACTCGGCACATTATGGAACTATGTGAATTAAAGATGAGAGAATCTTAAATTTTCGTGAACAATCATAAGAAGAACTCTGAGAACGATGATGAATTTGACAGCAAATTTATTCCGTATTTTTTTTAACGCAACACGACAACAAAGAGGTTACTGAAATCTTTCAACGAAGGTAGATAAACCACTTTTATGGTGTGGATGTGAATTTAAAATGTGTTGGCAGCAGAATAGTTAAAAATACACTGACTAGTTAACGCAGTTGAACAAGTCTCTGAGAATCGAAGAGTGGTTTTATAGCGCCGTCAAGTGGAATAATTGTGTACAACAACATAATCTGACAGCAAAAACCTGTCCCAACACAATTTATTTTAGCAGAAAGACAGCGCATAAATTATTCAGGTGCGCGCTGAAATATGCACAGCACATGGAAACAAAGGAAAGGACCGCGCTAATACATTATGCCGCAATTTAAATAAGTAATAAAAGCCTGCGTTTGTGATAAAAATGCCTTTTATATTCTCCAAATAAATATTTTCAGTTGTACTTTAGGGGGATTAAATGTGGGGGAGTAACTTTCCGTCAGATTTCTTATCTATAAACCTCTGGTGCTCAATCACCATCCATCGCTCGGGCCCTATTAACAGACGTGGCGGCTCCTGATTGGCTGTTGCTGTGATTGACTGGAGAGGAACTGGGAGGTCGGACGATACCATTTCACCCGGACCCTCCTCTGGCTGGAAAACGACTAAAGATTAATCAGATCTGGGTCCACTTCCAGATTTGGGTTTGAAAGCGGATTATGTCCGTCTGATTTATCTGAATTGTGTGGTTGAATTACAAATCTGGGTAATATCGGCTGGGATTAGCCTCTTAATCCCGCTGTCATCGGTGCAGAATCCCCCCAGTTTCTTCCGAATGAACATGCAAACAGGCAATTAGGATGCGGAGATGCTCTGCTTTGGAGCCGCGATGGCAAACCCGCAAAAATGCCCAAATTCCATACCTCTGAGGAAGCGTCTTCTTAAACCCAACTCGCTCTGGTCGTTTTAAATCAGCGTTGTCTTTCTTTGGACCTTTTCGGAGATGGTTCCCCTGCGGAAGCTTGTTCAGCTGCTGGTGCTTCTCATCCAGTTCGGACGCCGGGAGGTCGCGTCCAGCCCCACCGAGGAGGGAGCGCTTCGAGGCGGCCACGGGGAACACGGGGAGCCGGGGCACCAGGAGCCGCACAAGGACTCCTACAGCACCTTTGCCTCCGAGTTCCTGGAGTCCAGATACCTGTCTGATGACGGTAAGCATGTTATTGGTCTGTATTAGGGTAATATTCAACACACATGAAATTAAACAGAATGAAAACAGTCAGTCAGGAACAGGAACTGATTCACAGGCCCGTCAGAACCCAGGCCAGCTCCCTGTGGACACACACACACACACACACACACACACACACACACACACACACACACACACACACACACACACACACACACACACACACACACTTTTCTCTCCCAGCACAACTAACCTCAATCTAAACCAATTCTAAGCTTAACCTTAAAACCGCCTCAAACAGACTTTTGAGGTGTTAAACAGATTCAGATTGTTTCTCTGGCTTGTTCTGACCATCACACCATTGTTTGTAATGAAGGATGGGGCCTCTGGAGTTTAGCCTCTGGAGTTTTATTATCTGGTTTAAACAAACAAACAACAACAACAACAACAACAACAACAACAACAACAACAACAACAACAACATGATGTTGGATGAACATAACAAAACTGAAACTCTGAAAACCCTGACATTTAGAAGCCACGTAGTGGGTGTCATTTAAATTTAAAACCCATTTTATAAGCTTGAAACATTAAGTTGTCTAATGTCATAATCCATTCCTCCAGTCCAGTGATGCTATTTTAGTGTTGTCACAGAAGCTTGAGGCTACAGAATCTTAATTTTGTGCATATTGATGTGACAGTAATCTTAAAACACATCTGAAACTAAATATAACAACAAATAATCCCAACAGGTAATCCCTACATCAGTGTGAGCTGTGCTTGTTTTTGTGTACCTGCAGGTTATCCCTTCCCCACAGCTCCTCCAGTGGATCCTTTCGCTAGGATCAAAGTCAGCGACTGTGGCGTGACAAAGGGCTGCATAAGGTCAGAAGTCAGGCCTGCAGCGGCTGCAGACGCTCAGAAGGCCTTATGGCCCATGATGTGGCCTTGCTCTAGAATCTGGATCGGTACTTTCAGATGAAATAAGAGGCTGTCTGAATCCAGATATTACTGTACTGTTGCACAGGTATGGGAAGCCAGGATGCGACGCGGACACGTGTGACTATTTCCTGAGTTACCGCCGTATCGGGACGGACGTGGAGTATGAGATGAGCGCAGACACAGACGGATGGGTGGCCGTCGGCTTCTCCTCTGACAAAAAAATGGTGAGCAGCGTGACGGTTTCCATTTATACATCAGCTTTAAATCTGAACAAATGCAGTTGTCAGTTACTGCTGCTGCTTTCTCAGGGAGGAGATGACGTGATGGGCTGCGTCCATGACGATAACGGACGCGTTCGGATACATCATTTCTACAACGTTGGTCAGTGGGCGAAGGAAATAAAGAGGAACCCTGCCAGGGATGAAGAGGGTATTTTTGAGAACAACCGGGTGACCTGCCGCTTCAAACGTCCGCTCTACGTCCCCCGAGAGGAGACGCTCGTGGACTTACACCTGTCCTGGTACTACCTGTTCGCATGGGGACCTGCCATACAAGGTGATTCACCAGTCCGTGCGGCAACAATTGAATTCTTTTAAAACATTTTTTGCTAATACTGATCTTTTGTAACAGGATCCATCACGAGACACGACATCGACAGCCCGCCAGTCAGTGACCGCATGGTAAGCATCTACAAGTATGAGGACATCTTCATGCCTTCTACGGCCTACCAGACCTTCAACTCTCCGCTCTGCCTGCTGCTCATTGTTGCTCTCACCTTCTACTTGCTGATGGGAACACCGTAACGGAGAACAACAGAGCATGAAAGAAATGGGGGAGAAATGACAAAGCAGCAATAATCTAAACCACTGTTGCATGTGGGTTTTGCACAGAGTGACAGTGCATTAGAAATAATAATTATTTAATGACAGTAGTAAGTATATACTCCTGATTAAAGTATTAAACCTACAGTAGGTTGTGTAGGTTGTTTAATATTAATATTTTAAACACACACACACAGTACATATATAATATAGTTTTCAGAATTCTGCAAGTCTGGGCATGGTTTCACAAGCCTCCACTGATGAGCAGACGGTGCCTCGTTCAAATTGGCCACAAATTTGTTCACTATCACAACATATATTTCGGAAGGGTTTTCCTGTGTATGCAGTCATTATGTCAAATAGCATCATCACTTTTTATCACATTTTATATATTTTTTTCTTAAAAACACATTTTAAAAAATAAATTCTTTCGATATTCAGTGACTTTTGTGGATGTTACCGTATCCTCATCACAGGTAGAAGAAGCCCCCTCCTTGATTTGTTACTGCCTACAGAAAAGATGCACAGAACATCATGGTAAACTGTGGACAACACAGACTAATTTCCGCAGATGCTGTTACTGTAGCTTTATGATTAAAAAGAAACACATTAAAACATTCATATCTGGGTTCAAAACAGAAAGTCTTTTAATAAAACGTGTCTTGTCGAACAAATAATTTGTAATCAAATGCTATGCAAACGTGTTTTTGATACTGCCTGCTCTTTATATTTTTATAAGTACTGTGGAAGACCACAAACTAAAACAAAACAAAACAAAACAAATTAAAAATAACCTCATGGGACAAAGCCTCAGAAGGAAAAATAATAATTTGTCATTGTTTTTCAATTATGTTTTTTGTTAGTGCAATTCATTATGAGTAATAGCTTTTACTCTTAATTAATTCACAATAATTAGCAATTAACAATGAAACTTAACCATTTTAAATAATGGATAGACGCAGTGGCGGTTTCACTCTTGTTAAACTACATTTCCCATGGTGCTCATGGGTGAGCACTTGCCTTGCGATCATGTGGTGGATCCATACCGCGCCAAGATGTCTCACAACAGATCACGGGTCATGGCAGGAGTTTATGGAAATTCGCTCCGATAATTTGTCCTTTTAGTTTTATTACTGAACAATAATACAGACGCTCAAAAAGGATAATAATACAGGAGTATGCTTTGTCTAATGTACTCGAAGTTACACGATTAAACCCCTGCCAATATATAAATTTTTAATACAACAAATGGATTCAGTTTACATAAATTACTATATTCCCTTTGAGATAGTTGCTCTTACAGCTCCAATATTATGTTGAAATGGTGAAATCAAAGGTTTAACGTTAGTCTGGCTCCTCCCGGTAACTATTCGGGGACGGACTATGTTAATCACATGACCAGTCAACACAGCGGACTCGTGCTCTCGCGCCCCTCTCCCTTTATGGTGCTGGGTGGGTCCGTGGACTGCATGGGTGGATCCCAGGGAGGACCCCGGTGGAGTTTGGAAACATGGCAGACGAGGAAGACTCACCGCCGGACCCTACCGCCGTCTCTCCCTCGGAGAGCCCTCGCTCCGGACGGCCTCGCTACGTCTCCTTCTCCGAGAGCGTCCAGCCGGCCGTCGGGATGGTGAGCCAGCTGCTGACGCAGCCGTCGTCCCTCAAGTTCGACAAAAACATCAAACAGGCCTTCTACAACACCGGAGCCATCATCTTCGTGGCAATCTGCTGCGGAGCCGCCGTCCTGGTCTACTTCATCCTGGAGGCCTTCCTCCGCCCGCTGCTTTGGGCTGTGCTCTGCGGAACCTTCCTCCATCCATTCAAGCACTCCCTCGCCCGTCTGGGCCGCTCATGGCTCGGCGGTTTGCAGGAAACTGGGACGCCCATCGTTCTGGGGACGCTGCTGGTACCGGTGTGGTGTGTAAACTATGGGGTGGAGGCTATGGGGAAACTGGTGCTGGAGAAGCTCACCGTGCTGCTGGTCATCGGGGCGGGGGCGCCTCTGCTTTACTTTCTCTACCTGTCCTGGAGCGTCATCGGCATGCAGGCGATTATCGGACACGCGTGCTGGATCATCGGGGCCGTGCTGGACTGTTTCCACACCGTGTGGGTGAGTGAACGGACCGTGACAACTGTCTACACCCGCTGAAAGGGCAACAAAAGCGCCTCTGCGAGGGTGGAGGCCTCAGAGGGCAGATGCACGCTGATCAGCTGGTCTCGGATCTGTACCTGATCAAAAGGATGGTGTCTCCTTCTGTTGTCCTCAGTGTTGCCCCTCATGTTTGCCATTGAACTGATTGAATGTCCTGTCATTGTAAAAAATGAGGACAACTGAGCTTGTGCTCTCTTCAGTTAGCTTTAAATGCTCTCACCCAGTTTCTGAATAAGAACAATGTGTGGAATGAAACCAATTTAGCCCCCCCCCCCCCC
>BJFM01000440.1:7519-36198 GCA_016586285.1 Arothron firmamentum | reverse complement strand
ACACACACACACACACACACACACACACACACACACACACACACACACACACACGTGCTGTAGTCTGATAGGTGTGTTGTTTTAGTGTGGGTGTTGAAGAAGCTGGTGGTGCACTTCGGCCTGAAAGGCTTCGCAGAGCGGAGCCTCTCCTCCTGGTGGTCGGTGCTGGGGAGGCTGGGACGGGAGCGGGAGGGGGCTCTCCTGCCGGGACCCATCAAAGGCCTGGCTCAGTTCCTGCTGCGTATCGACACCAAGGTAACATCTGGCCATCCTGCATCTTTATCCTCCCTTTAAACCTCAGAAACCCATCAAAACGGGTGTCATTTAATCTTAGAGACACAAACACTGATTTCTCCTGAAGGGGTGAGTGGTAGGTGCCAGAATGAGTTTCTCCTTTTATGGTCTCATTGAAAACACACTTTCTCCTGTGATCACAATGATTTGGAGTGCGTAGCCAGTGGGCTGCCTTACACACCAAGAGGCCATGTTGCCAGGCGCGGGTGTTTGAACTGACGTCTGCAGAGATGTTTCTGAAAATAATCTGCCCAATGTCTCTGTGTCTCCTCTCCAAGCTCTGGCATTGGCTTAACAAGCAGGTAATGACCTGGAGGAGCAGGGTGCTGACAGAGACCCAAGTGTGTGTGAGGGGAAGTGAGCCATGGTGAAATAACCTCAGTGTGTGTGTGTGTGTGTGTGTGTGTGTGTCTGAAGGCTTGAGCACACCTTGTAGTAGCTTGGATTGGCGCTTGTCTCATTCACTCTTATCACGCTGTCATCTGTCTGTTTGCTCCCTGTTGTCCTGCCCCTCACTGCCCCGGGAAGCTACAGGCGGGCCCGGGGCCCGTCTGCCCCCATCTCGTCCGTATCTTCCCATGTCCGGCTGGTTGGGCTTGTGTGTGTTTGTCGCTGCATGGAGAGCTGAGCTTCTCTTAGCGGTTCTGTCAAAAGAGACTTTGATTGCGGGGATTATTGTCTTAAATGTCTGCAAATGTACAATTCCACTTTTTATTTCTGTTGTTTTGGGTTTAGAATATTTTGCTGAATAGTTTTTAATTGATTTGCTTTTTAAAAGAATGTCATTTGTCTTTTCTTAAGTTTTTAAACACCCCACTGTGACTTAAATTCATGTTTTTCAGCTGCGTTGAACCATTTAAAGGTTCAGCGTTCAAGATTTGGTGGCATTTAGTGGTAATAGTCCAGATTACACAGAGGAAGAAAATGGAATTCTTCATTTTCCTGTCCAGAGGTTTAGACATGAAGTTAAAACAGTGATTCTTAAGGTTGTATTTGAGTCTATTTGTCCAATTTCAGTTACTATAGCAACACGATGGAAACATTCTATCAGCTGTGCAGAAGAACCTTTATCAATAATAATACAAATATCCTAGTATTTGGTGAATGAAAGCATATAAATTGGTTTGCCAAGTTTATGAGACACTATCAGAAGCTGTTTGTTTGATTAGTGAGGATTAAATCATCTTACACACCAGAGCTTCTACTAGAAAACTGCACTCCTACAGGGAGAAAACAAACAGTAATGTGAAATCCTACAAGTATCCCAGTGCTAACTGGGATACATTCATCAGTGGGTGACTAAGCCTGTAGCCTGGTGTCATGCGAGGGGCCGGGGGCCTCCAGTTTGGGTGCTAACAGGCTGCTTCTGTCCTTAACATGAACAAATGGAGCAGCAGTTTTGGAGCATTGAGAAACCTGCGTTGACTTACTTTTCCTTTTTCACGTGCACAGTTTTGTTTGAACACAAAGATGCAGGCACGCGTCCTGCGGCGACCTTATTCCACCCAGGGCCCAGAATGACCCCCCGCCACAGGGGACGGACACAGGTTTCTCCATGTGTCTGTGATCACTGCACAGGTCTGATCTCACTGACGCTGATGTCATACCCCCCCCCCCCAGATCGTGGTCTGGCTGGAGCGATCTCTGGATAAAATCATCAGCATCTTCATCATCTTCCTCCTGGTCACGGGGACCATCCTCATGGCTCTGCTGCTCACCGCCATGGTATGAGGTTTAGGTGCCCCCGCTGCCTTTCAGACGCTCCGAGCTGCCGTCTTAAGCAGCCTTTTCTTTCCTCCCCCCTGCAGGTTCACCATGAAAGCGCTCACATCATCAACGTCACCAGTAACCTGATCAACGAGACCGTGTCCAACCACCCAGAATGGGCCAAGTAGGACTCTTTAGCGCCCTCCTGTGGCGTGTAGGGCACATGACCACCCTTTCTTGTCCCTCCTCCCCCAGTTGGCTCCCGGAGGCCCAGGTGGTGCAGAGGGCCCTCAATTCTGCCGCCACTAATGTCTACCAGCACGGCAGAGAATGGATCACGCAGCGGGTAACGGAAACAGCCCATCATGGTCCTTCGTTAAAGAACGCCGCCTGCGCTGCGTTGAATGCACTGTTGCTGTCTGTAGCTCCATAAAATCTTAGGGGACAAGGTGAACCAGACGGCGGTGATCGAGAAGCAGGTCCTGGAGCTGTGGGACAGGCTGTACCACTCCTGGTTCATCAAGGTAGAGCGAGCACACCACCCCCCCGCTCCAGCACACACCTGCCGTACGCGTCAGACTCAGTCTTTGATGCACCTTCCAGAACGTGACCCACTCCGGACGCCCACGCTGCCAGAAGACGATGCAGAGGCAAAACAGCTGGCTGGACGACATCATGGACTGGAAGGACATGGCCTCGTTCCTGCAGGAGAACATTGAGACTCTGCTCTCGGTGGGGCCGGAGCTGCATCCTGGTCTTTGAGCAGCCGTATCCAGCAGGGGTGCTGAAACCCAGGGGGGCCTCGAGGGCCGCCGCCCTTCCAGCTGTTCTGACCCACCAGGTCAACGGATCCTTCACCTGGGCTTGGCGAAGGCTGGAGGAAAGCAAACCTGGCTGGGTGGCGGCCCTCAGGGACTGGGTTTCAGCACCTTTGACTCACACTAATGAAAGATTGTCCTCTCCTAGATCTTGGAGTCTCTGTGGGTGGTCATGAGCAGAAACGTGGGGCTGCTCTTCACCACCACCACCACGCTGGTCACCGTCTTGTTCCACAGCGGCACGGCTCTGCTCAACTTCGCCCTGAGTCTGGTAGGAAACCAGGATGGCGCAACTTTGCTCCGCGAGCGTTAAACAGACAAATAAAACGGACTCATTTCATCCGTAGGTCATTTTTCTGACCACGCTCTTCTACCTGCTGAGCTCCAGCGGTGAGTACTACAAGCCGGTTAAATGGGTGATCAGCCTGACGCCCCTCTCCCAGCCCGGACCCTCCTCCAACATCGTTGGCCAGTCTGTGGAGGAGGCCATCAGGTACACACACCAGCTCACCGGTGACTCTCAACCGTCCTTTAATGCCTCATTTCTGACCTGTGCGTTGCCTTTAAAGAGGAGTGTTTGACGCCTCTCTGAAGATGGCGGGCTTCTACGGCCTCTACACCTGGCTCACTCACACCATCTTCGGCATCAACATCATCTTCATTCCATCTGGTGGGTGTTTCCAGGCGCTTTTGCTCCGCCCTCGCTCCGCCGCGCCTCTTTGAACCCAACTCTGCCTTGGCTCTTCAGCTCTGGCCGCCATCCTGGGCGCCGTGCCCTTCCTGGGGACGTACTGGGCGGCGGTGCCTGCAGCGTGCGACCTGTGGCTGGTGCAGGGGGAGGGCGTCAAGGCCGTGCTGCTGCTCATCTGCCACGTGCTCCCCACCTATTTTGTGGATACGGCCATCTACTCCGACATATCAGGGTAAGCCTTTATAAAGGACATGAATGGCCTGGTGAATGGAGACAAGCAGCTGCTCTGCTCTCCGTCTCAGGGGAGGGCACCCCTACCTGACGGGTCTGGCGGTGGCCGGCGGCGCCTATTACCTGGGTCTAGAGGGGGCCATCATCGGGCCGATCCTCCTCTGCATCCTTGTAGTTGCAGCCAACATCTACAGCGCCATGCTGATGAGCCCCAGCTCAGCCGCCCCCACGCCCGTGCAGCCCAGCTGGCCGCTCCCCCCCATCAGGTCAGTGTCGTGCCAAATAAGCCGATGGGAACGGGAACCCGCCGTCACCGTCACCTTCCTGTGCTCTCAGGACCTTTGCAGAATCCACCCCCTCCGTCCCGAAGAACCCCAGCGAGTGAGAACCAAAGATGGAGCGTCCCCGTGAAACTCCTGAAGCTCCTCCAGAAGGACACGGGCTCCTCAGAAAAGAGTGGGCAGCATGGCGGCTGCTAACGGGAGCAGCGGGCGCTTCACTGCTGTAGACGGCGTGGGCGTGGACGCCGACGCCTCAACACACCGTCTCCAAACACTCTGTGCCCGTGTTGACTTTTGTAAGGTTAAAATGTCCGTGCACTAGAAGTTTATCCAATCATCAACGCGCTCTTCCCTGCTCAGTTTTTACCAGGACTTCCTGCCTCGGCCACCAGGGGGCGCTGTGTAGTTCCCCCTGAAGCCTCTGCTCTCAGATCAGTCTAGACTTCCCACCTTTATGGCGTTTAGCTCCAGGTTATCGTAGCCTCATTGAGAGATTCTTGTTTTAATTTATGTCTTTTTAATTTATGTCGAACTTGTGTGCACAATCTCCTTTTTAACAAGCAGCACCTTCAGCATTTAACAACATTTACATCCACAAGCTGTTTTCCAGGGAACCTCTTAACCTCAGCTGAGAAGTCTATTTTTACTGTTTCTCCTCTCGCTCTCGTTCACGCCCACTGTAGTCTGAGCACTTTTCTTACCTGAGAGTGGAACACACAGACGTGCTGCAGTGTTTATCCTGTGACACATGATTATTGTTATACATGGCTACTGTGTTAGCTGGCAAGGCTGAGCGGTTGGTTTAAAACCTCTTAGTGTAATTACTGTTTTTTTGGTACTGTGTGTTCGACACAATAAATAAATTGACCGTAGAATTTTATTATGTTTCATTATGGGCTTGATGGTGAAAAAGGGGAGAGATGCCTCATCTGGTCTGGCCAGGACTCTCAAGTGGGCCGAAAATAAAGTTTTCCTGGATGGAGGAAAGTCCGCCTGTGTTTTTAGCATGAGTCAGACGGTGTGAGCTGCACTGTGAAGGATTTACAGATTGTTGATGTGTCAGCAAAGCTCAGCACAGATGGAAGGAAAAAAAGCGGCCTCAGAACAGCTGCTGGTCAATCAGACAGCCCACAGAGGAGCTGCTCAGGCCAGGAATGCTCTACAGAACGGCTCTTTTTAGGAGCACTGACAAACGGGCCTATTTTAGGTGGTCACGATTGTTTCGAGTGCACGTTCCAACCAACTGGCTGAATAGGGCTTTAGAAAATACTCAGATATTCAGTCATGAGCCCACAGGCCAGCGTCCAGGTCACAGAGGTCAAAACGCTCTTCTGAGGCTCACCTGATGCTGCTGCAGGCTGGGGTCTCCCTGGTTCAGGGCAGTCCGAAACCCGCTGTCCATCCAGAGGCTGTTTCTCCGTGAAGGGGAAGCGTTCCACTCATCCGCAGAGATGTTTGATTTGAATATCTGTAAACAAGAAGAGAGCAAACTACACAAAGATCAATACATCAAAGCTGGCCTGCTGTTGCTGCTCCAGGAACACTTGTTAGTCCGTCTCTTCCTGCACCTGTTAGAAGCTTGTGCTGTGCTTTTGGCTTTGATCTTGTTCCACAGATCAAAGACTTCCTGAGCTCAGAAGCTCCTCAACGACTCGCTTCACTGACGGAGCGAATCGAGGACAGACGACTGAACGTCTGAGGAGACGGAGGCTGGAGAATATTAATACTGCAATCACCGCTAGCTTATTTGTCAGACTTGGGTTTTTTCTTTTTTAACATATGCTAAACTCTGCCACCTGATCCTAAAAAAGAAATAATACAGACAGGTTAGAATAATCCACAATAATCCTGCCAGACTGTCTCACCTGGATAAAAAAAAGTTGTTCCCAGAAGTTTTCTGTTCAAAAAGCTCAATCATTCGACAATTACCAACCCAAAATGAGACACAACGTGTAAATAAAGAGAGGCTGAACACATTTGCCCGGTTATTGTCCTGTAAACCTTTTTGCCTTTATTTTCTACATTTGGATCAGCTTGTGGAAGCCTGGACACGTCAGTAATAACAATAATGATCAGAAAAACAAGTCAGTCATTCCTCTCTCTGACAGACAAACGCTCTGAGCCTCACCGCGCGCTCGCCTGCCCGCTCTGACATGAACTCGGCTGATCCTCTAATCTCTGTAAACACCTCCTCCACTGGAGGAAGCCAAATAGTCGGAGGAAATAATCTGCTCTGCCTCTGCAGGAATGATAGAAAACCAACAAACAAAAGCTGGTAACAAAGCGTGATGATGGCCCAACTGTGAGATATGGGGGGATATGTAGGTCAGATTCTGACTTTGATAAGCGTTTCCCAGCATTCCTTGCTGTCCCATCGCCGACGTGATTCCCCGGCAGACGGGTCGGATGCGTTCGGGGAAAGGGAAGCAGCTTCTCGCTTCTTCTGCAGAGCAGAAGCGGGAGGAAAGCTGAACCGGGAGCTGCTGGACTGAGACGCGCTCACATCCGCACCGACTCATCCATCCACACACTCCGCCAGAGGAAAGAAGCCCTTGGAGTGTTTTGTTTTTTCAGAGGTCATAGAGAAGACGATATAAGGAGATGGAGGACAGCAGGAGGCGACTGTGGCCTTTCTCCTATGTGTGTACAGAATGTACATCTGTGATTATGCAGTGCCTCATGGCAGAGTCTGACACCACGGTAGGCAGTGAATGTCGGGAAAAGCGTCCTGTGTGTGTGTGTGTGTGTGTGTTAGCTCTATATTCAACATTAAACAGAGACCGCGGTTCCTGCACCGTGGTGCTCACACAGGACTGTAGAAACACACAAAACCATGTAAAAACTAGACATACAAATCTCAAGATATCACAAACATCTTATTTCTCTACCTCTAAATGTCGGCGGCAGACACCACGACATCTCCTCCGCTACTTTGTAAGGTTAGTCCCCTCAGGCTGCAGGGCGTGCCGAGGACTGCCACTAGAGGGAGACATAAACTGCTCCACGACGCAGGGGAGTACTCTGACACAAACACACACACACGTTACACACAAGCACACACACGCTCTTCTTCATCTGAGTCCATTTTCATCATCAATTACAAAATTAAATTAAAAAAAAGTTAAAAAAATAAAAAGGATTCAGCCCCTTCCTGGAAGCATACATTCATCTCAGTACACGCACGCAAATGATGAGCGCACACACACACACACACACACACACACACACACACACACACACACACACACACACACACACACACACACACACACACACACGGGCACAGAAGAGGCAGTCGGTAAACGTTAAGTAATGAATTGAGGGGGTTTTGGACCACTTCTGTCCAGGATAACTGTGAGTGCAGGGTCTCCACTTCAATAAAAGGAGTTCTTCCACAGACAGGAGTCAGTCGCTGTCAGAAGTTAAAATCTCTTAAAAAACAAACAAACAAACAAACAAACAAACAAAAAGCCAACATCAAACAGAATACAGCAGCCATGTTCTCCAGGACAAAGTCTTCTTCTGTGCCTCACTCTGAGGAGGAGCGAACATCTCTGCCACAGAGGTTGTACCGTCCGCTCCGTCCGAATCCACTTACAGGAAGTCTTTTCCTTCCCGGTGCCCATGTTCAACAAAATACATCGTCCTTTTCTGGGCCACAGTGTGTGAAAGCGTGTGTGTTTGCAAGTGTTTGCTGTGCGGTCAGAAGACCTCCGGTAGTGTGACGTTACGGAGGAGCCACTGTTGGGAGCGCGAGTGTGTGCAGTCTCTGACGCTGGGCACCTGACTGTCCTCCTCGCTGGCCTTGTCCAGACACTGGTTACTGTTGACGTGGATCAGGGTCAGCTTCTGCTCACGCACACACACACACACACACACACACACACACACACACACACACACACACACACACACACACACACACACACACACACACACATACACACACACACACACAGTCAGAGAGTGTGTGAGGAAATGGCTGACTGGATAACTACACATTTAAACAGTGAGCGAGAACTCAGGAGAGCAAAGTTAGCTTCAGCGCTAACGCCTTCACTCACCACGGGGTCGTACTCCCACAGCTGGTTGCCTTTCAGATGGTGACACTTGAGCATCATGACTGGCCCGTTCAGTTTGGACACGTCCAGACACAAGTCGTCCGTTCTGATCTCTTTATTAGCCGTGTAGGAGAAAACCTGCAGAGATTTCGTGGGTTAAAAATGTCTGCGGAAGAGCGAGTGTGAGTTTTGCTGCTCTCCTCTGACTAATGGTACCTGGTTGCCTCCCATGCCGTGGCAGTTGAAAATACCCACTTTCTCGTTCTCCTTTCGGGCCATGTTGTCCAGGCACTGGTTGGTCTCCACATTACGGATCTGAAGGCAGACCGCAGAGAAAGCCAACGCTTTTGATAGCACCTAAACACAACCTCACCCTTCCTCTGCTTCCTCACGTCTGCTTGGATTTCATCCCGGGGTGAATCACACAGGCTTTTGTTTGAGTCAGGCGTGTGTGTGTGTGTGTGTGTGTGTGTGTGTGTGCGTACCTCTCCCAGGGAGTAATAGTGCCTGGGGATCTGGGAATCGGGGTAGATGTTCTCCAAGTACCAGCTGAACGGCTTACACTGAAGCTTCTGCCTCAGAGTGGTCCTGGATGAGATGTCCCCGTAGTCTACTTTGGTCACACCTACACACAAAAAACAACAAACCATGCTTGTAACTTCTTTTACAGATTCAGAGGAGCAAAGAAGTACATTTTTCCTGAATTCTGCTGAGGTCAGAGTAAGAGCTGCAGGTCAAAGCACCCACATACTGATAAGCTAGCAAAGGTCAGCCTGACAGAGCTAAAGGTGAGCGCCAGCACCTCCGCACAGGTACCGCTGAAGCCTCCAGAGGGCAGCAGCTCTCGCCTGGGTTCACACCTTCCAGGTTCAGGGAGGCAAGTCCACCCACAAGATCATCTACTTTTTCTCCGTCAGTCATGACTTGTTGTGTTTGCTGGGCAGGTCTGGCACAGTCAGCAGCGTTGATGCGTCTGCACACGCTGGCTGCTGAGCTCCTCTACCGATGAATGTGATTTCATCAAGACTACTGGACACTTCACCAGGCGACTGCACAGTCCCGCTGCTCCTAAATGACAGCAGCTCTAGTCTCAACTCAGACTTCAGACTTAGCCTGTTTGGCTAAATGTGAAACGCAGCAAAAAAAACCCTGAAAAAAACCAAAATCAATTTACTTTTATTTAGTTTTAGTTGTGTCTTCTCCCGCCGTTTGTGGCAGGATGTGAGCGTGTGCCTGAACACATCCTGGGAGGCGTGAAATTACTTGCCACCCCCACCGTCCCGCACCGCTGGGCCACCGGTGCAGCGCCACGTCGGCGGGTTAATGGACAGATCGCGACTGCCAGAGAGATTAACCTGCACGCCCGAGCACACGCTCGTCTACATATTTGCACACGCTGACGGCGTATTTAAACGTGGAGGAGGGAGATTAGCGAGGAGGAGAAGTAAGGGCTCCCAGCCTTCTCAGCTGGGAGAGGAACTACTTAGCCTGAAGTTCATACTTTTGTTTACACCTTCAGCAGCAGACAGGAAGAGTTTGATCACATCGGAATGAATAATAGTTGAAAAGTGCAGCTCAGATCACCACGGCTGGTGAGCCCGCTCCACCAGCCCAACTCACCAGGAGAAATAATGTAAAAGAAGTTTTTGAATTCGTCCATCCAGACTTCCGCCAGGCGCCGGTTGTTTTTGTTGATGATCTGTCCTGTTCCTCCAGGAAACGTGTAGGGCGTGGCCTTTCTGAACACGTGGCCCACGTGAGAGCAGGTGACGATCTCCAGCGTGCCCCCGCACTGCCAGATCTGAGGACACACAGGGTTGGTTTGAGTGAGCGAGTGGAGCTGTGGAGGCCAGGCCTGACAGGCTAGCATGTCGTCAGGACTCAGCAGTGTGACGCACACATGTGTGTGTGTCTGTGTGTTTGTTTGTGTGTGCGCGTTTTTCTTGGATGCTGCTGTGGGTGTGTTTGCTCACTCTGAAGGAGATCTCCAGGTTCTCTCCTCCCCAGATGTCCATGCCTGCGTCATACGTGCCGATCTCCTGGAAATAGTCCCTGTCGATGGAGAAGAGGCCGCCTGCCATGGTGGGGGTCCTGGGGACAGACAGGGGGCGAAGAGTGAAGGTTTCTGACATGAACCATCTCAAGCTGTCCATCAGCATTTTCCTGTTTTCATGTTGGGTCCTCTCCTCTTTAACCTCGGCCTTATTTCACTCCCACAGAAGTGTTTCCTGCTTCACGTCACAGAGCATGCTGGGTAACGCGGTCCGTGATAGGAAACAAAGCGGAACAGCGGAGCAGCGCTCCACGGCTGACCTGCGCTGTTCCTGTTAGAAAGACCCTGTGACTGTGGTTTGTTTTCCACACAAAGCTGCTTCATCTTCAGCTTTTTGCTCAACTTATCGAGCATTCTTCCATAAACAGAAACATTAGCAGCTTCTGCTCCTCTTTCGTTCTAATGGGTTTTACCGTCAGCACTTGAAGCATCAGGCTGAGGTCTGACCCTCCACAGCAGCTCACATGTAAATCAAGTCATTACTTCAACCAGCTTCTCAAGGCCTGTTTTTAGGCCACTTACTGGATACCCTTGAGAACATTCTGAAGAATGACCAGAACCCTGGTTCCATTAGCCTGTTCTGTGTGCGACCTCACAAATGGTGTCAAGGACGCTGTGAAACAGGAGCGGGAAGAGGAGATGATTGACGGGCGCGAACCAGCTCAGAGGCCTGAGTCACGAGGCTCCGAACCAGCAGCTAAATCACACAGAAAGTTGCCTGCAGATTTCCTCCCGCACCCACCTGACGGGCAGTGTGCGGTCTCCTTTCCGGCGGTCCATCTCTCTCTGGGGCACCGGGTACCAGCGGAAATTCAGCTTCCAGTTGAAGCCTCCGTACGTCATGTCTGATCCAGCCATGTACTCAAAGGTGTCGTCGCTGATCACGTCGATGATGGGGCACACCACCGTTTTCCTACAGACACGCACACGTCGTCAGTCAGGGATGCTACTCATCCTTCATTTATTTCATGCTAGTGTGCGTCTCACCTGTCCTTTTT
The DNA here is from genome assembly GCA_016586285.1 of Arothron firmamentum. NCBI lineage: Eukaryota > Metazoa > Chordata > Actinopteri > Tetraodontiformes > Tetraodontidae > Arothron > Arothron firmamentum. Next base: position 25,064 of record BJFM01000440.1, on the reverse strand, counting down.
GATGCGGGCCAGCAGGGGCTCCAGCCACCCTGTGGTGCATTCACAGTGAGCATCCAAGAAGGTTATGACCTAAAAAACACACGGGGAGAACTGAGCAGACCACCCAGCAGCTCACACGCCATATGTAGAGCGGGCCATTAGCTATAAGGTGTCATGCACACACACACACACACACCTGGCCGGTGGAGAGGGACGCGCCCTTGAGGCGGGCCCGGATGAGCCCGGATCGCTGCTCCATCCTCACCACTCGGACGGGGACTTCCAGCCTTCTGACATACTGCTCCAACGGCCTCTTTAAGAAATCTAAAAAAAAAAACAACCCAAAACACACACGAAGAATGAATCAATTAAGACAGCAAAGAGGCTAAAACACACACCCGGAGGCTGCTCCAGACCGCTGCTGCTGCTGCTGCACCAACACAAACGGCTGTGTGTGCGTTAGTCTTACTGTACAGGCGTCTTAGCATGCATGCTGACTCTGCATGTACACACACACACACACACATGCACGCATGCGCGCACCCTCTTTTGACTTCTGCCCTCCATGGTGAGGTCCAGCAGGGTGGTGGAGGTGGATGGGAGAGATTGAGGGTAATAACAGACTATAATCCCTACGGCTGGTGAATTAAAGACCTAATCTCCCCCAAACAGGGATTAGCAGCACACACACGCACGCACACACATGCAACTGAGTGGTTGGGCATCAGCATAGGCACACAAACCCAGTCAAATCATACAGAAGCTCCAAAAAAAAAAAAAAAAAATAGAACACTGGAGGAACACTGTAGGAAGGAGGCGTGGTGGCGGCCTGTGGGGGAGCGCATACCTCGCTCGCTGGCATCGTCCACCAGGATAATCTCCTCCAGGAGTGTGTGCGGAGAGCGGTCGATGACCGAGTGGACAGTTCGCAGCAGCGTGCTCCACGCCTCGTTGTGGAACACAATGACTACGCTGGTGCGGGGCAGGTTATCTGGATACAGCTTGTTCTTACACCTTCAGAGAGAAAACGGGAGAGAAAATCACCTGTTAGGACCAATCACACACACATCCACGAAGGCTGAGGTAGTGTGTGACCCGCCAAAGCTTTCAATACGGGTAAAACTGGAGCAAAGGAGACAACAATGGCGTAGCAACATGATAATCCTGCCGCCGCGCGACTGTGAGAGAGGGCTGACGGAGAGCTGCAAATCTGCCAGGACCGAGAGGAAGGATAACTCCAGCAGCCGCCGCCGCTATCGCTTCATCTTTTCTAGCTTAGAGAGAGAACAAATACATCCCATTTTTAATTCGACTTCAAACTGAGGGGGAATAATGAGTCAGAGAGGAGCCTAAATGCAGATGGAGGCAGAAACAGACGGTCAGCACGATGGCGGTTGATTAGTGATGCTAATTAGGGTTCTAGTCTTAGCGATGTCAAGGACGCACAACAAGCCTTGATTTAAAGAGACAGGACGGACAGCACGAGAGGAGCCTGCGGAGGCCAATTACAGACGCTCACCTGGCTGCGTATGGTGGGACCTGGCCCATATGATGCAGCACAGTTATGGAAATATAAGACAAGTACGATGGGAAACTTTTCCTTTATTGTTTCCTGTCGACGCTGCAGAGATTAACACTAATATTTTCTCTGGGCTCGCAGAAACTGTGACATAAAACCAAAGTCTGGGAAACCTTCCAGCATGGTCTCGGCTGCCAAATGCCTATAGGAAACAGCTTGAAACTGGTCCCGTTACTGGAAATAAAGCAGCTATAACAGATGATTGATTCATGCCGATGGGAGAAACTCTGCACACATTTATGGAGAACGCTGCAACGACAGCACAACAACGCTGCCTGCTCTCCCAGGGCTCCTGCGTCCAAAGTTCCCACGGTTAGCAGAGTCACACGAACGTCCCTGACCCATAATCCACCTGTTCTCCAACTGAAGGAAGAAAAAACTGCATCTCTCACAATTCCAGGTGAATTCAGGTGAATGTCAGAGCCTCCCTGAAGGTGGTGAACACAGGCCTCGTCAGGACGGGGCGGGGGGGGGGGGGGCTGCTGCACCTGCGATTTGAGGGTTCTCATCAAGGCTGAAACTTCAAGGCATCATCTCTCAGATTTGCACTTTACATGGCTGAGCCATCATTATTCGTTTGTTAATGGAGGCGATGGGGCAGCAAGGCGGGCCTGTGGTTTTTTTCTCTCCTGGCAGGCCCGGAGTCTCATGCATCATTCATGGGAGGACAATCAGACGGCCATTACACCGACAACAGCTCTGTAATTCAAAGACTCCATCCATTTATTGTGTTTAATATCCTTGTTTATGCGTTGAACACTGAACGTGACTGAAACTAGCTTGCGGTGTCCTCCTCCTGCTCCCCCTAGAAGCTCTTCCTCCATCTTCATATCTCCCACCCCTCCACATACTTCCTCTGCGATTATGACAAAAGGAATGCAGCAGCAAAAAAGGAGGTCAAGAACGCGCTGCATCCTGCAGCTGCCTCTGGAGGAGAACTGTCTGTGAGGAAGGAAGGTCGCCGAGCACGCAAGAGGACGCGCTGGAAAAACAGAGCCTGACACTCACACGCGCTTCCTCTGGCGTTTCTTTACTCTGCTTCAAGAAAGAGGAAAAAAACGCCTGTGAGAGAGCGTCGGAGGGAAAGCTACGGCGATAGAGGAGCGGCTGTACGCCCCATCTATCCCAGGAGTCAGGCTAATGAAGCAACATCTGGCAGCAGCAGCGCTCCCAGGGCCGCTCCTCCTGCCAGGGGGAGTGTGTGGATAGCTGGGATGGGTGGATGGACTGCTTCTAATTAAGCGACACTGGGATTGCAACATAAAACACACACCAGTCCAAAGGACAAGAACATGGAAAGGTGTTGTCACGGAAAGTGTTACACCCGCTGGAGCCACCCACAGGGTCCAACCAGCTAAATGTACACACACTTTGAAACATGATGGGACCTGCAAACGCACCCACCCACACACGCACGCACGCACGCACGGACGGACGGACGGACGGACACACACACACACACACACACACACACACACACACACACACACACACACACACACACACACACACACACACACACACACACACACACACACACACACACGCGCTTACGATCTGAAAGTACTTTTCCCTGACATTTTCCAGAAAGGATGACTGTTGATTTTCCGGAACATTGCTCCCCTACACGTCTGATGACGTCATGCGTGACGGCTGAAACTGTACCGAGCCAAATGAGGCAAGGAAACCTCATTACGGCGCATTTCAGCGTCCCGAGCAGCTGTGCAGCGCTGCAGCTCTTGTGCGGTGCGGCTGCCAAACCTCTCCTGTGTCTAGAGAGAGCGCGCGCTGCGTCATCGCAGGAACACGCAGATTTCCGTCAACAGACCGGCGGGATACTGCCCAGTTTTTGCTTTTTTAGGCTGTGGAACTCTGGCAGATCCACCGTCTTCCATCAGCTCCTGCTGGGCGCCAGTCTATAACCTCAGCGTGCTGCCTCCTGCTGCACGACTCCCATTCAGCCCAGTCTGGAGGAACGACCTAAAGAACGCTCCCGTGTTTAAAAACATATAGATTTCTTTTGGGATGTTAATCTGAATACGGTCGGTTTTAGGGACGTGATCACTAGTCTGAGCATGGGTGTAGTTCGTGACCTTAATGATGACATTGCTGTAATGAAGCAATTCTTTCAGTCTGTGTTCTTCTAAAACCTGTGACACACACAACCCCGCGCGCCTGCGCACGCACGCACGCACACACACACACACACACACACACACACACACACACACACACACACACACACACACACACACACGGTGTTATTGACTCCGTCTTATCTGCTAATTGGAAAAGCAGATAGACGGAGGGAATGCTGAGTGAAAACACACCCAGCAATCAGCGACTCAAACCCATTTCACGGATCAACGTCCTTTTTCTTTCCCGCCTGCCTCACGTGCACGTGCACCTGTCCATCAGCCAATCTCCCTACCTGATCCGCATGTTTCCTCTGGTGGAAGACAGGGAGGAAGGTGAGAGTGGAATGAGAGGCAGGGCTGCTTCTCCCTGCTGGAACCAACCCTTACACCTGTCTGCCTGGCCGCTCTTCCTGGATCCTGCTGCGACTGCAACAGTTACTTCCATCTGGTTAAAATATTGATATTTGAATAAAAAACCTCAATGTTGTAAAGAATGAAGAACTTCCTGCTATGATGGGTGGGTTTGTAATTCTCTGTGATGGTCCTTGAAACCAGGTGCAAGCCTTGGATAAAAGCCTTGGAAACCGTCTGCTTTTCCATTATTCATATATGCTCACTTCAAATGGTTTGGATATATTTCTACATCTTTTATTTAGTATGCTGGAACCTATATTAACAATACTGGAACCTATATTAACAAGCCTCCTCATCCTCAGATGAATATCTTCCCCCTCTTTCTCACAATATATCTGGAAAGAAAACCCTTTACATTTTAATGTGAGCGTGTTTCTTAATCAGTAAGTTTCTTGATCACTAAGGTTCTGTATTCCTTTAAGCAGAGAACTGTATTAAATGTGACATAACTAATGTTGCTTCCTTGCCTCACAACCCAGCTCAAACCTCCTCTCAGTACAAAGCTCTGCTTTCAGCAGTTCACACTGTTTTCTGCCATTATTTCAAAACACACGTCCAATCTCAACCCTCCACCGACAGAAGCACGACCCAACTCGGAGGGATGGATCTGCTGTCGTTTCAGCTGGCCTTTCTCTGGCCGAATGCCGCTCCACACTCTAAAATGTTTATCAAGATCCGACCCGGCCTGGAGTGTGTTATGAACCGATCATTCAAACTGACAGGTCCCTCGTCAGGCCTGTGGTTCACACTTGTCCTCACTGCGGCAACTGTGAGCAGCCATTTTCAGCTGAATGGAGCGAGGGCAGAGAAGCTGAAGCTACTCACCCTTCCAGGCGGACATCAGGCAGGGATCGATTGAGAGCGATCATCTCGGAGGCCATGAGGTTGAACTGGTTGATCTTGAACATTTCCTTCATCTTCTCCTGGTTCTCCTTCGGGATGACGACGGGCTTCCCTCCTTCGCCGGGTCCATCCCGTGGCCTGGTGAGGGCGTCTACCACGGACACACACACACAATGAGGAGAGGCTGAGGTCAGGTGTTCCCCGGTGGTTTCCCCGCTCACCCTCTCTCCCGGGCAGTCCTCGTTCCTTGACGTTGTCACACTTGTTGCACTCGCTGAAGTAGAGCAGAATGAACATGTCCAGCATCACCCAGACCAGCGAGGTGGCCAGGACCACTTTACAGTAGGCAAACCTCCTCATCCTGAAAGGCAGAGAAAAGAGGCAAGCACCGGTGAGGTGGAGTTCTCATTTACATACTCTTTTAAAGTTGTCCAGGAAATCGCTCCCTCACTCGCTTGCTCCACCAGCATTCCCACAGCAGTCAAGTTTGGGCTCAGTATCTCTCACCATACATGTTTAATGGTATATTTCAGGCAAATATTTGGCACAATCCACCTCAGTGAATGACGGAGAGTGAAAAGAAGTGGGGGCAGGAAATTAAATTCAGTGGAGGCGAGTGGCACCCTGGGAAAGAGGCCATTCATCCCTCCACCAGGTCCCAGCACGTCTCTGCAAACCAGCCGCCCTCAGATTCAAACGCTAGACCTCCAACCGAGACCTCAGAGAAACGCTTAAATGTTTCCACAAATATATCCGCTGCGATAGGTTCGTGTGTCAGCGAGGAAGGAGGAGCGAAGCCGTTTAAAGATCTGAGCGCTCTCCTGCCTCCAGCCAGGGACAGACATCAGCCTGAAGTGAACAAGTCGCTTCTTTCCCGGATCCACCCGGCACTCCCGCCTCCTGTTGTTACACACAATCAGCCGAGAGCGACGGGCTGTGATCACGCTCCTCTTCAGCAGGCTGTGGGAGCGCAACATCAGCGCATTAACATTCCTCTGCTCCCCTCGCCTCCTCTCCTCCAGCGCTTTCCCTCCTGTCTCTGGCCCGTTTATCTGCCTCGATGATCCCTCCGGTTGCGGCGGCACAAGCAGGAGGGAGAAAATTAATTTGGCCACAGCGATTCCTCTCATGGCCCCGGGACGAAACAAGCTGCTTGAGCTAGCTTACCTGAGCTCAGCTCAGGAGGATGAAAAACTGCAGATCGGCACTCCTGAAGTCCACCTGACGGGATTCCAGCGGCAGACTCTGTCCCTCCCATCACTTTTGTGCGTGAGGAGCACAATAGCTTCCTGCTTAGTGTGCCTTGCTAGTTTGGCCCGTTCTACCAGCTTACAGACACCTACTCTAAGAATGTAAATGCTCAGCACACTCATTCAAACCCAAGTTTATTCACGCAGGGCAAAAACCCCCACAGATAAACACATTAAACACACCCTGGCCAGAGTTAGGAACACCTATTCTTGCTTTCTTTGTTGGCTATCCCTGACTTTTAAACCTGGTAAACGGTCCTGATTTGGGGTCCGAGCAGGAACTACCTCTGTTTTGAGGACATGAACAGTTAGAAATCTTCATTTACAATAGAAATTGTGTTCTGTGATTCAACAATTCCACATTCCTCTGCTTTACTGGAAATTTGAGCACTTCCTCCTGTGGCGCTGACTCACATCTGTGTTCTTCCTGCTTTAACAGTCTCTTTCAGTTCTTCCCACATATTGTCTATTACGTTGAGGTCGTGGCTTTCTGGCTCTGCAGCTTCTCATCTTTGTTGTCTGTAAACTCTTTGGTCTCAACTTAAGCTGTTTATTTAAAATAGTTTGCAGATGTTAGCAGAGTGTTCTTGGGCTTATAAACCTTCTCCTTTATAGTCAAATGACCCCGGAGAACATCGCTGCAGCGTATGCGTGTGTCGAACATGTTAGTAGACATCAGCACGGATACTTGCGTGAGATTCTAGCACATTTCTGCTGAGGTTTCTGGGATATTTAGCAAAAGGGTCCAGAATTTCAACTTAAAATGGATTCACACCCACAAATGACTCACATATATAACACCTGCCAACATGTTAGCAGCTTTTAAAGCCAGGATAAACTCTCCAGGCTATTCAAAAGCACAATAGACAAATATGGATAAGCAAATTCAAGCTAACCGGAATCTTGAATTAAATGCATTTACATCCTAGATCTGCCAGTGTTAAAGAGCAAAAACAATCACGGCAAATGAAACGAGCGTCCATTCCTCATCACGGGTGAGATAAATCATGGGTATGCTGTCCAGTCTGAGCTTTGCCAGCTGTGGACTGGCAGTGTAAACCTTTCCAAACTGCGTCCATCAGGACCACATAAGCAGAATTTCACGTGAATAAATAAGGAAATGCAGATAAAAAGAGACAAGAGCAGCTTAATGTAATACAGCGATTTGATATTCTTGATTAAACGCGCGCAATCCCACTTTGCCATTACCATCGTTTAGCCCCCCCTGCTGATGTTTTCTAATCAAGCACGGTGGCGGTGCCTGGGGCCTGATCGTGCTCTGCAACTCCGCATCCTGTTTGAGTGCACGAGTGTGTCACAAGTTTACGTTGGGCGGTAGATTCTTTGACGGCTCTTTTAAAGAGCCTGCTCCTCTGTGGCTGGAACCAGATCCCGCGCTAATGCGCTGACCCATCTTTCTTCCGTGCTAACTCTCGGTCCTCGGCGCTTCTCTCCGTCAGACCACCCCTAACCCACTCCCCCTGCTCGTCTCTCACTGATGTTGTCTCCTTTCAGGACCGGTTGCCATCACAACTTCCCTGCAAGAACACAATTTCCCCCCTGTGTGTGGCTGCACAGCCCCGCCTCTCCTCTCCTCCACAGGCCTAATCCTCCTTCACAGATTCAGCCGCTCTCGCCGCTCTTGGCGAAAACATTTGAGGATGCAGAGCTTCGCTCAGGCTTCTTTCTCTAGGTCATCCTCCACTCTTTATTTGTTAAAATAAAGAGGGCAGAGATCACGCTGTCCTTGGCTCCCGCCGGCTTGATAAGCTCGACGGTTTCCTAGACAACGCTGATGGGAGCAGCGATTATGAGCACAGCCGTAATGCCCCTAAACTAAAGGCTCTGGCTGAGATCAGGGAGGAGAAAAAGACCAAAATGGCCTGATCTCCATCAGAGCAGCAGCGCAGGTACGCAACCGCTGTTAGATCAAGGTCACGACCTTGACAGTAGAACGTAGCTTCATCCCACTGATGAAGAAAAACATGACAATGCCTCATGTTTCCACAGCCAGGCTCGTCAGATGGACGGATGGAGTAGAAGAGCTGTGGCTGCTCTCTAGGTGTTTCCAGCCCAAGATATTAGAAAAAAATACAGCCGATAAAAGCGCAAAAACAAAGGCGAAAGCTGGCGTGGGGGAATAAAAGCCCCGGCTGAAATGGATTAGCCATGCAAAGCCTGGCACCGACTCAAGACGGAGTAAACATCCCAGTCTCCTCACACCTGGCCACGTGCACGTTTGGTCTGGATCAATATGCATCACTGCCACAGCAGCTGCTCTCAGGACAGTTGCAACGAGGGCGGCAAAGTGCACGCACAGCCACGTGCATGCCGCACAACTGGCCAAACCAACTGTGTAGCTGCAAACAGCTCTAAAGGACTGACTTTTATCACCAACACACAGACACACGCACACACACGCACGCACGCACACGCACACGCACACGCACACGCACACGCACACGCACACACACACACACACACACACACACACACACACACACACACACACACACACACACACACACACACGCGCGCGCGGAGCTGGTTTGAATCACACAGCCTCCAGTCTATCGTTTGACCTGCCAGGGTTGTGTCTGGCCTGTGCTGGATCTGAGCTGATTTCAGTTTTACTTTTACATGCCAACTTCAAACTTCCATCGCTTCTATCGCCCTCGGGCCCCTCAGCTTCAGCTCCTGCCTGCGGTTAACATCCACTGTCTTCTCCTGCTATATTTATACTATCAAACTGACTCTACTGCAGGCTCTTGGCAAACATTAGCCATCGCTACAGCTAGCCTATGAGGTCTTCTATTGCAGATTCAGCTGCTAAAAAGGTGAAAACTGTGGCGGAAACCGAGGTGAATGTGGTCGCACCTGTGCGAGGAAATGACGGGTCTCTGGTCGGATGTGCAGCGGGCTCCACCAGGAGAGGGGGCGGAGCGTCAGAGATCCCACTTCCTCCCTTAGCCGTCACTCAAACATGCTCCTTCGACAACAGAGAAAAGGACAGAATAAGAAAAAAGATGTCAGCAAATGTTTGCAGACTCATCTGGAACACATAAATAATAATAAGGTTTGATCCCTTTGCTGCTCGGCTGAGGGTGTGTGGGTAGAAAAGTGTTGATGAAAATGGATTTTTCAGTGATTAAATGGAGACAATAAGAAGCATGGAACACACAGGCTTATTAATAACACTCATTTAGGGTGTACAGAGTCACAGGCAGACCCACAGAAACACACTTTCAGCTGTCAGTCGCTTAGAAATCGGTGGTGCAGTGCTGCGTCTCTGAAACAATCCATCCAGCTCCATCCTTCCTCCTGCTACCACCTAAAGGTCAAACGTAATAAAAGACTTCTGCGGGTCTGGGAGAGGGATGGAAAGAGAGAGGGAGGAGACAGAAGGACGAAAGGCCGGCGGGACGAGGCTACAGACAGCTGATGGGTTACCAGAACTGCTCGTTTCACTGGATTAATCTGCTATTTTTGAAAAATCCACCGAGAGAAGATGACAGGGAATATGACTCAGAGGGAGAGAGAGAGAGAGGGGGGGGGGACTATGTATCCTTCAGTCTGGTCCTTGGCCTACTATGAAACCAAGTCATCTTTTTCATCCATGGGGGTTTTGCGTTTCATCCCGGTGTGTGTATGCGGTGTGTTACAAGACTGTGAAACACGAGGAGCCGTGACACAAATCTCCTCTTGGCACCTCGCGTGCACACTGATGTCAGAGGAATAAACCTGCAGCGCTGACAGCAAAGCATCTTAAACTCTGGACTCATGCTGTAGCTTTTGTGCGGAAGCTAAATGCTAAGAAAACACCGACACCGCAAACAGAAAAGAGGACAAGAAGATGAGAAGAGCCATCTTGCACATCCACGATTCAACTGTGGCAGAACAGGTTGGGGGTTTATTCATGCTAATGAACATTTGAATACTGCAACATTTTCTCCCTGGTGATGGGTTTTATTTGAATGCTACGATTCAAATTAGCCTTCCTGTCGTACTGCTCTGGCTCGTCTCTGTTCCAGCTCAGACCTGCAGCAAATCATCCAGCCCAAAAGGCTCAGCCCACAAGCTCAGAAACGACCTTTTCTTTGGACCGTTAAGAGAGAACCAGGGGCTGAGCTAAAGCTAACAGACAGCCACAACAGCTCTTCCTGGTTGCCAGAGCTCAGCATGGACACAGCTCAGCGCTAAGAGCTCCCCGTCCCACTCCGCCTGAAGACGGCACATAAACTGCCTCGCAGAGTGGAAAAGTGCTCGTCGATCTGATCTCCTCACGCACACCTCCGTGGGCGTGTGTGTGTGTCTCTGTGTGTGCTTTTCAGCTGTGTACCCGTGTTACCCGACGCTGTGTGTAGCATATGCTGGAACAGAGGGAGTCCAAAGATGACATCTCTGAGTTTAACAACAAACAATGCTGTGCTGTGTCTGAGCCAGACGCGCCTCCAGCCCACATCCTCGCAGCGCTCCTCTCAAGCCCTCGCCGCGTCAGCACGCCGTGCATCTCCGGCGGTGTGGGAGAAACTGAACTACTCCTCCGAAAAGGCGAGAGCAACAATCTCACCTGCGGTCAGAGCTGCTGATAAGTTTCATGGAAAACCCCAGGAAGGAAAACAGGAATTATAAGAATAGAAGGGGGAAAGAATAGGTAGTGCGAGAGGCCGTGGGTTCAAAGTCAAATTTAACCTGGATGGAAGCGCTCACACGGCGGTCTGCAGGGGGTGGGCTGACAGGGAGGGAGGAAGAGGAAGACGGGGTACCAGGGGACGGACAGATGAAAAGAGTCCCGCCGAGAAAAGGAGCCACTGCTTCCTGTTTACAGAGAGTAAAGCGGACAAGAAGCAGGGGGCTGATGGGCCGCAGAGACAGAGGTGACACGCACGCACGCACGCACGGCTGCCTTCCCTCATGTGCGTCCTGTGATTACACAGATCAGATTCAGCCAAGGAAACTTCTATCTTCTGTTTGCCTGGCTGACATCTTTTGATTTCTCCTCGGTACTGTAACCTTCCTGCTGCTCCTGCTTGGGCCGGCGGCCATGTTTACAGGAGTGAGCAGTCAGTGAACGCACCGCTGAGCGCTGAGGACCTCCAGGCAATAGTTGAGCAACTCTGCTCCATGACAGAACTCTGAGCCGGGGGCGTAGCGCTGCCTGGACCCAGACCACGCTTGCAGAACTCCCTCAGCAGCGGACCACTGCTCTTGGTCTTCCAGCGCCGTTTTCAAGACTCGCTTTCTTAAAATGGTTCAGTCAAGGTTTGGGTATAAACAACCTAAACCAGAGTATTATATTACTAATCAACTTTCTTGTCCTTTTACTGCCTAGTGGCCAAAAGTGGGTTTAAGTCATTTTCTACACACAAAGATCCACGCAAATCCATTAACCACAAGGATACTCTTCAAAACTGTTGAGAATAATGACATAATAGACAAAAAGAAAGAAAAAGACAGTAATCTTTCATGTGCTGGTTCAAAATGATCAACATCAAAGTGGTTTGGTCCATAAAGCCACATTTTCAATGAAGCACCAGTTGCTACAAGATGTAATCCAATACATCTGAATTAGCCCACACACCTACAAGCCACGAACGCACAAAAAGCAAGGACGATTTCAACTTTGTTTGCACAGCCTCGTTGTCAAGCCGATACCCGGCCACGTATGTAAACTCAAACAGGCTTTCACTGACCGGTTCAACCAGTCAGCAATCCATCAGCATCTGTGATGATCAGTAGATCGGAGCGCGCTAGCTAAAGCTGGTGCATTACTCTCAGCTCACAGACAGCATCACGCTGTGTGTTGGATGTACCCACGCTAACCACATCGGAACACACTGGCTACGTGCACACTCACAAACACAACAGGGCTGTTGTTCTGCAGTCCATCATGCTTGAGTAGCTGTTGAAACGGCCAGAGGAGCATCAATGAAACGCTCCTCAAACATGCTAACACACAGGCTGGTAGCCGCTGAATAAATAATGGACAGCTGTTTGCTAGCATGCCCATGGGGGAGTGTTGTACCTCGGTGTGGGGTTAGCCTGGAGCCGACTGCACCGTCATGCATTAAAGACAGGGTGTGCAGTGACGCTGCAGCGGGCCTCAGCGTGAGAGTGAGTGGGGTTTGCTGTTGCTGCATTTGTACTGGGGTGGAGAAACACAGTAAAAGCTAATTAATACTCAATTTACTTATGTCTATTTATAAGTCATCTTCTGCTACTGTTGCTCTTTTAGCCTGGTTTGTTAAGTATAGCAGCAGTTCAGCTGTTATCTCTGACAATCAGCAGCGGGTGATTATAATCACGAGGGGTTGTTCTCTGTGGGAAACAGAAAAGCGAAAACACTTATTTAACTGCACCTTTTCAAAAGTTGCATATTTAAATACATGTCATTTATTATTTCCAATACTGCACAGGGGCTACCAGAACAAGATGTCATATTAATGTTAAAAGAAGCTGAAGTCCACATTCGAGTGTGTTTGTCACTGGTGTGGGGACCAAGTAAAGCTGTGTGTGAGTGTGAGTGTGTGAGTGTTGGGCTCACCAATCATTAAACAAGACCGATGAGGGGAAAAAAAAACCTTGGACAGTACAAAAGTTAACTGGGGGGGGTCAACAATGCTTTTTACATTCAAATTAGCCCGGAAGGAGGTTTGGAAGAGATTCCCTGGAGGCAGCCAGAAGCTGCAGGAGGATAATATCCATGTCGGTGATTATTTACCCATTAAACTGTAAACCTGCAGCTGTGTGTCTCAGCAATTTCAAAGAATGACTATTGATTATTGTTTTCGGTCAACTAGCGTTGCTAATGAATAGCCTGGATGCTGTTGACTGAGAGCGATAATGTGGTCGAGGCTGTGGAGGAGAGGCTCTGGAAGGGATGAAGACAACAAGATTTCTTGCTGAGCACACGACAGCGTAAAGGTGAATCATCTGTGAGGGTCAGTCAGGCTGGAGCTGGGCTACCGTGAGGCCTACAGCAACACACACACTCACCATCACCTATTTCACACAGGAAACACTGCAGCTGAAAGACGACACAAAGCTCTGCTGTTTCCTCCTGGTGAAGGCAGCAGCAGCAGCAGCAGCAGCCTGCCTGCTGGCCGGGACGGAGCAGCTGTGACAGACGCTCGCCGGGGCTCCGTACGCACCTTTCTGCCAGGCAGCTGAAGGGCGCTAGCGCGGTCGCGGCTCAACACTATTCCGCTCTGCAGCAAAGGTGTGAATGAAGAGGATGCAACAACCTTACGCAGACGAGGGACGATCCAATCAACTGCGGGGCCGAGAGGACCGGAGCCTCGTGGGCCTGAAGCTGGTCCGGGCCTCCAGACGGAGCAGGCCAAGGCTCCCTCCCAGCACCGGCTGACCCACTTCTGTGGAACTCTACCCCTAATGTGACCCACTGCAGAGCCAAAGGACACACACAAGAGCACATGCATGTGCTGAAACACGCGCTCTGGTTCCTCCTCTGAAACACACGTCACTTTTGACACCACCACCGTGTGGAGCTTTGTTCCACGAAGGTGCTTTATCACTGCGCTAACTTTAACGAGGGCAGAGGAAGGAGAGCAACCCGTGGAAGTGCAGTAAAGCAGGACTGTGTGTGATGAGGCAGCAGAACCTGCAGCGGCTGGCTGCTGATCACAGCTCTGCACCTTTAACCAGGGGGCGGGGGACCGGGGCCAGCCAGCAGAGACAAGCACGCCTGCTCCACGCAGGCTTTTCCCACACACAAATAGAAAGGAGGCATGGTAGAAGCGCCTCGGCTCTGACGCCGGATATAGAAGCTATGGATTTAACACACACACACACACACACACAAACACGTTTTAATCTACTTGGAAGGCGAAGCGGCAGGATAAACATGACAGAGGGATTTCCATCAGGAGAGCATGCAGGAGCTGTGTGTGTGTGTGTGTGTGTGTGTGTGTGTGGTTCACCCTGGCAGACTGCTGGCTGACACACACAGGAACCAGATGGACTCTGTCCTGCTGTCTGTGGGCCATGGGCACGAGGGCCTCGCTCTGACGGCAGGGCTCATGGGTGCCGCCCAGGGGAGACTACACCGTCAGCAGGAACATGGAAGCGTGCTGAGCAAAGATCCCCGAAGCTCCAGCGAGCTCAAACACCACTGAGGAAGAGGCAGCGACTAATTGTGCGACTGATAATCCGATTATCAGAGCGGGATGAGAGAAGTCATTAGATTCAGCCTCACATCTGAGAGGCCTATGAGAGGCGGTCTGGCCGTAGATCTTCTGATCGGCGGCTCCGCAACTTCCTGCGCTTCAGAGTTAGATCGCATTTCCTTCAGACTGCTTGAGCAGCTACTCTGCTGCCTGCGCCTCCTTCTTGCTGCGTCACGTGGTGGCTGGTGAGTGTTTGCACCAGCGTCTGCTCCATTCATGCTCGGAGAGGATGAACAATGGCATTCCTGTGCTCACAGCTGCAGGTGGCTGTGGAAACCCAATCCCAAACCAGGTCTTGCTGGAATACAGATTGGCGGCGCTGTCGACTGCTGCTGCCTCCCCCCGGACACGCAGGCCAGAATAGGGCTATTGTTCAGGACCGGACCGGGCCAACAAACACACCGCGGCCACTCTGGCCGACAGACGGGCCACCATTACAACCTTTCCATTACACAGAAATATTCAAGGATTCAAGGAAATATGAAGGAAAAGCAAGATTCCGCCTCTGTGTTTGACCCACCAGGGACTGACGCCGTCTCAGAGAAGGCCAGGGACACTTCCAGCGTGGAAATCTGTCAAATCAGAGGGAGCGGGACACGTGCACAGGCACATGCACAGAAACACAGTACAGGAAACGCATCACGCGGACTCCACGTCCTTGAAATGAGGAACGTGATTCACTTCCTTTCAAAGGTTGGACAGTTGTGCCCCGAGCAAGAGGGTTAAGTTGAGGCCCGCTGGTCAGAACACAAGCCTGCGGTTCTGAGGTGCGAGGGAGGCGGGCCGCTGCACAGAACCTGCAAGAGGCACGTGCGCCAACATCCCAGCCTCTACAGAATCACCGAGGTCAGGCCTGCGATCATTTCTGAGCGGAAGGAAAGGTGGAACCTGTTGTTGAGGGAGCAGTGCTACAGGTGTTGCAGCCCTCACTCTTGCACATCATCCTCCTGAGCACGTGCAGGCCATCCCCCCTTCTTCTCTTTCACTTTCATTTCTTAAAAGTAGCTGGCAGGTGACATGAATCGTTACCCTGCCAACGCTACATCTTCATCATCTTCACACCACAACTGCAGACTACTGCAGAACTGAAACCAGATCAGATTCCTGGTCAATCCCGACACCCCAAACGCCACTGAAGCGCGCACGCTTGTGCACGTCCCTTCTCCTCCTTTCAGTTCTCTGTGGATCTGAGTCCTGCGTGTTGCACAGGCGCACAAACGAAGAGGCTGACCTCAGGAAAAGACCCCTGAGGGGGCAAATTCAACATGAATGTCGGAATCGCGTCCACACTACCTCAGTTATTCCCACATGCGTGGAGGGCGGCTGCACCATCTTGACCTCGGGCAGGAGGTAAATTCCGCGTGTGCAGCTAAGCTCTGATTCAGCGGAGCTCTGCGATGCTCGGAGGGGGGCAAAGGAGGGAACATCTAGCAGAAAGCTACAAACGCTGCCTATTTTAGACACTGGCGGCCCTTTCGGTTCCGTGTTCTGTCCTGAAGAACAAACCAGCCATCATCTGAACGGAGCGTTCGGAAAAGTCGCCGCAGTCAAACGCAGCATAGCGGTGGCCCGTTCACAAGTCACCACAGAAGCTAAACCAAGACGTCTTTAAAAGTCTTTTCGCGGGTTGTAACTATTGAGAGGGCGAGGATTAATTCGTTTGACGTCTACAAAATAGTCGTGAAAGAGCAGATGCTGTCTTATTTGTAACAGCGGAGCAAAGTGTCATTTTGTGCGGGTAACGGGAGTCGCATCTCCCGTTGCTCGGTTGCTTCTGTCAACAAGACTCCGTAGCGCCAGTCTGCTGCCATTAGATAACCCGAGAGGCTCGCCAGCGTCTGCCAGCGGCTAAAAAAAACAACAGCCATATTTCAGGGTGCCTCCACACACGCTGCCGTCTTACCTCGAGTCGAGGCCGGTCCGCCGGAGGCTCGCTACGTGGGAGAAAACTGACGTCGATGCGGTTCAAAGTATCACTGCTAAGTTAGCGAGCTAGCTAGCTTAGCAGGCTAACGATGTGGCGGTGGGGTGGGGGGCGGGGGGGTCCCTTCCGCGGCGTCCAGAAGAACAGATACCATAAAAACACACACAAGAAGCGGCGGCGGCCTGGAGAGCTCCTCCCAGCGATCTTATCAGATGCGACGGACATCCATTTGGTCAGAGCCGTTTGACCGCAGCTGAGTCGGCAGTGCAGCTATGCGGCGAGTGTTCGGCTCGCTCTCCGCCGCGCTGAGAGGAAGAGAGAGAGGGGCGAGAGAGAGAGAGGGGAAGAGAGAGGGAGGGAGGGAGAGAGGACGAGAGAGAGGGAGGGAGAGAGAGAGAGGAAGAGAGAGAGGAGGAGAGAGAGGGAGGGAGAGGCTGCTGATGTGCAGAGCGAACAGGCAGCATCATCGGACCGGGCACTCATCCCTCCTTCACAGCCTCAACCCGGAAGTAAGGCCAGCTTGAATGGCCGTCGTTGGGAGCGCGCGGGACAGTCCGGACGCGTTCACTGACATGGTTTCAGCCTCGGAGGTCCGGAAGGCAGAAGGTTTAATATCAGGCCTGGACCCGCAGACACGGCCCCCTCATGCTCATCTGTTTAAGGTTGACTTTAAATGAACGCAGGCTTTTCCATCACGTCACCTTCCTCTTCTCCATCTCTGCTCAGATGTTAACATCCTTTTATTTTAAAGAACCCAAATCTTAACGAGGGCGTGTTATTTTGGAAATAAGCCTGATCAGTGTGAGTGTGTAGGATGCTTCAGGTCTCTGCTGGGTCGGAGAGATGAAGAGTCTCTTCTTCCCCGCACACCAGGTTCTTCTGTTGCCACACAGAACTACTCACAGGAGTACCGGACATGAGGAGAAGAGGAACGGCCCTGAGCACCAACAGCTTCCGCGGAAGCCAGCAGAGGAAATAGAGGAGCTCTGCGGTGCGTTCAGGTGCATGCGCCAACTGCAGGCTTCTGTTGTTGGGGCTCAACAGGCCTTTGCAGGCTGCTGTCTGAAAAACAAAAACAGCAACTTCAGCCATGAAACATTCATATTTGTTAGCTGTTCAGCTCCAGCTGAGTCTCTGACTATTCTTTATTCATGCAGCAGGCGACGGCTGAGTGTCAGCAGTGAAATATGAATGAGATATTTTGAAAGATCTCCCTCTGACTCATCATTCCC
>BJFM01000439.1:207695-234071 GCA_016586285.1 Arothron firmamentum | reverse complement strand
CACACACACACACACACACACACACACACACACACACACACACACACACACACACACACACACACACACACACACACACACACACACATACATACATACACGCGCGCACACACACCCACAATACAAATTATATTTATAACAGGCAAAAAAACTTTAGGTTACATAAAATAACCCTGGTTCTCTGAGTAATATGAGTGAGATGTCTCACTATGGGATGCACGCCTCTCGGCAGCCCTCAGAAGCATTAATCTCATTTTGCCAGTTCTGATTGGCTGATGAACGTATCTGTCTGGATCAGGCAGTGCCACCATAAATACCACACATGGACGTCACCACCTCATTCAAGATAAGCACCTGTTCCCACTCACCCAAGCAAGAAGGGTTGTCTGGTGAGACATCTCACTCATATTACTCAGACAACCGTGTTTATGTAAATAACCTAAAGTTCTCTTTCATAATATTTTCGCCTATTGTCTCACTATGGGATATTGTAGCTCCCAAATTGCCAGACAAGCTTATCTCGCGTCCACCAACCTCCAGGTAAATCCCGACCAAATCGGTGCAGCAAAACGGTAAGCAGAACCTTAATGGTTTTTGATGGCTGCACCTTTGGCACTTGTAAGAAAAAGGTGCACCACCTCCTAATGGAGGGAAAAACATAAACAAAATAAGAAATTTTGTTATGTAAGAAAATGTAATCAAATTTTTAACTGAAAGTGTCAAATTCTAAAGCAGTGATACTTACGTCTAATTTCCCAATCAACAAACAGAAAACACTGACGATAAATAACAATTTATTAAAACACAAACAAATGATTATGGTGAATGAGTAAGATTATACATGTGCACGGAACTTAATGTTATTAAAAACTTTGTGATTGAAGTATGGCGGTGAGAAAGTCAGTGAATAATCTATTATAATTAAACCTAATCCCGTTATCAAAGTTGGATTTAATTACATTTGAGAGACACCAGTTATGACCTGAAGACCAGCTGAACTTTCAACAGGCGACTCCGTTCCTCTCAGGTCTGGACTTCCGCTGTAGGCCTTTGGACTCAATCTCCCAGCTCTCTGCGCACTTCAACTCGCAGAGGATGATGGTCTTTGGAGTTCTGGCAAATCCACTGCCGGCCCAAGGATACGGATGCAAATGTGGTAGCTCGCCAGCAGTCTTGTCTTTGATAGTCTTCGAAACAGCGTCAACCAATTTCGTCTGGCCAAACGGAACTAATCTAGCGGTTCAAAAAGTTGGAATAATTTGGAGCACAGTCTTTTACAGATGCAGTACTTGAACGAATTAAAGAAAAAGCGACTCACAACAGAGTTTCCAGATAACTCTTCTTGAAAAATTAAAAATTAAGTTAAGAAAAAAAAGTTGATTCTAACTCTTAAAAATTTGCTTGAAAACAAAGGAACAAAAGAGGGCCAAAAAGGTGAAGAGACAAAGAGACGTAAAGAAGACAGAACACGGAAAAGACAAAAGAGCAGAAGTCAAAGGAAAAAGCATCAATTGTTTGTTTATCACATGGAGAGGAATTTTAGCAAGGTTTAATTTTAGGTTAAAATAGATTTCAGTGATCATATGAATGTGTTTCAACTCTTTAAGAAAATCTGACCACAGTTTTGTCCCACTGCGGTGTAATTCTCTGAGCTGGGTCTGTTTCACATCAGGTGACAGAAGCCCCGATAAGGAATGCAACATATCAGTGCGGATCTATGTTTGTGTGTATGTGTGTGCGCGTGCGTGCGTGTACGATTACATAAATTTATATTGCTTATGTTATAAGAAAGAAAGAGTAAGAACAATAAAAGCAATGCTACTTCAGTTAAATCAGAATGTTGGTTCGCTACATCTGTTGGTCTAGAGAGGTGTCAACTCATTGTTCCCACCATGAGCTGTGAAAGGATATTTTTCTTGTTGCCTTTGTGTCTTATCTTCTTCGGCTGGGTAGTTGCAGGAGTTTCCCGCATGGGTTTGGGTTAGGGTATGTAATTGTATATAAACTCCTACCAAAAAACGACACATTGGCAACTTTAGACATACTGTTGATATGTGTGACATTTGCAACTGATTTGCATTTCTCTTTGGCTTTTTCATAAATAGATTACCACTTGAGGTTGACTCGAATCGTATCTGGAAAAAAAAAAAAAGAGGAAAAGTAATTGTTGATTATCAGTGACTGACATTTTGTTCGTGAAAGCTTGGGTATGCAAGGTTTTCAAGTATCAACAACTCAATCAGCTGCTTTCATCCCCACCCGACGATCCCCTGGATGAGCAAGATCTCAGTGCACACATGATGCTAAGTGGTCCTTCTCAGAGTAATTTCGTAATGTAAAGGCTTCACAGAAACAAAGCTCTTTTAGCTTCTTTTAGCCTGGAAAGTTGGTGAGCAAACATTAGTTCTTGCATCAGGATGCCAATGTCATTAAGTCAAAGCTACACAGCCACCACAGCAACAAAAACAACTTGATTCTCCATGTCTTACAAAGCCCTAGGAAGAAATAAAAGACCATTTCTTGCTTCCCCTATTTTAGTGAATCAATTTGTTTATTGTCAAAGTATGAGTACAATGAAATTAGAAAGGCAACAAAATAATAATTCAAAAATGAAACACAATCCATAGTTCCTTGAGAATGTTTTTAAAGCACACTTTTAACTAAACATTTCTGGTGATTTGACCTAAGCTTTTGGCATTTCCTTTTTTGAAGACCTATGTGTGTTTTCCCTGTGTATATGTCATGTTCCGTTGTAAAAATATCTCAGTGGAAAGTGTGTGTGCTGAAACCCCAACTGTAACATGAATAGGGGTGTCCTGTCTACATGCATTGAAGCATCACTGTAATTTCTTTCTCTCTCTCTCTCTCTCTCTCTCTCTCTCTCTTTCTCTCTGTCTCTCTCTCTCTCTCTCTCTCTCTAAATCAACCCACAAGCCAAATAAAACAAGAGGAAGAAATAAATTACAAGGCACAGGGATAGAGCAGCAACTGAAACACAAATTCAAGAAAGAAAGTACAACTGTGATGACAAGCAACTATGTGTATATAACGCAACACAAGCTTACATGCTGACTACCAAAAATCCACATTCTACTAGCAAAGTAAAGATGTGTTTTTAAGTTTGGCGTTAGAATTGGGTTTAGATTGGGGTTAGGGTAGGGGGGCTAGGTCTTACATTACGTCTACCACTGTAAAATTGAGGAAGTGACTAAAACCCTATGATTGATTGAAAAGTCCTGATTGAAAGACAGCACAGAGGCACCAGCCATAGCAGCACAAAAACAGGCCCTGAGTAACAGAAGCCAATATCTACCACACCAGGCAAGAAGCAACTAGCTGGTATGGTGAACAGGAACATCTTTACCCAATTTGCATTGGAAATTCTAAAGTCAAAGGTGACAGACAGTACACCTGAAGGTGGTGGAGAACAATTGTAATAATATCTTCTGGTACTTCCAGATACAGACTGGTATATCTGGTAGACAAGGTCCAGAACAGGACTGTAGTGACAGGTGTAGCAATCCCGAAAAATTAGATGAGATAAGAAACTGGAGAAATACCAGGGTCTGAACACTTGAAGAGGGGAGTAAAGACATCAGTTATCCTTGCAGTCATTGGAGTCAGAATCGGAGAATCAAAATGTGAGATCTCTCTCCAGAAGAGTGTAGTGCTGGATACAGCTACAATAAGATATTGCAACTAGGGGCTTTATTGTTGAGTTCAATTTGCACATAAGGAATGTGAAAACATTTATCACAAGCAATGTTCGTATATGCTGATGTGTAGCATGTCCGCCAGGGAACATTTAATGAAGCAAAGTTATCTTTCACAGATGTAATAATGTAAATGTCTCCTGTTTGACAGGTGGCGAATTGCACTGATTTAAAGCTAAAGCTTTATGTTCGTTGTAGACTTCATAATGGTTCCCTTTGGCAAGTGCTCTCACAGCCGAGACGGCACTAAATAAGTTTTTAATATTGCATACTCCTGTTCGTGTTTATTTGGGAAAAACTTGACCAAAAATTATTTACAGTCTCGTGTCTTATATCAAAATAAAGAATTTGCCATGATAAATATTCACATTTGCCTGGAAAAAGAGAGTTATTTTATCTTGAATTTAACATTTGTGAGTGTTTGATTTCTTTTTTAAATGTTTGTAGAGGGAAAAAAAAATCAACAGAGTATTATTTTTACATATTGCAGCATTTGAATCATTTTGTACCATTTTGTAGCGGTGTCCTCCTATTTGCTGTCCTATTTTTCTTTGATTTCAATCCAGAACAGAAGGAAGTACAATATAATTACACCTGGGCCATATTGTGCACCCCCTTGTTAATCATTTTCAACTGTGAGGTCATTCAAAGCCTGTTAATCCCTAATTAGGCACAGAGCAGGGTAATTTGATCAGATTTGACACCCTAACGACAACAGTGTCTCTCTTGTCCGTCATTGCCAGCTAGGTATTGAATTACATGCACTTAGGACAATATACATAATACAACAAAATAAAGGTTGTAAGGGTATCAGAACTGGTTATATTAATGTCTATTCAGTGATAATTCAAATCATTCATTCCATCTATTGGATTGAATGACTCATCACAGGTGATATCTGGCTGCAGATTAACATGAATAATTCAACTTTTCATGTTCCTTGCTGGTAGGGAGTGTATGCATTTCACATTTCACAGATTGCTCACAGTATGAGTATAAATGGGCCCTTACATTGAAGTAGCTGTTTTTACAGATAGCCTGAGGGAACTGTGGCAGACACAGACATTAATAAGTCGTATACCGAGCAGGATTATTCTTTTGCTTTATTGCTTTATTCACCTTCATTGCACTAGTGTATCAAGACCAGTCAGTCAAACTCTGCGAGCCCTAATGTCCATCAAAAGTGTTTCAGTTCCACCTCATTCTGTTGATAGCGTAGTGCATGCAAAAAGGTAAAATGAGACTCATAACTCATAAGAGAAAAAGGCCGTTATGCAAAATGATGTAATTTACAAGTTGCCTGTGTTTACAGATGTGTAGCAAGAAAAGTGTGTGGTTGTGTCTTCTACTGCATGAAGTTATACAGAGCTTATATAAGATGGCTTTCATACATACTTTCATACCCCTGAGGAGATAAAATATTGAAAAAAAACTTTCCAGTTCAACTGGAAGATGCAGCCTATGTAAGGAAAATGAACAGGGTACATATTACAAAAATATCCATCCATCCATCCATCCATCCATCCATCCATCCATCCATCCATCCATCCATCATCCATCTAAGTCACTAGGTGTAACTAAAACTTGTCCCAAGTTCAGTGAGAGAAAGAAAGTTTGTCAAGCGTGCTTTAGTTTAATATCATTAATGTCTTAATGACTTTGTGGGAATGTGTTCATTATATAATCATGTAAAACTGTTTCTATTCCAACTGTGATTGTGTTTAACAACCAGAGTGGAAAGACAGCAAAGAAAGGTTTCTTATTCTTTTTAAGAGGAGCTATGATTCCAACTGTCTAACCACCACCTATTAAGTTATACAGTAAATGGTTATTGTATTAATGGTCATAATTTTATCATAATGATACATTTACTTAACACACTCCACAATGTTGTTATTTTGATTCAGGGAAAGTGGTCTCTGCAGCTGAGCCCTCGCATCTGACTGCAGAAAAACAGCACCCTTTGTGGTTTTTACTGTGCAAAATTAGAAACCCCGCTCTTACCAGTACGCTTTATAGTGGAAGGCAATGCATTAAACATCTAGCTTGTCCCTGCAGGGCTCTAATGTTGTTTTGTTGATGCATACAGTACATTAGCATTATGGGCCTGGCTTATTTGCTGCTGTACGCGTTTGATTTCAGTTAGAATTATTGCGTACCATGGATGCTCCAGAAACTAATTATCTCTGTGCACTCACTTGGTCTTCTCATGCCTTTTTGGCAATAATATCCTTCATTATTCTTAGTCACAACTTCTTTAGAAACACTGAAAAAAAAAAAAAAATGAAATAAAGAGTAATACATGTGGTTGATATGGAAGCTAAGTTGAAAGAGTCATATTCTGATACTTTGTACTATACTTTTTTGTCATACTCTGTTAGCGCTCTCTTTCAGAGTAAAACAACAGGCACTGATGTGGCTGTTTTAGTTGGTTGATGTTGTTCTGTACCTCAGTTGGAACAATGCATTTGCAACTTTGATTGATAGAGTTGACATATATGGTCTGTTTTGGAGATGTTTAATAACCCATCACAACTAATGATGTTGAACGTGTTCAGCAATACTCTGTGTGAACCACCTCATTTTTTGTGTTTGTATGGAAGATTGGGAGCTTGCTGACTTGAATACTGAATATTATGTGTATTTATGTATATAGAATATGTGTTGAAATTCAATTATTGTGTGTTTATAGCTGTTGTTTGATATTTGTGTGAATCCCTGTGCCTGCACATGTGCTTGTGTACCAAGGGATCAGAGTCCATATTTAAATGCTTGGTTTAAATACCATTCTTGCTGCTGAAACATGAACGCCACACCAAGAAGAGACTGTATAAGCAAAACCCACGATAGAACACAACTGTCAAAAATAAGGGAACGTGGTCAGCTTCCTTCACTCTTGCCAAGGCTTTGACTTTCTCACCCATCATGTTTAATGTTGTTGCAGTGGCATTTATTATGCTGGCAGAGGATAAATGTGACCTGCACAGAAGTTATTGGGTACTACGTCTTTTGAAGTGCTATTAGGTCTTAATGTTGTGCTATTTGCAGGAACAAAGTAGGGAACAAAAGAGTTATTGATAGACTCAACAAAGTTAATCACTTTATGTATAACTACTGACCTTTTCAGGAAAATAATGGCTACCAAAAACAGAATCACAATGAGAATTTAGGGTCCTACTAAAATCATATATTCTTTTAACATTTCAGAAATTGCCTGTTGTTTGTTAGTCCTTGCTGATTTTGGGAGTTAACTTATTATTACCTTATTTGACAAAGCTATGATCATGGATGACCTGTTATCTGAGCTTCCTACCAGTGCCATGCCTGTTTAGTTGTTCATCATTCGTGTAATACATCTCACAAAATTAACAGATTAGCACTGTTTGGGTGAACTGGCTCTGTTTTAGAAAAGTGTGTGATGAAGACCTTTGAAAACTAGCATAGGCCAACACTATAACCTACCAGGGATGTATCAAAAATAGCATTAATTCAGAGGAAATCAGCTGATGCTTGCTACTAAGATGCTTGTGCAAGGCCAGTATCATGCTCATCCTCACAATCAAGGCATAGCTCCGTATGCTGACATCACCACATAATCCTTGATGTTGTGTGAAACACTGTAACTGCTTGGGCCACGTGCAGTGACCACACACAAGAACTGTGCAATGGCTTTCAAATGCATTATTCAGTACAGCCAGAAAGGTGTAGCCAAGCCATGACCCCTATATCTGATGGTTTGTATTACACTGAGGAATCACGTTCCCCTCTGTTTTGGGGCTATTTTTTTTAGAATGGGGGATTTAAAAGATAATAAAATTCAGTTAAGGTGTAATTTAGCTTCCAGTGGCTAAATTTAACTTTAACCATTTAACTATTACCATATTTTTTTGTCCGGAGTGTAAGTCGCATCAGTCAAAAAATGCATCATGAAGAAGAAAAAAACGTCCATAAGTCACACTGGACTACAAGTTGCATTTTTGGGTGAAATTTATTTTACAAAATTTGAGACCAAAAACAGACATTTCATCTTGAATGGCAAGTTATAATAATAATAATAATAATAATAATAATAATAATAATGGAATAAAAAACAACAAGTTGAATTGGTGTGTCTTATGCTATAGTAACACATTGGTGGTTATTCTGCTACATGAAGCACTGACAATGAACTGAATATGTGTCTGGTATGTTAACGTACCATATTAACAGTTATTGAGATAACTATAGCAGAAAGAACATGCTTACAAACTCTCAATCTCACTTCAAATCGCTAAAATCCATCGAATTCTTCATCCTTGATGTTGCTTTGGAACAACTCTACGCTAGCACCGGAGGTAGAGGAGGCGCTGCTTCCTCTTTTTATCCATTTTTGGCTGCATATTTCACTACTTGCAGCTGTAGAATATGATTTTCTTTTTGAGGGCATTTCTGTTCAGTCTTTCTCAGATGTCTTTATAAGTTACTGGTAATAAAGCATCGAGTGCCCTTGCATCAGTTGTCAGTGTGAAAATAATGAACATCATTTACCGTATGTATTTTAATAATTTCACATTACAAGTCGCACTTGAGTATAAGTCACACCCCGGCCAAACTATGAAAAAAAATGCGACTTCTAGTCCAGAAAGTACGGTAATTAATATTAAAATATCTCACTACAGGGCTTCAGTTTAGCATTTATATAAATGTTCTCATGCAATACACTAATACACTCTAATACGTCATACAAATATGTTTATAGTTACCTCTCCTATAGAAAGCACTCTCTCTTTTCCCCTCTACAAATAAGGGATAACATGCACAGTACTCAGCCAGCCAGCATCTGTTTACTGGGGGTTACTCTTGCTCAAATCTCTCACTGAAGTGATTGAATGAGAATGACTTCACACTGAACAGACACACAACATTTATACACATAGTCACACAATCTGGAGTCTCTAATTAGCCCAATGTGCATGTTTTCAGACCATGAGAGAAAACCAGAATGCCTCGAAGGAACTGAGAACCTTATTGTGATGTGCCAACTGGTGCAAAACTCTTCCATGCACAAATAAATTTGAAATTTAACCTTTTGTTCCAAAACTGCTGAAAGTAAGGTTGCGCAAGGGTCAGCTGTTCACATCTGACAAGGGTCAGACGTGAACAGCAAATAAATCCAAAGAACACCCCATAAACGAACCATTAAATAGAAAGTATGAAAGTATTTTAAGAAATACCAGACCAAAAAAAAAAAAAAAATCTTGACAGTTCTTACAATTTATCTTCTTTTTAATATCAAAACTACAGCCTTATCTAAAAGTGGGGGTTTTGATTGACTGAAAATGTAGATATTTAGCTAATATGCTAATTGGCTAATGTGTCTTGTAAGGATGAAGAGTTGTTTCTAATTATACTGAAATGGGAACAGTAAAATTGTGTCCTTTGTCATTAGCTGGTTATACATTTCACTTCGAAGCTTCCAGCCTATGCATTATACTGTCAGTGTAAGTTAGGCCACAGCTGCCTGTTGTCTGTACTATAAAATGTTGTCTCAAATTACACCAATTTCCTAATTGCTTTACTGTCGCCTCAAAGTCTCCTCAGAGTCTTCTTCCTCAATTAAGAAAATTAAAAAAAAAAAAAAAGTTTTTGGAAGAATACAAATCTATTTTTTAAAATTGTTACTTTTCATGTAAGAAGGGACATTGATGGAAGAGTTTTGTATTATATATTATACTGTATTTTATTGAGAAAGTAAAACATTTTCCAATCTTCAGGGTTGTAAAGTTGAATGTAGATATTATAAAAGTCTACAGAAGAGAGAAATCAATCTGTTTAGTTTCATTAGGATGAATCTGGAGATTGTGAAAAGCCCCATGAATATGTTAATAACGGGTATGTTGGTCAGAGACTCTTTATCGCTACTTCTTCCTTAACAAGGCTGAAATGCTCTGCCCTGGCCTCTAGTCAAGCTGTTTGATGTCTCACATTTACATGGATCTCTTTTTCCTCATCAGTGGTAGATAGCTAGGAGTGCAGCTATCCAGCAGGGGTTTGTGTCATACCAGGCAGACAAATGCCTTTACCTGGGATTTTAGTTTCCATGGTAAAAGCAGTTGTTAGCCTGCCTGCTTAACTGCAGCACTCAGAGGATGGCTTCAGTCTCAGAGGTAGGCTGGGCTGGATCTTTTGCTCTTCCTTTGTCCTTTTTTCTCTCTTTTCTTGTACTCTGCCTGTTTTCCTTCCAATTGTCCATCTGCATTGTTTAATTGGCCCTTTCTGGCTGAGAGGATAATTGTCTTGACCAGTGTGTAAATTTGATTGACAGTCAAATCTTTGAGCTCCTTTTTTGTGTTTTTTAATCAGTAGGGAAATAAAATTTGATTGTTCAGGTCAGAATTTAGAAAAGAGCATCTCCTACCCCTGTGACAACAGCACCAGTCTGAAGGTTGGAGTGCTCACCTCAGAGACAAATCCACTTTAAGTTTAGGACATCTGTGAACAGCCATTAATGGAGCTATCTGGCCACTGATTGGGTGCAGAAACAAACAAAAAGTCTCTCTTGTACTACTGTACTCTTCTGCGTAGCTCCTGTCGGCTTTCGTTACAGCTCATATTGAGACTCTTATTTAGTCAATATGACTCTTATTGAGGTGGTTTCTGGTGCATAAACTGCAAATATTGCTCCAGGGGTTTTTCAAATTGTCCTGGGCCACTCCATTAGTGCAACACATACACCTGCTATGTACGCTCACATACAGAGGAAATTGGAAGTGCTGTGCGTGCAATGAGCCTGCTAAAGTTAAAGTTTCAAACATGCCTGGAGAATGTGGGATTTGTTGCAGGCCATTTCTCTGGTTGTACGTCACAGATTGGATTAATACTATGACCATCATTCTAAGAAATCTGTTCATTACTGTTGCTTATATCATCTTTTTTGTAGTACCCTTTTTTTTTTTATCACCATGCTAATATACAGTAGATGAAGTTAATCAAGATGATAGAAAATAAAAGTTACCTACCTACATGCATAAACACAGTCTATAGTGCATCCTATACATGTAAATCTTTTTAAATTTATTTTTAAAATTATTCCTCAGTGTGTTACCTTTACTTTGGCCAGTTTATAACTTCTTAATCTCTGAGTGATAAATCTACAAGAGGTTATTACAATAATCAGATCCTGACTCAGCATTGAATGTGGTCTTAACTTCTGTTCAAATAAAGTGCTGATCGTTACCGTTGATCCACAACTGAAGAGAATATCAGTTGGCGTCTCAGGTCTGTTGATGTGCATCACTTTTGAGCCACCTTTTTAGTATAACATCACCACTGATTTTACAGTCTGCACCCTTTCTTCAACATGATGAATCGCTCTTGTTGCCTATCTGATCCATTGTCTATAAAACCCACAAGGGGAACAGGTTCCGAGTCAGATAAAGCACAACCACACGATGGAGTGTAAAAGTTAAGCCCTCGTGCATTGTTATATGCCCTAAACAAACAAAATTTTACCAAAGAAGCTGGTATAACACACAACAAATTTTGTTATCCCTGGTAAATAAAGGTTCTGTGCTGTGATGAAGGGAGAATTTCTTATTCAACACAAATGTACAGGACCTACAGCATGGGTTTGCACATCTCTACATGCATCGCAAATATAGTGTGCAGTCTTTGTTTACTCTTTTCTGTTAACTTGTCATGTTGCTGTCATGACTGTAACCCTCTTTTGTTGTGCTGTAGATTTATTGCTAATTCCAAATGTAAAAAAATGTTTGTTTTTGCTCTTGTTTTTTTGATTTGATTGTAGGTAACAAGTAAAACATATATCATAGCATGCTTTAAATGTGTCAATCAAGATCCCCTTCTCTTGAACACCTCAGGAAAAGTAAGGAGATGGTTGCTCTAATTACATACCAGCTGGACTTATAAATTCCAGTCTGGTTTTTGAATAATATATTTGAAAACCTTTTCCATAAAAGTCTTTGTATAATTACATTTTTAAGTAGCAATAGATTTCTCCCTTCCTCATTGAGGGGACAGGATATTTAGCAGAATTCTGTCTCTTAGGGGCAGGCTAATCACCCATTGGCCTATTGAGCCTTTTCAGACTGAGCTTTTTGAATAAAAGGAGAAAAGTTCATCAAAAGCCTGAGTAACTTCTTTTTTCTTTTTCTCTTTTTTTCATTTTTAATATAATAGCCTGCTTGTCAAAGTCAGTGCATTAAAATCGTCAATGCTAGTCCAATACTGGAATTACTAAATTACCTATGGTACTCTAATTATGTGTAGGTTAAAGGGAAGGTATAGTACTTGTATATGACTGAAAGTCACTCAGTCTTCTTCTGTACCTGCTTTATCTACACATGGGTTGCAGGTGTCTGCTGGAGCCTATCCCAGCTGTCACAGGGCGACAGGCAGGGTACACCCTGGATAGGTCGTCAGCCTATCGCAGGGCTAACATAGAGACAGACAACCATTCACACTCACAACTATGGTCAATTCACCTAACAAGCATGTCTTTGGCCTGCGGGAGTGTGGCTAAAGGTGTAAGCTTTAAATGTCATATTTCTATACTAATTTAAAACAATGTATCTCTAAATGAGAGTATGTAGAGTTAATCCACGTTTTAATAAACTGTGCTTGTGTGTGTGTGTGTGTGTGTGTGTGTGTGTGTGTGTGTGTGTGTGTGTGTGTGTGTGTGTGTGTGTGTGAGTGTGTGTGTGTGTGTACACCTGCCTGAAGAGATGCACAATGGCAGGAGAGGGCAGGAGAATAAACAAAATGTTATCCACTGAAACATCAAGAGTGTACTCTCAGTGGCATTAATGCAATGTTGGCTTGGAAGTTGTAATACAATGAAAGCTGACCCCCAAGGCTGGACACTGAACAATGCTGGAAGAGTACACGGGAAAAAGAGGTATCACACATCAACAATGCTAAATGGTTAAAGGATTTAAGAACAGACCACAGCATCCTACCAGGGCAAGAACCAGTTACCATCACAGAGGTAAATGTGAAGGAAAACACCTCAAGAATGAATAGCTAGATATGATCCACACCTACTGGCTGCTGCTAAAGCCACACTACACGACTCTGAAAGTCATGCAGTGTGAACACGACGCAACTCTCTGACTGCGGTCAGGAGTCGGGAGTTCATACTTCAAGACTCGTCGGGAACGGGAGCATTCACACGACACGACTCTCTCTGTCAAGAGGCGTGACCGACTGTGCCGCCAGGCATTTTCAATTGAAAATGCAGAAAGATCAGATTATATTTTGTAATATTTACACATTAAATTAGCACTGTATTTAGGGTCTTCTTCTCGATCATTTTTGCTCACCTGGCTGCTGAAGAAGGAGCCAGGTAAGCTTTTCTTTTTCCAACTAGATTTGGTAGAGTGAGTGCTGTGTCCACTGAGATCACAAAACCTTTCTTGAGTCCATTCTTTAACTTCTCATTGTTTCTTGGTTTTTCTCTGCTCCAATGCAGCCTCTTTACTGCTCCTTTTCACTTCCTTATTTTGTGGCAATGCCCATGTTTGCTCTCATTTGCTGCAGCTCTTTCTATGTCACTACGACCCAACTGGATATCTAGCAGGTTTGATATCCAGTTTTGCATCTGCGAATCTGTAGGGGGCGTCAGCGAAGTTGTTGCTCGCGGATTAGTGACTCACCCTGATTTGGGGGAAGGTGAGTCGCTGATGTCTCTGACGCCTAAAATCATGTACTGTGAACAAGGCTTAAGTGATGGGACCCCCCCTGGACAAAAGGCAGGATAATCCTGATCCCAACGGATCTGCAGAATGAGAATGCAATCCCACCTGTTACGGAACGGTTTGAGCCGGACCCAAAAGTGTACCACACTACACGCCAGTGAACACAGTGAACAGTGAACAGTTTAATTTTAAATTCCAACTAAATTCCAACCAAAGTTCAACACTAACAAAGATCTTCCAGCAAAAAGTGCTTCACTGGAGGAAGAAAGGACCAACTCAAAGGGACCCGACAACGTTCAGGGCTGAATGCAGGAGGACTCAACTGGCTGGGCCAAACACAAAGTGGTAAAACGACAGGGAAAACAGTCATTAAAAAAACTGGTTCTCTAAGCAAGGCAAGTATCAATTAAAGCTCAATCTACCACACGGGAGATGAAACGATCTGACGCTGGTTCTCTTGAGACAACGCCTTAAATGGCCCACTATTGCTGATGCACTACAGGTGCGAGTCACCTGCTGGAACTCTGGGTCATCTACGCCACCCATCTATTGCCAAATAATCTGCCTCAGTAAAACTTGGATTCTACTGTCAGGCATAGGTACTGAGTGGGTACATGGCTCAATACATGAAGGGGGAGTCACATAAAGGACTCAGTAGGACACCAGTGTTAGGGTCCGGTTCACTGGCCCCCTCCCGTGTGTCCTGTGTTCCCCTTGTTCTCCCCTAGAGGGGGCTGTTCCCCCTGACTCCAGCGGTGAGCACTCACCTGCGGCTGATCAGCTCATCTAAGACTGATTAAGAAGTGCTGGCAGCCGGTGCTCACCGCTGGATCGTTTTGTCCTGTTTGTCCTGCTTGCCCTGTTCATGTTTGGTCCCAGTGACTGGAGCTCCTGTCCTTGTGAAAAACACTCTGGCATCCCTGCCTACCCTCCCGAGTGCAGCCCGAGCGAATCCTCCTTTTCCCGTGGGTCTTGGAACCTGACTCTGTGTGAGTACCCATCTTCCCCAAGACGCCACGTTGCTCCCCTGAGGTCTCTCTTCGCTCTGGCTCTTGGACACTCCGCCCAGGAACCTCCACTCAGGAGTTTAGATGACTTTGTGAACCTCCTGCATGGTCTGTTCTTCCTCTTTTTGGGAACGCTTTCTGTTTTGCCTTTTGTACGCCCAAATAAAGGGTTATCTGTTACTTTAAACCACCTCCCCTTGTCTGCATTTGGGTCTTTCAAAAACCTCCCGAATCCCTAACAACCAGGGGTGTAAAGCACCAACTTCTGGTTGACAGGGCAGGCCAGACAAACCAATAATTGCACTGCCTGCATTGACTACAATAAGGCCAACAACCCAATGCCTAATGCCTGGAGTCTGGAGTGTTTGGAGCTCTATAAGATCAACAGGACTCTGAGAGCCTTCATACAAAACTCCATGGGTTGTGAAGACCAAATTGGAAGTCAGCATCAGGCCCACTGCACAACTCACCATCAAGTGTGCTATATTGCAAGGGGATGCTCTATCCCTAATGCTGTTCTTAATCCCTGGAGCCAGACAGCAATCAGCCACCTCCTCTACATGGATAACATCAAGGTGTAAGCCAAGAGTGAGCAAGACATCGACTCACTGATCCACACCACCAAGATCTATTGCAACGATAAAGTGGTGCTGACTAGTAACCATGAGAGGGAAGATAGTCAAGACTGAGGGAGCCAGCCTACCAGATAGGAACAGATGGGTTTTCTGCAGGCAAACAGGAACCTGGAGGGGGGCTACAAGGAAGTTGGCCACAGCCACATACCTGCAGAGAGTAAGGCCTAAGTCCTAAGGAGTCAACTGAATGGAAGCAACAATGTCTGAGCAATAAACACTAACACCCTGTCAGTCATCATAGATCCAGCTTACTGTATATCTTAAGGGCCGATGGAGGAGATAGAATCCGTTAACATAAAGACAACAAAGTTGCTCACAATGCATGGGGGGCGGGGGGGGGGGGTCCACCCCAAGTCCAGCAACCTGAGGCTGTACATGAAGTAAGTGGGAGGCCATGGACTAGTGACCGTCAGAGCCACTATCCAAGATGTAATAGATAAAATCAGTGAATACATCAGAGAAACTACCCTGGAGACAAAGAGCTATGTGCTATCATCATGTAGCAGAAACCAGGTGGGTAACAACAGCTGGAACAGGCATGTACCACTGCCAAATTGAAGGAGTGGCTGCAGTAAATCCTACCAGTGGCTGAAAAAGGCTGGACTAAAAGACAGCACAGGGACACTGGTCACAGCAGCACAAGAACAGGCTCTGAGCACAAGAGCGATTGAAGCTGAGATTTACCACACCAGGCAGGATCCAAGGTGCAGACTGTTGCAAAGAAGCCCCTGAGACAATCCAGTAAATAACAGCAGGGCTAAAATGCTATCAGGTAAAAGCGTACACTGAACATCACAAACAAGTAGCTGGTATAGTGTACAGGAATATCTGTACCAAGTTGGACTGGAAATTTCAAGGTCAAAGTAGGACACACCTCCAAAGGTGGTGGAGAACGACCAAGTTATGATCCGATAGGACTTCCAGATAGAGGTTGATAAGCAGGTGATGGCAAACAAACAAGACATTGTGGGGGTGGACAAGAGGAAAAGAAGGCTCTAGGGATAGATGTGGCAGTCACCAATGATAGCAACATCAGGAAGAAGGACATTAGAAACTGGAGAAGTACCAGGGTCTGAGAGAACAGTTGGTGAGAATGTGAGGAGTGAAGAAAACAGTCCCTTGGGCCTGTGACCCCCGAGCTGGAGGAGTGGCTCCAGCAGATCCCATGAACATCTAACATCTCTGTTCAGAAGAGGAACAGCTAAGATGTTGTGAATAACCCTCAAGCTCCCAGGCCTCTGGCAGAGGAGCCAAACTTGAAGGGGGAGGATACAGCTGAGGGAACCTCAACATCAAAACCATGTCTTAAAACTCAAACAGTCCTTTGACAATGTAAGGACCAGCCAAATTATCCCTACTTCCCAAAAATGTCCTCACTTTGCAAGCAAAAGGTGCATATTGCCACTTAATATGTAGCATTTTCAAGAACAAGGTTTCCCCGCTGACATCACCTGAGGTCCTGGGGATTCCTTGTCCAGACACACCTCCGCCTTCCCATGTGTCGCTGATCCTAGAGTCTTCAGGGATCTGCCAGTTTCCTTGTTACCTGGAATTGTGTGGCCAATCCCATTGCATCTGTTTTCTCATCAGGGGACGGTTGTAATTTGGAATTTGGTGTGAGTCCATCCACGCTGTCCCACTTGTTTGTGACTATTGCTCTTGCTAAGTGGTGTTCTTATGTGGTGTCTGAAACGTCTCTGTATTTTGACGAGCTTTGTTTAGTCTTTGTTATTGAGGCACTCATTTTGTTTGCTGGTGGCCTGGAAAAAATCTGGATCTTTGTGTTTTATTTTCTTTTTCAGTTGTGTATTAACATTGTGAGTTTTAAGTTGTGTAATTCTTTCCAGAGCGTTGCTCTGTGATTTTGATTTCCTTTTTATAGTTTGCACACCCGCCCTGTTCCCCCTTTCCGTTGTGAACTTCAAAATAAATGGCCTGTTGGCCGACTCATCTTCTCACGAGTTATGTCTGATTGCACCCCTAGACATCTGACTCAAATCGGATCATAACAGACTCCCTGACCACCTACAGGAAGGATACTAAATCTTAACAAAAAAACCTTTTCCATCCACACAGGAATGTGCTAATTGGTTTTTTGTTTGTTTTGAAAAGTCCCTTTTGCAAGTATTGGCCAGAGGGTTTAACGTATGGCAGTCCTCCTACACATCCTCTAGATACTGACAGTTGAAGACGAATCAACATCTTGGATGTAACTGGAATTAGCATTGTGGACTATTTGATTCTTTCTTTTACACACAAACCAACATCTACACTGATGTTTAATTGCAAAAGTCTGTGAACAGACCTTTGTAAAAAGTTGGAAATACATTCAGGCAATCGCCAAAATTCATTTTAACCTTGCCGAAATTCAACTCCAGGTGATTATTAGATAAATGATGTTTTTCTGCTGTTTGTAGGACTTCGTTTAAGTGAACTAGAATTTTAGAGGTTAAAAGCCATTTCTTCCATAGAACCCCAGTGCCATCTAGAGACTACAAATTTTAGGGGATCTCTCTTTTCCCCTTTGTTACACTTGCGTTTATTTGATTAATTTCATTACTACCATGTAATATACAAATTGTATTATGTCTGTCCATTTCATCATTGACATTATTCCATGAGTTGTTGTTGGAAATTTCATAAACAAAGGTTTGGGTTTGTCAGATGAAGATTGCAATATGTATCTGGTAACTTAGTGACTAAGATAAGAACTGTATTGGTAAATTTTTGTTTATTCATGAGTGCTTTGAGGCTGACTTTAATTAGGATATTTGATCAATCTTTTCCTAAAACAAGATGTGCAACAGAAAGCCTGGTATAACTCATTCATGAAGGCCATTTACATATTCAAAGAGCGATCCGACACCAACACCCCAAGGGGGCGGGGTGGGGGGGTGTTTGAACTTATATAAACTGAGCATTTCTCCTTTCTTTGTTTTATGTTTTTCTTCATTCTTCATTCTGTTTTTGTTCTCTCTCTGTTTCTCTGTCTATTTTAGTTCCTTTTTGTTTTAAAAGCCAATTTCTGAGAGTTGGCATCAAACTTTTCTTGCTGCTTGTCTTTGAATTTTCAATAGAGTTATTCAGAAGCTCTGCTGTGAATCTTTTTCTTTAATTTGTTCAAGTACTGCATCTGTGAAAAGACTGTACTCCAAATTATTCATATTCTTGAAATTTTTGAATCGCGATAGATTAGTCTCACTTGGCTGGACATAATTGATTGACGCTGGTTCGAAAACAATCAAAGACGTTTTTTTAAGACGGGTGCTGAGTCAACGCCGTATCCTGGGCCGGTACCAAAGTAGCAATACTCCAAGAACCATCTTCCCCACGGGTTGAAGCATGCAGGGAGCTTGGATCCAGAGACCAGAGGTCTACAGCGGAAATCCGGACCCGAAGGAACGAAGGCACCTGCTCAAAGTACTACCGAAAGCTCAGCTGGTCTTCGACTGGTGTCTCAAAATAATTAAATCCAAATTTGATAATAGGATAAAGTTGAATTAAGAGTAGATCAATCACTCAATTACTGGTCACCTTAACTGCTCCAATCAGTACGTTCATAATATTATAATTAACATTGAAGTTCCGTACACATGTATAATCTTATTCATTCAACATAATAATTTATTTCTGTGTTAATAAATTTGTGATTTATTGTCAGTTGTGTTCCGTTTGTTGATTGGGAAGTAGATACAAATATCACTCCTTTACAGCTGACGTTTTCAGTGAGAGATTATTTCATTTTTCTTACATAACATTTCTAAATTTGTTTATGTGTTTCCTCCGTACGGAGGTGGTGCCCCTTAGCGGGTGCCATCCATCCATCCATCTTCTTCCGCTTTATCCGGGGTCAGGTCGTGGGAGCAGCAGGGAAGCCCAGACTTCCTTCTCGCCAGCTACTTCGTCCAGCTCGTCCGGGGGGATCCCAGGCATTCCCAGGCCAGCCGAGAGACATAGTCTCTCCAGCGTGTCCTGGGTCTTCCCGGGGGCCTCCTACCAGAGGGACACCTCGCCAGGGAGGCATCCTAACTAGATGCCCAAGCCACCTCATTTGGCTCCTCTCGACGTGGAGGAGCAGCGGCTCTACTCCGAGCTCCTCCCGGATGGCAGAGCTTCTCACCCTATCTCAAAGGGGAAGCCCGGCCACCCTACAGAGGAAGCTCATTTCGGCCGCTTGTATCCACAATCTTCTTCTTTCGGTCACTACCCAAAGCTCATGACCATAGGTGAGGGTAGGAACAAAGATCAACTGGTAACTCGAGAGATTTGCCTTTCGGCCCAGCTCTCTCTTCACCACAACGGACTGGTGCAGAGTCCACATTACTGCAGATGCCGCACCAATCCGCCTGTCGATCTCCCGCTCTATCCTTCCCTCACTCGTGAACAAGACCCCGAGATACTTAAACTCCTCCACTTGGGGCAGGATCTCCTCACCGACCCAGAGAAGGCACTCCACCTTTTTCCATCCGAGAACCATGGCCTCAGATTTGGAGGTGCTGATTCTCATCTCGGCCGCTTCACACTCGGCTGCGAACCGATCCAGTGAGAGCTGGAGGTCACGAACCGATGAAGCCAGCAATACCACATCATCTGCAAAAAGCAGAGACCTGATCCTGAGGTCACCAAACCAGACCCCCTCAACACCATGGCTGCGCCTAGAAATTCTGTCCATAAAAGTTATGAACAGAATCGGTGACAAAGGGCAGCCCTGGCGGAGTCCAACCCTCACTGGAAACGAGTTTGTCTTACTGCCGGCAATGCGGACCAAGCTCTGACACCGGTCATACAGGGAGTGGACGGCCCTTATCAGGGGGCCCGACAGCCTATACTCCCGGAGAACCCCCCACAGGGCTCCCCGAGGGACACGCTTGAATGCCTTCTCCAAATCCACAAAACGCATGTGGACTGGTTGGGCAAATTCCCATGCACCCTCAAAGACCCTGCTGAGGGTGGAGAGCTGGTCCACAGTTCCACGGCCAGGACGAAAACCACATTGCTCCTCCTGGATCCGAAGTTCGACTATCCGACGGACCCTCCGCTCCAGTACTCCCGAATAGACCTTGCCAGGGAGGCTGAGGAGTGTGATCCCCTATAGTTGGAACACACCCTTTGGTCCCCCTTCTTAAAAAGAGGGACCACCACCTCGGTCTGCCAATCCAGCGGCACCGCCCCCGACACCCACGCGATGTTGCAGAGTCGTGTCAACCATGACAGAGCCGCAACATCCAGAGCCTTAAGAAACAGCCACGGAGATAAGAGAAACCACCCCCGAGTTCTCAGGCTTTGCCTCCTCACCGGAAGGCGCGTTGCTGGGATTGAGGTCTTCGAAGTATTCCTTCAACCGATCCACAATGTCCTGAGTTGAGGTCAGCAGCACACCGTCCCCACAATACACAGTGTTGACATTGTGCTGCTTCCCCCTCCTCAGTCGCCAGATGGCCGCCCGGAAGTCGTTCTCTGTGGCCTCACCGAACTCTTCCCATGACCGGGTCTTTGCTTCGGCAACCACCGTAGCTGCACTCCGCTTGGCCTGCCGGCACGTGTCTGCTGCCTCAGGAGTCCCACAGGCCAAGAAGGCCCGATACGACTCCTTGACGGCATCCCTCACCGCCGGTTCCACCAGCGGGTTTGGGTATTGCCGCCACGACAGGCACCGACCACCTTGCAGCCACAGCACCGGTCAGCAGCCTCAACAATGGAGGCACAGAACATGGTCCACTCGAACTCAATGTCCCCCGCCTCCCATGGTTGAAGCTCCTCCGTAGGTGGGAGTTGAAGCTCCTTCTGACAGGAGACTCTGCCAGGTGTTCCCAGCAGACCCTCACAATATGTTTGGGTCTGCCGGGTCTGTCCGGCTTCCTCCCCCACCATCGGAGTCAACTCACCACCAGGTGATGATCGGTTGACAGCTCCGCCCCCTCTTCAACCGAATGTCCAGGAGATGCGGCTGCAAATCCGATGACACGACCACAAAGTTGATCATCGAACTGCGGCCTAAGGTGTCCTGGTGCCGAGTGCACATATGGACACCTTTATGCCTGAACATGGTGTTCGTTATGGACAATCTGTGACGAGCACAGAAGTCCAACAACTGAACACCACTTGGGTTCAGATCAAGGCCCCATATGATGAAAGACAAAAATGGTCCAGCGTTTCCCTTGCCCGGACGTGGGTCACCGGGGCGCCCTCCTGGAGCCAGGCCTGGGGGTGGGGCACGATGGCGAGTGCCTGTTGACTGGACCTTTACCCATTGGGTCCAGTCGGGCTCAGCCCTAAGAAGCAATGTGGGATCTCCTTTCCGTGGACTCACCACCTGCAGGAGGGGCCAAAGGGGCCGGGTGCGTTGTGTTTTGGGTGGCAGCCGAAGGTGGGGACCTTGGCGGTCCAACCCCCGGCTGCAGAAGCTAGCTCTAGGGATGTGGAATGTTACCTCTCTGATGGGGAAGGAGCCTGAGCTGGTGCATGAGAACTTGGGAAGTTCTGACTAGATATAGTCAGCCTCACCTCGACACATAGCAAGAGCTCCGGAACCAGCCTTCTCGAGAGGGGCTGGACTATTTTCCACTCTGGAGTTGTTGATGGCGAGAGGTGACGAGCAGGGGTAGCAATCCTTGTTTCCCCCCAGCTCAGTGCCTGGAGTTTACCCCAATGAACGAGAGGGTAGCCTCCCTCCACCTTCAGGTGGAGGGACGGATCCTGACTTTTGTTTGTGCCTATGGCCCAAACACCAGTTTAGCATATCCACCCTTCTTGGAGTCCTTAGAGGGAGTACTGGAGAGTGCTCCTTCTGAGGGTCCCCTTGTCCTCCTGGGTGACTTCAATGCTCACGTTGGAACTGACAGTGAGACTTGGAGGGGTGTGATCGGGAAGAATGGCCCCCTAGCAAGTGTATTCTGGTAAATCAGAACGCCATCTATTAATTTCAGAAATTCTCACAAGATCTAAGCTTCTCATTACATCTGGCACAAAATGTGAAGTCATTAAGTTAATGGTATCTATAATAAATAGATGTGTTGTGTCTATACACCTGTATGTTTAAAGCCACTGTCAGCCCTTATTCAGTTCTGGCAGATTGTCACCCAGTCTCTGCTAACGACAGGCCTGGTTATAATTAGGAAGGTCATTAACACTCCTTCATTATTCAATTGAATTTTTGCCCCTTTCCTTGTCCTCTTTCTCCTTTCCAATTCTGTTATTGTCTGAGTTTAAGTTTTGCTCACTTGCAGTCTTTGTTTTCATCTTCAACAAAATGAAAAATATTATCTATTTTTGAAACACATGAACAAATTCATGCCGTGAATATTAAACATGTCTTTTCTCAACCTTGTATTTTCTTAGATGGGCTTCATTAATCACACTAGACTTAAATTAAAATTAGCCATCTGTTCTCGGTCTTCATGAGAAAAGGATTTGTAAATATTGTGAAATAAAGTGGACTGATATATTTTTTTAGTACATATTTCAACAAAAAAGGAAATTTAAATGGATGGGTTTATAATTTTGGGGGAAAAAAAGTTTTTTCTTTTCTGATGATTGAGACCACATATGCCTGTGGGGTTAGAAAATGAGGAAAACAATCGCCGTTTATCCAGATCAGGTGATTGGATTAGGGCAGTCCACCAGAGTCCAACATGTACTAGGAACAGGTCTGACCTTTACCATGCAAGGTGGCAGTTTTAGGAGGGGATCTTCCACTTCTCAATCTGCCTGTCTCAAATGAAATTCTCAATGACCAATGAAACACCGTCATGTTTCTGTGTCACTGTTCCTACAAGAATGTGGGTCTCCTGACCAAAAGAAACCACTGTCAGTGTTGATAAATTACACCTGCGACACTACTTTCAGAGATGTGGCCCGGGAAAAATACTATCCAGACAAGTGCAGTGGCAAAAATAGAAAGCAATTATAGAAGAGTAGAAAAGATCAGGAAAATAAACACCATTGGCAGGAAAATATGAGATAATTCATACAAAGGCCACTGCAAATCTTCCAACTGCGTGCATTTACAGTGGCTACAGAATCTTTCCATGTCATTGGGAACTCTTGTAATGTACATGTTTGCTTCTCAGGACTCTTTATGCAACCTTAGACCTCACATGTACGCCATTGTACTGAAGGACAAAATGAATACAATGAGGCCATTATACTGACTAGAGGAATTTTCTTTTAGTTTGGGACTGTCAGGGTTTGTGGTGTTGATCCACAGAGGATCGTTGTGGCACAACGGATGAAATAAAACCAAGTTTTATTCCTTACAAAGGTAGGTACAGGGTCAGGCAAACTCGTAGTCAAGTACAGCAGGCAGGTAGATTTAACGGGAGACGACAACAGGTTCAGCTCAGGTACAGGCAGGGTCGAAAACAGGCAGGTAAACAGGTAAACAGAGGCTGGTGGCGGCGGGTGTGTTGTTTATGATTGATGATTGTTGGAGGAAATGGAAAAAATTGGGGGGGAACACGTACAGGAAGGAGAGGAAAAACAAAAACATATCTACACTGCTGTTTCAAAGACCTGCACCTTTGGTCGCTCTGGTCACTCCGGTTGTTTCAAGCTTGGAAGCAGCCTGTGATGTAATGTGAGCGACCAGAGCGACTACAAGTGATTATGTTGCTATTGGCGTGAACACCCCAAAAGTTGACGTAAGTTTTTTACTGCCTTAAGTGTTGGTGGCTGGCATTGGCAGCCTTCATGAGTACACGATACA
This sequence comes from Arothron firmamentum, assembly GCA_016586285.1. NCBI lineage: Eukaryota > Metazoa > Chordata > Actinopteri > Tetraodontiformes > Tetraodontidae > Arothron > Arothron firmamentum. The sequence goes on along the minus strand of BJFM01000439.1, from coordinate 210,317 downwards.
TAGGAAAAAGGCCATCGGTACTTGCCCATGGTTTTAATTGATTCCCAAAAATCAATTCCAAGGAAAGCTTGACCAGGACATATGTCAGTGAGCCAAAGTCTTAAAGACATGCATTTGGCAAATAGGAGATATGGTTACATTAGATTGACCGTTTGTTTGTCTATGTTTGATGTGATCAGCTGGAGATGTGTCTTGGGTATTCTGTCTATCTATGCTTTTTACACACATAATTTCATCAAATATCAAAAACAGTTTGATTATACAGTTTGAGATATTGTTTCCCTTGGAAGCAAGAGTTTTAATTAGTAGTAGTAGTAGCAGCAGAAGTAGAATAAGTACTACCTAGATGATTATTGATCATTATAGCAACAAAGGATTGGACCACCTCGGCCCCTGCCCTCTTCTGCTGTATAGGACCCCTGTGACACCACCCTCAGGTAGTGAGACTTGGGTTTCGAGCTTCGCAGACCCTAAAAAGGGTTAATTAACATGGCTCCTTGTTTTCCCAGTTTTGTGGATGTAACTGAGTTCAAAAGAATTCCTGCTCATGATGTTCTTAACTGTATCATTTCCATAGTAACTGTTTTGTTTGCTAATGTTTTCGGTTACACTGCTCATGTTGTGCAGAGTTCTATTTCCTAAATGATGTTTCCAACAGAGTTGTAATAGCATGGTTTGATGTTCCTCCACAGGCACTGAAAATAACAGCTGGTGTTCAACAGAACAGTCATTTAGGAATAAGACCATAGTTTTCATTTCAATAGTCCTATTTGCTGTCGCTTACCTCTGTTCTTCAACTCTGTTTATTTATTCGTGGGAGGCTGCATTCAGTGCAGCTGTTTTGTTACCAGATATTGTCAAAATGAAATCACTCTTACAGGACATTAAGGATAAAGGATGGAGTAGGGAGTGATTACACGAGATTCCATTTTGGAACCCTCTGGCTGACAAATCAATGTCTCTCCTGCCAGAAAGGATATCACAGCAAGTTCTGTCAATAGACACAGATGATGCACAGACAAGCAGATAAGTCCTTTTGTTGACTGCAACAGAGAGCTCAGACACACTGCTGTAGCCAGAACTCTTTTTAATTGGTGGTACAGGCACAGTAATGATGTTATCTGATATATCTTGGAGAAGAGGAAATGAGGTTCCATTGTAAACAACAAGATAAGGGCTCATTCAAATGCCCTTTATCTGTCTGTTCTGGTCTGGGGTTCAGTCTGATTTACTCCCAGACTCAGTCTGGTCTGGACTAATGGTGTGATAACACTGTCTTCATAATGGTGTCTCCATAATTGGATTTCTGATTGCAATCCAAGTGTCAACAAGTTGATCATTGTACAGCGATAACAGTTTACAAGTTCTATCTGCACGCACAAAGATTGTCACGTACAAAAGGTTTACTTTTTACACCACAACATCATGTCGCGCATTTACATGGGCAGTAAGAATGAAAAAAGAATGATTATTTAATATTTAGTCATAGTGGGAATAATACAATGATTATTTTACTTTTATGTCCAGGCTCACACTCCTCAGTCCATGCACATTCTAACATAGGCATCCAATCATGAGAAAATATGGAGGTAATTATTGTCTGCATTGTCTGGGTGTTTTGAGCTTGAAATACAGAAACACACTTATAGTTAGCATTGGCACCAGCAGGCAGGGAATGTAGTGTAGTTATGCTTTTATTTTGTCGAGAAAGAGTTGGAGTCTAGTGCTGTGCAAGTACCAAGTATCTCATGTCTTATTGTAGGAAACAAGCAAACACAGCAAAACTTAACATCGCACTATTTGATGGATTGAAAACCTTGATGCTATTGCAGAGGTGAGTGGTCTAGCTTGTATATTTGCAGACTGCCGTTTTTCATTCCAGATTACTGGTGCGTAGTGGTGTGAGACTCACATTCTGATTGATGATAATTTGGCTGCATTTAATATGGCTGCCAGCTGAGCACAATAGGCAGTCTCTCTAATTAATGGGATACAGAACCACCACACTCTTTCTTCTTGCCAGCATTCCCATCATAATGGTCTGGGGCTTCATGTGCTAGGGGGTCATCCATCAGTGACACCAAACAGAATTCATTCAGCATTGCAAGGTACGCTGCTTGACTTTGGGTTTTGAAATTGTCAATATGTTCCCCTTACCCTCCTTTTATACAGTATTCTTGCAGGAAATTCATTAGGATCAATAACTTATCAATGATAAATCATCAGCTCAATCATCAGCTCAATACACCCAATATACATATAAAAATTGGAATGTCTCAAGACCCTCTGAAAATTTTTACTTTAACTACAGCAAGATAATGCCAAGCTACATTCTGTATGTGTCACAGAAAGTTACCTTTAGTAGACTATTAAGCAACTAAAATCTTACAGTACATCAGATAGATGTAGAGAGATGAGATGAAATGAGATGACATGAGATCGAATGGGATGAGATGAGATGACAAGAGATGAGATGATCCTTGATTGGAAGCTGGCTCCCTACCTAAAGTTTCTTTGATTATACAGAGACACACAGTTGAAATAAGATCACCATCCTCACAATGTGTTAATTATTTGAAGGCTCATCTTAAGTTACAGCCCTCCTCCTCCTCCTCCTCCTCC
>BJFM01000439.1:193480-207629 GCA_016586285.1 Arothron firmamentum | reverse complement strand
TCCTCCTTCTCGTCCTCCTCCTCCTCCTCCTCCTCTCAATTCCTCTCTTCACACTGATTTACAATACTTTGGAAGTTTATTGGATATTAATCATTCAAGTGCTGATGACTGACCTGTAGTTGCTACACTTTCTACATATCTCTGTCAGAACGGATGTATTAAACAAACAAGTTTTTTCAATAATTTGGATTGTTTGGAATTTGATCACAGTCCCAAGGCTTGCTGGAGTTAATCCCGGGCAGGTCATCACTCCATGCAGAACAGATAAAATTATTACTTTAGAATTCATGAACTCTAATATACATTTTTTTTTGGGGGGGGGGGGGTTCCATTAGAGGAAAATGGAGTCACCACATGAAAATGTCCCTTCCATGAATTATGCAATGAGGCGACCTAACCTCTGCACCATTGTGCCCCACTGTGATCTCTAAGTGCCACTGCTGTCTCCCGTCATCTCACATGCCTGTAAATTGCAGTGAAAGATGATGCAGCTGCAGGCTTTACTGGCACGACATCAGTCGTGGTGTGGTGATTTTCCGTATAATGAGACATGTCCCATTGCCAAGAGTGCTAACAAAGCTAAAGAGGGACTAAAGAAGCTCACTGAGGCACAGACCAATTTAGAGTTTGTTTTTTTTTTTGTTTTTTTTTTTGTTTTTTTTAGCAGTGATCAGTGTACTATGGGTGTGTGAACAGAAACAGATCTTTTGGCTTAGAGTTTTTTTTTTTGTTTTAGTTATTTCCACCCACTGATAATGACTTTGCTCTTACGTTGTGTGCAAAATTTGTGGGCAAACTGTGTTTCAGCGTGGAACTACTGTCAAATCCATATGATTATGAGCTGAAATGGACTGTTTTTTTCTCCCCCTTACTTACCCTTTAATGATGTAAAGCCTGGAGACTTTATTATCATTATCACCATGGCATGATGCCTTTGGGAGTGGATATAATTTAACTTCAATCCATATCATGTGTCCACATAAGTCAGCTCAAATATAACTGGAATATTTGTAGTGATAGGCTAATCGAATGCTACTATGTAGCGATAGGTGTATTGAGCTGATGATTTATCATTGATAAGTTATTGATCCTAATGAATTATGACTGGTAATATAGCTGAAAATGATTCTCTCTTAAAAATAAAAACACAAAAAGAGTACTGCCAGATCTTTGACTTCATCTGTATCTGATGCTGCGTCATTTAGTTTTATGTCTCTGTTGTTGGGATGTGAGGATGAGTGTCTCACTGCTCAAGCATTCATCATTTTTCCCTGACTCTGCTGTCTTCGATGCACACTTTACCCACACCATGATAGTGCTCTCTTTCTTCATGTAAGTAAAGCCTCTTTGCATCTTTCCATTTCACGTTATAGGAGATCTCAGATAAGACTTTTTTCACTGGGCAAACATTCGAAGAACCTGCACATCAGAACTGCTCACAAATGTTGGAGATAGTGTGAGCAGAGTAAACACAATATGCTGTGCATTGTTTATATTTCCATTGTCATCTTTTATACTACCCCTGGTATACAGTATTCTCTGGGTTGGTTGTCAGACATTGACATTCTTTCTTCCTGTGAATGCACGTGATACTTTGCTTGCTGCCCTACTTTCTCACACTTGAAAAAGGTGCCAGCATGATAAAATCCAGTAAGACATACAAGATCTATGTAAAATTTCAGTATCAAAGTCCAAGCTAAATTCTCTTTGGAAATAAAAGTGCTTTGAAACATTTTGCGGTTATTCTTTTTTTTTGTTTGTTTTGTTTTGTTTTTACCCCGGTGGATTATATATTTGCCAATGTGTTTTTGTACTTCAGCCCCTAGGTAACGATAAAAAAAATAAATTTAAAATAATTTCCTAATTTAATTTGAAGACAGGACATAGGGATTACATTGATGCTGCCATAGTATTTTGCTTTATCTTGGCTTTAAAATCAGAGATCCAATTATCAAGAATTTTGGATTTACAATTCTACAACCCTAAATATCATCATTATGAAGTGCTCCACTGGAGTGGCACAGCAAGTTATTTTCCCCCACCATTCTTACATTCACACAAACACACACACACACACACACACACACACACACACACACACACACACACACACACACACACACACACACACACACACACACACACACACACACACACACAGTCTTTCTACTCTCTCAGTCTTTTAAGATCAAAATAACTCCTAACATTGAAATTCTTGGTGGAGTATTCCTGGGTCACTAGGTTTCTATACCATCCATCCATCCATCCATCCATCCATCCATTCATCCATCCATCCCAGTAAGCAGCTCTTATCAAGCACAGACAAAGATTCGATTCAAGGACATTGAGGCAGCCATGCAGATCTTCTGTTCCTGTACATGAAAGAATCTCCAATATGATTTTCTTCCACAATATCTTTCAACTACCGGCTGTTGGTTGCTCTTCGTTAGGAGAGACAAAAAAGTAAAACATCAAAGGGATGCAATGAATACATTGAGGCAGACAGAAGCTTGGAACAACATGAAGAGCAACACTGTGAGGCCTTAATGAGGCTGTAAAGTCTAAGTGTGTTGCCATGCATCTGTTAGATACTAGTCTGTCACTACATGCTCAGTGGTTGTTGGTTGTGAATGCAAAATCACACATCCTCTGCAGTGTTTCCATTTGCCTGATAAGTGAGGTGATCAGACAGGTGCTAGGAAGAGCTTTATTAATTGCCTGATTCTGTTTTGAGAGCAGAAAAATGGACAGCAATGTTATGGAAACAGCTCAAAATTCTAAAAATAAATGACATTTTAAGACTGAGACCAACAATGTCGTTTTTAAGTTGACCGAATTATGTAATATAAAATATTAATATAAAAAATATCAAACTTAGTTCTTAAATTTGTAGTTTTTACTTTGAAATTTGAAACACCCTCTAAATTTCTTGGGTCTACACAATTAATATTTTTGTATGTATTTACTGTGTGATTTCATGTCATCTTCATATCAAAAGACTTTGGGGTTTTTAAAATGTCATATTTCAACATTAGTGGTTCTTAGAGAAATTATTCAATTAATTGTGTCAATGTAAAACAAAAAAATTCAGCAAAAATATAAATTAACATCTTTTTTATTAATAATAATGATACTTGAATTCAGAAATTATTTCAGTTCTTCAGTTCAACACTCGGTATAAAGTCATGTATTATGGGGTAGTTATAATCAGTGAAATCCAGATTTGCTGAGAGTATAGTAAAGAATCAGCTCATAATATTAGAGCTGCAACATTTTTTAATCATTCTTAACATTCATCTTTTGTTCAACTAACCCATTGTCTCTGTGTTAAACAGGACAAAGTTGTTAGGCAATATATGGTGAGTAGTTTCCCACCAGCCGGCAAATACTGAAGTAAAGTTGCAAAGGAATAATGTTCACTGAGATGCCTCCCAGAAAGCTCTGAAAAGAATATTTGTTTCTGTCCTGTGCTATCAGATGATCTACCTTTAATCAAAAATCAGCTGACACTCATTCTCCTCTGTATTTCATTAACGATCTCTCTTTCAACCTTAATAAAGGTCTTGCTAAAGATTAATTAAACAATGCTCACTTTCTATTAAAATATCGTCCTTTACATATATTTCTGTGACAGTTTCCCGATGTTGCTACATGGTAGTTTGTTTCATTCGGTAATATGAACATAAACTAACCACAGAACATGACAAAATGTTGCCTTTGGGAAAACTAATAAAGCAGATGGGACAAACAGAATGTGTAACTGCAACATGCAAAACTACAGGAAACATTTTTCTTGTTGGTGATGCTTGGTGTGATGTATCTAATGAGCAGAATATCACAGGAGTGAGTGCTGTATACCACGCTGTCAAAAATACTGCAAACACCCAACAACCCGGCATTTCTGTTTATATCTAACGCGTCTCCACATCTGCAACTGTGAATTGATCCTAGAGGTTACTTATTTCCATGATGACACCCGACTTTTTTCCTTTACTCATATCTTCTCTGTACATTAATTAATTTTTAAGATGTAAGCGCAGGCTTTGGTCTGACTTTCATATCAGATTAAGTCTAATGCTGGTCGTCCTGATGTACTTGTAACTCAGGGCTTTACTAATAGTTCTACTGAGGCACCGAGTTATATAATGATGTATTTATTGATTTAATTTTGGCACTTTTAGTCCTCCATACCGAGTTGTCCTGAATTCATTTCAATAACGAGACACCTGTCACAGACTTGTTTCTCAGCATCAGTTTACAACCCAGGAACAGGTGGAGATGGTGGGCCTCCAGCGGTATGCTTGGCAGCTTTGCAGGTTGGCTCAAAATCAAAGTGATGTCGAGGGACAGTCGTCAAGGCCAAAGGTAAACAGCTGGTTCACCACAGTTGACTTTGGTCAATGTGAGAAGTCAGCTGGAGAGGAATGAGCGCAAGCTGCCGATCACGTGTGGTGATATTTAAAGAATATTGATTCTGGCATGTTCTTCTCTTGGCCAATTGTTGCTCTCAGGGTCATTGTGCCTCTGAATTTCTATATATTGAATTGGCTTTCCATATTCAGTAACAGTTTGGAGTGTGCTGTCACGTCTGTCTTGGACTGACTTTGCATCAACAAAGACGTTTCTAAAAGGTAGTAGGGCATTTAAAAGTCCTTGTGCAATTTACTCAATAAAATAAGACAGAAACTGGTAAGACAGAATAAATACAGTGCATCATGTAAAACCACAGTTCATGCCATGAATATACAAGGGCATCTACAAAATAGGGCAGCAAGTAGTATAAGGAGGAACATAAGAGAATAAGATAGATATTAGTATTACTGCTGGTAATATGAGACTTGACTATTGTTCATTAAAAAACTGACGGAATCTGTTTTTCAGTTAAACAGTCTTCACATGTATGCTTTTGTATGTTTTTACCAACTGTATCAGAGAGATCGTGACAAGAGTGACCAAAGACCTTCCCGAACTCTCTAGCTAACCCCTGCAGGGAGAAGTGCTGACTCATCTCCTTTGCTGATGAGAAATTAATGTGCTTGCATGTACAATGTATGTCTGTCTGTTCTTCTCCTCTATTTGTCATTTCCCCCTTCTCCTAACTCTTTACCCAGCCGGCCATCACCAGGAGGGTGATGGCCCCCATATCCTGCTAAAGGTTTCTTTCTGTTAAAAGGGAGCTTTTTCTTGCCAATGTTGCTTGTTGGCAGTCGGAGCCGGGGTTTCTTGTTTGTAACAGACGCAATTTAAATAAACCTGAATTGAATGAAACTGAATTGAATAAGTGACTGTAGTGTCAGTAGCAAATTTACTGATGTGATTGGAATTAGGATTCGAACAGTCAGAAACATGTCACAGCAGTGGGCTCAGAACTTTCTTCTAGGGCTGAGGTGGGTAAATCCAGTCACCGAGGGCCCAGATTCAGGTCAGGTTTTGTGTCCGACCAGGCAGAAAATGCATTCACCGAGGGAAATGGGACCCCAGGTGAAAGTTGAGCACCTCCATAATTTTGAAACTTGTCGCAAGCTGCGCTAGTGTCGCTCAGTCCAAAATGGATACATTTGATAGAAGACTGCCTGTGTTGACATGTAGTTAAACAGACCATCTTCTTCTGGGTCCTTTAGTATGATGTTTGAAGTAGCCAGTTTATAGAGGATAGCTCTGCCTTACACTCAGTACTCTACATCTTCCCTGCTTTTGTGTCGTGTCACAATCCTGACATCAATACTTCCTGAATGCCATAGCTTCAGTTGAGGCAGCGGTTGGGGACTAGTGTGGTCCAAGAAAGCAGGCTGAGCCATCTTGGGTGCAATAAAATGCTCTGTATCAGTCTTGGCTAACAGCAACACATTAAGTCATACGGTGCAAAACAAATCTTTAGGTTGGAACTACAACCAGGAGTTTCTGCACCAGCCTCGAACAAACATCAGCCATGTCCAATGCCGTGTTATACATTTTATGTTTCAGTGATCATGGTCTTTTTAAATTAATCCTTGCTGAGGTACATACACATAACTTTAACACTTAAAACATAGAAATGTCTTTCTCTCCTGCAAACCATGCTTTCTCGTACTCACTCATAATAGCAATGTGTGGCTACAGTTCTCATCTTTTCCTTGATTTTTTTTATCAGTGGTGCCTATTATACTTGAAGATTGAGCTTTAGAATTTCTAGACCTCAGAACTAGCTGCTCTTGTTTATACCTCCTGATCCAGATATGTTCACAGCAGTTGACCAATTTTGGTGCTATCTACCAGGATTGTTGCTGTGGAGACGAGGGTGAAGATGAGCCTGAAATAAAGTGAGATGTCTATTATATGACACCGTGTGTACGTACACACATATAGAGACACGGACAACCGGACCGCCAGCTACCGATGGCTCAAACTGACACCTGCTGCTATTAGAGCAAGCCAATCACAGCCTGAAGCAGTGTGTATGTGTGTGTGTGTGTGCGTGTGTGTGTGTGTGTGTGCATGTGTGTGTGTGTGTGTGTGTGTGTGTGTGTGTGTGTGTGTGTGTGTGTGTGTGTGTGTGTGTGTGTGTGTGTGTGTGTGTGTGTGTGTGTGTGTGTGTGTTTATGCGCGCGTGTGTGCATACACACTATCTACTTTCTTTCCAACATTATGACTGACAAGAAGCCAGGCTTTCAAAATCACTCTCCAGAGAATGTAACTACTTTATAAGCATTTTTAAACACTACAACAAACAAAATAATAATAAATGAAATAATTAGAAAAAAAATTAAATCTGAGTATTTATATTGTTGACGTAGAAGAAAACATGTTTGCACGACTGTGCATCATTATGGTAAAATGCTGCAATATCCGATTTTTAAAAAAAATTAAAAAAATTAAAACTAACCTTTTGAAATTTCAAATCATAATGAGGACCTACATTTTGTACAGCTTGGCCAAGGTATGAAAATCCCCTAGAACCCGATTTAAACCTGGACCCTTCTTGATGTGAGGGGATAGTGTTAGCCGTTAAACAACCGTGTTGTGGCCTGTACTCTGTAAATATTACAGTCCACATTTATTGATCACAGAGCCTCCAGCAGGCACACATGCCAAAGATGTGCACATTAGCTAGCAAATTGCAGTGATAGTAGTTATGTTATATAATTTAAGATAGTAATTTAGCTATATGAGACTGGTTCTTTTGTTTGTTTATTTTTTCATATAAATAGCATGAAAGAAATGAATGGTGTGATGGAATGCCAGCCACCAAGTGAAAAAGTAGAGAAGGTGAATGAATGAATGAATGAAGGGAAAGCTGGAAAATACTCTATAGTCTGTAAGCAGCAGTACGTTTTAATTGTTGATCAGCTAGTGTAATGTGTGTCTTAAGTGAGTTTTTTCTCTCTTAAGAGTTTTTTTCTCTAGAGGGTAAAGGTCTGAAATGTGGTCGATACAAAGGGGGTGTTATAATAGAGTTGACTTTCAACGCTGTGAAGAGGAGCGGGATGAGTGTGTGATGAAATGTGTAACAAGACAGTCGAGAATAGACTTTGGAGCTTCACAACTGACATTCAGTCGGTGTCGGAATTCTTCTTGCCACTTTAATACTATTTATTGGACTTGCAGCTAACTTCTTATGGTAACATTATATAAAGGGTATCCACATTTCTCTGTTTTGGTGGGAGCAGAAGAATTTAGATTTTGATAGAGCTTCTAAGAATACATTTATCACCACGTATATGTGGTTAATAATTGCAGTGATGAAACTATCGTAGATGTAATTAATTTATAATGCATGATCAATACATCCACAGGCAGGAGTGACTGCTTCATCTTCAATTATCTGATATGTGTGAAGATTCTTGATGCCTTGGTATCTTCCTGTGTTAATGCCAAAAAGAAATCATTCTTTTAATCAATGGCATTATTAGGTGTGACTGTGAGCCTCTGAACAGGACCCTGATTGTTGTCAGTGACTTCAAAAAGTTATCTTATGTCATCATTTTCGGTTTCTCAACACAGGAGCTTTTTGCTGAGGATAGAATGATTGTCCTATAACAGTTCTCGAACAGATCATAAACAAGAAGTTACAATGAAAACAGACTGGTTTTCTGGAGGGAATTTTGAATCCACATATCACTTCAACTGTAAAAACTATTTTATTGCTAAACTTTGTGCAGTACAGTATGTGAAGTAGAGGACATACAATAAGTACTCTAATCTCTAATTAAAATGTATGGTTTGGCTAGTAACCAAGTGAGAGTGTGAGTGAGATATCCTTCTTACTCTCTCTCTCTCTCTCTCTCTCTCTCTCTCTCTCTCTCTCTCTCTCTCTCTCTCTCTCTCTCTTTCTCTGTGTGTGTGTGTTAAATCTGTAAAAGTAAGCACAAAACTACCACTGGGAATATATGACAGGTAATCAGACTGGGCAGCAATGGGAATAGTTAGAGTTGTAGGTCAAGGTGAACGGCCTCTACTGATGCATCACTCGAGCCCCATTGCTCTCTGAATTAATGGACGCTGCCACCCCCTGACCATGCATTCTTTAGCTGAAAGAAGCTGTGTCTGAAGCTGTGACCTGTGACTGTGATGACAATATTCTTCCAAAAAGAATGACACCATATTTTGCCAAAATAGTCAAATATGTATTGATTTTTAAATACATTTCTGTGAGTGACATATTCATGCCATGTGTTGCACTGCATAAAACATAGAGTAGAATAATGGAGAAAAATAATGTAAAATATATTGTGCAAAATAGTATAATGTGGTGCAACATAGTGTAATATGAAGTATTAGGGAATCAGTATCAGGGTGCCAGTAACACCTGCATTTCTTCTGATTTTGATTTCGGTCTTCCGCAATAGATAGATTTAAATTGACAAGCCACTTATTATCAAATCAATTAAATCCTAATGGTGCCATCCTGGTAATAGGGTAATAGAAATGGTTGATTTTTAAAAGAAAAACATCCAATTTGGGGGTTCAAAATCTTGCTAAATTTGTACTTTCCCTCATCCTGGGATTTCTGAATCTCTGATCAGCAGATCATTGTGCTGTTTGTGTGTGTGTGTGTGTGTGTGTGTGTGTGTGTGTGTGTGTGTGTGTGTGTGTGTGTTCTTGTACCTGAATACAGTAAATCCTCATTCTTCTAGCAAAGTGAGAACATTTTGGCTGGTCCTAATAATTTCAAGGGCCTGCTTGAGGGTCAAGCTCAGGGTTAGAATGGGGTTTAGGTTAGGATTAAGGGGTTAGTGGGGATGTTTAGGGTTATAGCAAGTGACTGGGTAACACATTATGCCTATGAAAGTCCTCACAAGTAAAGTATAAAGGCATGTGTTTGTAAAAATTTTGAGTATTATATATTAAAGAGAACTCCTAAACTGTGCAAAACTGACCAATAATCAAAGAAACCTGCTCTAAAAATATTTAATAAATGGTTGGACATCCCATTTCACACACAGTTGAAAATGTAAGATAGAAAATCTTATAGTACAGGAAATTTCCACTGGCAGTTGTTTGATTGTCACAGATGATGGGTATAAAAACAGGCGTGGAAGCATCACCTTCAGCACTGCTTCTACCAGTGAGTTATAGGTATTTGATTTCCTGGGTTAACTAAACTTCAAACGCCCCATCCCCGACCCCATGTCTCTGAACTACTGTCCTGAGGCACCCTCTATACCTTTGCTTCTCTCTTTGAGCTGATAAAATGTATATTATACTTCAGCTCTGACTACTGACAGTAGCACTCTTCTCTATAATTGAATTAGTTGGGTGCTGGGTGAGGGGACTTATGTTCGTCATCTCCCTGTGGCTAGCACTTTTTCTTTTACCCTGTGTGTCCACTCAGAGCCACCCCAACTGCACAGAGAACACGGTCACAAGTAGACATATTCCCCACAACCGCCCAAAATAAGTGCATTGATGCCATGAAACACTTGATTCAGGGAGAAAAGAATAGAATAGGATAGAATAGAATAGGATAGAATCAAATAGAATAGTCCTTGTTCATTGTAACATGAAATTAAATAAGTGTCAGACAGTCAGTGCATCATCATTATGCTAAAAATGCTAAAACTACAATAATAAATACAGAAACACAAACACTGGAGTAATAAATACAAAACACATAGCCCATCAGTCTGTCATTGTTATTGCACGCTCCCGTCACTGTGGAAGTGTGTTCGAGATGGTTATTTGGTTTATTATGGCATTGAGGGTGGTTACTACTGTTGGATAGAAACTGTTTTTGAGTCTGTTTGTTCTTGATTTGGTTGTCTTGTATCGTCTGTCTGAAGGCAACGGTTCAAACAAAGAGTGTTGCGGGTGAGAAGTGTCCTTAACAATGTTCTATGCTCTTATAATGCAGCGAGCACTGTACAAGTAAGAGACAGGTGGCTATGTGATTAAATGAAGAATGTAAATGTAAATGTAAACTTCCATGAAAATACTATATAAACCAGTGTAAAAACATCCAGTGAACGTCAAGTGGCCTCTTTAAATTTTTGTAGTTTTGGACTGTGTAGCCCAATGTAGCCACCTCTTGCCGAGATTTATTTTTTAGAATTGATGAGTATTTGTGCCTCAGATTTATTTGTTTTGTTTTCTTCTTAATAATAGAGGTTGTCAAGTTAAGAGATACGTTTTATACAGTCCTTTTGTATCCATCATACGTTCAGAATGGGGGTTGGGTTGTAAAATAACAGGAGTCTACAAATAATATCTGCTTAGGCCGTCCCAATATTCACTGTTAGGCACTGTGACACATTCTATTTACTTGAAACAAGGTTTCTCTCACCTTGTTGGTCTCTCTCACCACAACTTATTAGCTCATGGTTACATGTCTGCTCCTTTGCTTGTTTTCTCTCTCTCTCTCTCTCTCTCTCTCTCTCTCTCTCTCTGCCTGTGTATCTGTCCACAAATATCGCTGACTCCATTTTTGCACAGTGACCTGATGATTGGCCCTGCCGGCCCACTCAGTTACAGTGCTTCATCAAACTTTGCATGTAAGATGTATGTGTCTGTTCTGTTATTGCTACACCAGGGGGTATCTGATGACTGGCAGGGCCTCAGTAGTTATTGCTTTGACCTTGTTGTTTCCATACAGCTGACGTTTCAGGACTTGTTATACTTGCAGTAAGTATTTGGCTGTGGTCAATTTCTTTGCAGCCTTTTCAAGGTTTCCATTTTCCTGTGGGATTCCAAGGTATTTGTAGCTGTCCTCAGTACCTGTAATGTTCCCATCAGGTAGCCTGTTTCCTTCTGTAAGATCATAATCCTGACTACCTCTCCCCTTTTGATTTCAATTCAACCACATCTGTCAAGACCGAATGACATTGCCATCCTTGCTTTAGATCCTGGGGATGTGGATCTTGGTATCCAGCTTGATACCATTCATGTAATATGTTTTTAATGTCACACACATGGACTCACAAAGCCACGGCAGCCGACTTTGACATGTTGCTCTCCAGCCTCTCTCTTGGCATTCTGCCACTAGGTCAGCATACCGTGGCTTTTTCATCTCATGCGCCTCCTGGATGCCGCCCTCCCACAGCACGGTGGGCAGACCTTTTTTCAAACAGGTCTTCAAAATGGCAGACCTTTTTTCAAAGAGGTTGGATGAGCACTGGAAGCATGAAGAATACTGTTTTTGTCCATGGGGTTAGTGTAAAGAGTCATCAAAATTGAGTGATTTGAATGCTCACTTTGGTATCTAAAAAGGAGATTTCCTGGGCACTATATTCTACAGTGAACTTAATAATGGGCTACATGTTGTTGAGATGCAACACAAAATGATCAAGTTTTAGATAATGGGCCCCTCCACAAGTAGTCTCCAACAATATTCGTTATGCTACTAATGCTTTTCTGTGTTGAATCGTTTTAGTGATCACTGTGACCGAATGGGTGAATGGAAGGGATCTTTAAAGATGAGGCCAGGATGGCCCTGTAATACAGCAGGATGCCCTCAGTGCTTCACTGAAACTCCAGAAACCATAAAACCTTCTCCCCCAGCAGAGTGTTGGCCCTCCTTTATCTCCACTCTCCAGGGCAGCAGGTCATTCATGGCCCCACTTTCTGATTTAATTGTACAGTTAAGGTTGACTGACTTTCACCTTCAACTTCCACTGACCTCAATACATATTTCTTATCTTACTGCTGATATTCAGCACTGTTATTCCATTGGTTAGACTTTCTTATTAGACAGTATAGCTATGAAGGGTAGTTGCCAACTGGATTTTGTGTTTTCTTTTGTTGTTTGTTTTTAATGTCACCTCTGGAAAACTGAAAATATTATAGCATGTGCGTGTACTACAGTATATGAGTAATCTATCCAAGCTATGTAAGTAGTATTAACAAAACTCAGTGATCCAAAGATCTGGATCCAGATTAGCAACTGGGCTTGTTTGTATCTTTGTTTTCAAAAAATTACCTCCGATAAATCTCTTCCTGCAGAACATCTTGTTGCAGCAGAATTGGTCACAGCAACAATTAAAATGTTCCTGCATCATAATAAAGCCAGATTCTGAAACATTTACAATCCTGATCTAATTATCCCCAAACATAAATGATGTTTCAATTATTGTCTTTCTTCAGTTCTATCAGTTCTCCTCTCAGAGCTGCTCCTACCTGCTGGTGTGAGTTGAGAAGAATTTAAAGGTAGAAAATATGCAAAGGGGAGCAGTGAATTTTAAAAAAAAAAAGTATCTACGTACCACATTATTTAGGAGAAAATCACTCCTTGGTCATTTCTGGTTCAACAGGAGAAATCAGCTAGTCAGTGCAGCAGCCAGCCAATCACTGACAAGAGACTCATATATAGCAACAGCAATTCATCCAATCAGCATCGTTGAATCTGATGCCTGGATTGTAACAAAGATAATCACCCCAAGCTGAGTTTGCTGGTGACAGAGAAGGATATGTGCTGGCATCGCCACAAGGGGATGCTGCTGTAGAAATCAATAGATCTATGTGTAGAAATGTTTAAACTTAATAGCTTAATAGAAATGTTTGTTTTCAATTTGGATCTAAATTTTTCTTTGTGCAGATTTGGTTCTGGATGACCTCAGAATTAAACATGGCCTCTCTGTCAAAATTGCCAGGGCCTCTTTTTGGTGCCAGTCTGTCACTGACTGTCCTTGATGTCCTTTGGGTGCTGCTTAATACCAGTGAAAAAGGTTTAAAAAAAAAAAAAAAAAAAA
Organism: Arothron firmamentum; assembly: GCA_016586285.1. Lineage (NCBI taxonomy): Eukaryota > Metazoa > Chordata > Actinopteri > Tetraodontiformes > Tetraodontidae > Arothron > Arothron firmamentum. The sequence goes on along the minus strand of BJFM01000439.1, from coordinate 194,469 downwards.
AAAAGGATAATTATTGAACTAAACTTTCAGGTATTTGGTGATGGAGAAAACAAAAAAAAAAAAATATTCAGAACTTCAAAGCCTTTGACACTGAACCAAATTGTCTTACTACATTCTTTTGATATATGTCATCCTCGTGTCTTTATTCGACATTTTTTCCCCCTCAGCAAGCTCTTTAAAGCCAACTCATTAGAGACCTCTCTGTCATTATTATGCAAATCACAGCATTTGGCACTATCTCATTCGGGGTAAATAAATGGCAGAGTAATTGCGTGAATGTGAGTGCCTGAGTGCACTCATCAGACACTAAACTGTTAGAGAGAGAGACAGAGGTGGTGACGAGGAGGAGGAAAACAAAGTTGCATACAAGAGCATGTGGGAGATAACGAGGCAAAGGACTTGGTTTAAGTGCTTGTCAGTATATTTGCTGCATTGCTGTACTGATTAATTCAGTTTTAGAGGGCGAGTCCTGTAAAAACACAAGACTAAAATTTCCTTGAATTAGCTTGGGCTATAAGAAAGAAAATGATGTATCTAGTTGATCAGGATGATATACTAGTGTACTGTAAAGGACATACCATGCATACTTACACTTCTATATGCTCTAAGAAAGAAAGAAAAAAGCACAGTTACTACTAATAATGGTGTATTTATATGTCATTTGTAAACTAAAATGCCTCTAAATATTTCCTTTCTATGTCTTAACTGACTTTAAAAAAAGAGTGCACTAAAGGTAAACTCCAAAGTTAATGACTTTATAGTTTGTACTGTCAACATGAGACATTTTTGTCCTTACTTGTTGTGTGTACTTGTGTGTATTTAAACTACTGCACAAGAGAGGATAAGCTCTTTCTAATCACATTACTGTCTCCTTTAATCATAACTTGTGTGAATTGTCGGTTAATCCAGAGGGAAATTGGATTCAACCAGCGCCATCTCTCAAGGGAAATTTCCAACTTTCGACCTCTGTTCTCATTCCAAAGCTGCTG
>BJFM01000439.1:178395-189413 GCA_016586285.1 Arothron firmamentum | reverse complement strand
CACACACACACACACACACACACACACACACACACACACACTATCAACACAGCATTTCCTGTCTGTTAAAGATGATTAGTAAGGGATATCGTCATCATTTGAAAGAATCACTAAGATGGCATGATGGTGACAGCAAAAGACCGAGATGAGGGTCAAAGGTCACATTTGTAGTCAAGCTGACCTTGATGTCAGCAGTTAGTTGTACCTGTGTACATCACTGCTCTGGCTGCATTCCTTCATCAGGCTCAATTTGTTCATGTCAGTGAGTTCCCATGCTTGGCTTCTTGGCTCATTAGGCAGTCAGTCATTGATTAGAATAATGATCATATTCATCAAACTAATAAGCCGTGAAGTGTTTCTATGGTGTGTGGATCATTAAGGCAAATTATGGACTGGTTTGTTCATTAAACATGCACGTGAAACAAGCACAGATGAAAGCACAGAGGCATACAGCAGAGGCATGCCCAATGAAAGAATCAGGATTTCCGTCAAGTTTGGATAATTACTACGTTAAGATGCTACTTTCTGAAAGACAAATGAATGAAAAACACAAATATTTTCAAATGGACATACCTTTTTTGAAAAATATGATCTGTTGTTTCTGATGATGAATATGATATTCTTTGTGCTGTTGTAGATGAATATTACTTTTGCTGCCCAGAGAATAAGGGCCATATTCTGCTTCTCCATCAGTAGTTGTTTAAAATTTGAATTTACCTACACGTCGTTGCGCACATAGATGAAATAATAATTGGTCTTTTTAAATCATTTTCCTTTCCTGTGTTAGTTTGTGCTACTTGTGGACTAATTAGAGAAAGACCGACTGAGCAACAACATTATAAATGACCATTTGTATAATTTTTAATGAAATAAAGGACTGACAGTGACTATATGCAGAGCCAAATCCCACAGTTCATGCAATTTATCAAAGGCAAAACAAAGTATACACATTAAATCTTCATTTTTGCATCATATGGGTTCAGAATGTAACGGAAAAACTACTGTAACTATGCAAAGTTTTGATCTTTAACACAACAACTTCCCTGTCATATGGGATGTGTCACAATGGTTGCAGATATTTGTTGCAGACTGACTGATTTGTTGGTGTTATTGTGTTGGTGCTAAAGTTTGCTGAATAATGTTTTATAAATGGGAGCAGGAGCTGACTGTCATATAGCTAAGTAGAGTGTTGCCTTCAAATGAACAAAACCACTTGATTTCTGTAACATGAATTACAATGGTTCTAGTCACATAAAACAATGATGTTAAAGGTGGTTGTTTTTGGCTCATTATAATTTACTGTAAGTCTATAAATCCATGGGTAAAAAGTGGAGTATTTCCAAGTGAAAATATCTGTTTGGTGTTTCTAGACACTGGAACTAATTTCTTTGCTCTTAATAACCTATAGGTTATTAAGAGCAAAGAAATTAGTTCCAGTAACCGTGTTTGTGCGCGTAGCATATTTTTCTGCATATGGAAGGCAGTGCAGGCCTTGTAGGGTTGTGTTACAGTCTCTGGAAAAGCACATTACTGTGGATATGAGTTTCTGAGCCTCCTTCCTTCATCCGCAATCTACATGACTCAAAACTGTTACAAATGGTAAAGCACAAAGGAAGGGCATCAGAATGCCTTTATGCTCTGGATTCCATCACACAGCTCATAAACCAAGCTCTGGTGACAGTCAGCCATAAAAACTATCTTTCACCCACGGAAAAACAGGAAACATACTTGATTTGTCCCAGAGAGGGGAAATTGTTGAAATAAAAACACAAAATGTCCCAGCACCACCTGCTGCTACCAGCCCAGTTTTCCAATGTCCTACCAACTGAGCTACAGCTATTCAGAACCTCCACTGATCCGTTTACCAACTGTTGTTTACTTTTCTAGTTCCCTCAAACCTTATAGTAAGAAGAATGAGGGAACTAGAAAAGTAAACAACAGTTGGTATTTGATGAACATCTGCTTCAGTTTTAAAAAGTTGACATTAAAGCACTCAGTTTGCCTAAACTGCATTAAAGTTGTGTTTGGGTTGTCCTTCTCAGCCTCCAACACTCGGTGTGTGTTAACTTAACAGATTGCAACCAAGTAACCAAGAAAAAAAATACCAGCCCATATACATAGACACACTAAATATATATGGGTATATATATTTTGTTTTTATCACAAATTCTGTTCATAAGTTCAATGGACAGGATATTTAGGCACAGCCAATGTATTGTTTTGCTGCACAATATATCGTTATAGTGGTATGAATATAAATATAATATCGATATACTATAAATATCATAAAGGAACGATGCAAATGATACACACTTTCCCTATGCAAGTTCTCCACAATCCCAGCATGTACAGCTCAGATCTGTTTTCTTTTTTAATTCTAGCAGTTTTTCTCTGTCAATTGGCGGCAATATTGTCTTTATTTGGAGCATTTGACAGTTATTGGCTGTTAAAAAATTAAACTAAGGTGCACTTTTTCAAGTCCATTTTGTATTATTATGAAGTTGTTTTTTTTAATAATGCTTAGTTTTCACTCTTTGTAAAGTTAAAATATCACATAACAACTGTCATGTCGTATATATAGAGAGAGATATCGAGCATAAATATCAAGATATGAAGCTTTGTCCATATCATGTGTGTGGTCCAGTTTGGTGGGCTCAGGATTGGATTGTTTTCTGCAAATTACATGGTTCTACTGGCTTCATCAGTCCATGGTCTTTATCTCATTTATTTATTCCATCAGACTGGATGTTGTCTTTGTAGGACTGCAAATTGTGTTGATCGTGGGCTGTGAACACCAGTTTTCAGCTAAAAACATTTTCCAAGGTGTGTTTCACAACAGTAAAAATGAAATGAATGCCATAAATTATGACTCAAACAGAAGTGAGACATATTTTTATTTTTATTGATTTATAAACAGAACCTTCTACAGTGGTAGGGCTGTTTACCTGTTGCAGAAATAGTTTCTAAAAAATGAAGGAAATTGTAAAAAAAAAAAACTTTTTTGTTTTCATGAGGAATCACATCTGTTTTATTTATGCATCTGTTTGCGACAACATACACTTAATCATGAAAGCAATCATTTTTTTTTATAAATTATGTTACGTTAAAGCTTCATATAATAACATTTAACATTGTCTTTAGCATTTTCTATATATTTCTATTTACGTGGATTGTAGATTTAATGAATTAATTAATTTACATTGAGATGTATCTCCTGTACAGTGAAACATGACTAAAAACAGGCAAAAGGATTCTGTAGGTAACTCCTGACAAATAATTCCTTTTTGTTGTTGATGTTCTGCTGGGGTATACTAATACATCTCTGTTAATAAGACTTCCCAGATCGAATTCTCATTTGCTGAGCTGATAAAGGTGAGTGGGCCTTTAATTATCCCTGACAACAAGCACAGGTCCAATCAACCCCTGTCTGGCCAGTGTTTCCTCACATGTCTAAATGGGTTGTCTATCATTTTCAACACCAACAACTTTAAATAAACCAACATTTAAGCCACTTCAGGCATATCACTGTTACTTCAGCAGGGATGTATGGAAAACAAAGGTTTGATAGAATCCCAGTGATGTAATTTGTACGGCACATAAATGATCATTTTTAATTAATTTGACTGCAGACAATCACTGTACTCTTTAAAATTAAACAAAAATGAAATGTGACAAAATCTGTAAATTTAAACAGAAATGTAGACTTAAACAAATGCTTTTTTCCTCTAAAACATTTAGCTTCACCTGGTTAAATGTTGTCCCTGCTGCTTTCCTTTTGGTGTTTAATGTGCGTGTTTTCATGTGTAAAAGCTTGCTGCCTCTAGTTTTTACTGCTGTATTTCCACGCTGCACTCAATTTACACTTGTTTGTTGGACAGTTTGGTGATACTGTCATGTAATCTGTTAGCAGAAGTGCATGTGACATCTGCACAAGCATTCAGCTGATTATGCTGTGTGTGTTTAACCGAACGATTTCTCTTCAGTGTTAGCAGTGTAAAGGTCAGGCACATGGAGGTCAGTGTCTCCACATCAGAGGGTGGTACTGACTGTCAATGCCAGTGAAAGGCACACACACACACACACACACACGCACGCACGCACGCACGCATGCACACACACGCGCGGAACACCTCCACGCAGTACATGGAGGTGTTCCATGATTGCTCTGGCAATCCTAAACCAAATACTTCCTGCCTCTTTGGTGTATAGATGTTCATGATAGCTGTTTCTCCTGAGGTCTATGCATCCAATAGTGTTGTCTCTCTCTCCCCAGAGAGTAAGTGTGAGTATAACTCTGTATATTAAGGTTGGTAAAATGCTTTGAGTGCTATATAAATGCAATCGGTTGCTACTGTCCTCTGCTCCTGTTAATGTCATTTAATACTGCAGCGTGCTGGGGGAGTGTGGGTGTATTTTACACAGGTTGCTTCGGGGCAGGTAAGATAGTGTTTCATTTTAATCATCTTTTGCAACCCAGGATTGGTTGTTCAGTTATTGACTGAAGATGAATTTAGAGTCGGTGCACATCAAATAAACAGCATTTCCTCTTTGAAGAACTCATTGGTTCTAAGCTCAGCACAATACTAACTTTTAAAAATGAGACACCATATGGTTGTATTATACCTTATGCTTTTTAAAAGTGTGTAGTTAATACTTCTTATTTTATTATTTATACTTAAAAATATTACATATTATGGGACTATCACAAAGTAGTCATAAAATGCTCTCCTGCAAAATAACTAAGACTAATTATATACTGAAGATATATAGCTCGAGACTGTTCTATTAATATTCATTCATTCATTCATTCATTCATTTATTCATTCATTCATTAATATTTACAGAAAGGTGTGTCCATGACTATGCAAATCTTATAAATCATCCTGTGATTTCTGAATGTTTTCTGTTGCTCTATATAAGAGGTAAGGTTTTAGAACATTCTCAGTCCTCAGCTAGGAAAAGTGTTTTAGATCACAAAAGTAAAGCTTTTTTTTTTTTTTTTAGCTCATCCATTGTTCTGGATCCACAATCATATTAAATTCTCTCATCCCCTCATCAATATTGAGCATTCTCAGTTCATTGGTCTGTCAGTTGACTGGTAGAGGACAAAAATCTAATCATCTCTTCTACTGCTGGACGTGCACCAGTTTTGCCTTGAGGTATTCATTTTCTCTGAGGAAATGCTGACTGTTTATTGAGTTTGGTCACTGGGTCACACACGAACCAGACTCTGTCGCTTTCTTTCAGACTTTTTTTTTATAAACAACTTTCTGGGGTCTGCCGCAGGTAATAGCACTTTTGGTTTTTCTTTTTTAAATTCAGTCATTGAATTGTGCTCATCAAGCAAGGTGGTATAGGGCCAGGTTGTGATAAGTCACCTGTCCTTATTTCCAGTGCTCCATTGATTACATCATTAAGAGAGGATGAAGATTGTGGTACAGAGAGTTAATCAATAAAGCTGCCTGATTGGCTAGGCAGCATTAGTAAAGTGGTCCAAAAGAGATAATTAAATGAGATTGATCCTGGCATGTTACCAATTACTTAATTACTTTCTTTATGCATTTGGTCATTAAATTAAAAGCAAAAACACTGTAATTATAAAAACAACACAAAACATTTTTTGTTTTTAGAATCAAAACATCTGTTGTTATTTACTAGTATTTCATCTCAGGGCAAGGGTTCGAATCCTGGCAGCGGGACCAATCTTGGCACTTGAGCAACACCCTTAATGCTACCCTTATTGCTACGATAACACCAGTTCAAACCTCATAGAAATGATGAGTGGTGTAAAACAGAGAGTCACACCGGCTTGTATGTCGACCAGGTCAACAAGTTTAGTGGGGTCCGTGTCGGGTGTTGAGGGACCAGGGCAACTTGATGAGAAATAGGCTACTGAAACAAACTTGAAGCGCAAATGGACAACAGATGACATTAGATGATTGTTGGAATGCCAGAGACCATAGAAGGAGGAGGCATATGCAAGAACATGCAGATGTACGAACAACGGAATCTTCTATACCCATCATCTAATCTGACTAAGAAACCAACTAGTAGCTCGGTGTCCCAACATCCGCAAGCAGCAACTGATGTGAGAAGTAAGATCATTGCAAGTTCAATGGAAGCTGGACCCCTATAGCCAGTGACCAAGAGTCAGTAAAGTACACCCTGAAAGCCTGCTAGAATATGTGAATCAAACACTTCGGATTGCCACTGAGACAATCTCTGAGACCAACAAGCCGATATATTGTACAGCATCAGTGGTCCTTGAGGCATTTGGCTATAAGATAAACATTAACCACAAGTAGTAGGATCCTGCATGGAGGATGAGGTTAGAGGCAAAGATCAGGGATACACTGGGAGAAGTTAGCAAGTTGCTACAGCTGCAGTCAGATGTATTAAAGAAGGTAACTAAAAAATACAACAATCCGTCCATGCCTGAGGCCCATGAGGCTCCCAAGAAAAGACTCACAGAATTGGTTCCCTGCCTGAAGATATCCACAATGGAAATAGAAGCCAGGGGAATAATCTCCACTGATACAACAAGAGTGTACTCTCAGGGGTAGGGTAATACTTCTAGAGGTAGACGTCCAAGAAAAGGTCTCAAAAATGAAGAGTTGGACAGCTCCAGGTCCTGCCCTCCATGAACGCTTGGCAGCACAAATGAACCAGCTGCTACATGATTGGACCTACACTGGATCGCTAGACATGGAGTTCAAGGTTTTTAAAACTGCTAGGAAAATTTAAATGTAGCCTCACATCACTAATCCCTCAGCCCCTTGGGTCTCTGACCAAAGCTGGGCAGGAGATAGAACATAAAGATGAAAAAGCTCCTCACAGTGCATGGGGTTCCACCTGAAGTCCACCATCCTGAGGTTGTGGACGAAAAGAGGAATGCCGAGGACTAGTGAGTGGCAGAGCCATGATCAAGGATGAAACAGATAAGATCAGTGAGTACATCAGAAAGATGGCCCCCGGTGACAAAGTGCTAGGTGAATACCTAAGGCAGTAGAAACCGGATAAGGAAGAACAGCTGGAAAATTATGGGAAGACAACCCCCCTGTACCTACATATACTCTATGTGCCAATGCCAAATGGATGAAGTGGCTGATATCAAGAAATTGTACCACTGGCTGAAAAAGGCTGAAGTGAAAGACAGCACAGAGGCACTGATCATGGCAGCACAACAACAGGCTTTGAATACAGGAGTGATAGAGTCTGGAATCTACCACGCCAGGCAGGATCTGAGGTGCAGGTTATGCAAAGAAGCCCCCGAGACAATCAAGCAGAGGGTCCAGGGTTCAAGATGCTAGTAGGTAAAGCGTACATGGAACATCACAACCAAGTAGCTGGTATAATGTAGAGTAATATCTCTCCAAATTTGGACTGGGAATTTCAAGGTCAAAGTGGGACACATCTCCAAAGGTGGTGGAGACCGGGCTATGATCCTATGGGATGTCCAGATACAGACTGTCCAGCAGGTGATAGCAAACCAACTGGACATTGTGGTGGTTTACAAAGTAAAGAAGAAAGCTGGAGTGATAGATGTGACAGTCCCCAATGACAGCAACATCAAGAAGGAATACAAAAAAGAAATACCAAGGAGTAGAGAGAGAATAGTTGGTGAGAATGTGGGGAGTGACGACAGCAGCGTGGTCCTCTGAACACTTGGGGCTGTGACTCCTAAACTGAAAGAGTGGCTCCAGTAGTTCCAGAAGAGTGCAGTGCTGAGATACTGCGCAGGACCCTCAAGCTCTCTACGAGCTTGGGGGCCCGAGCTTGAAAGCGGAACAGACAGCCCAGGGAGGGCGAGCGGAATGATATTTTGGTTTTTTAGTCTGATTTCAACAATCTTAATCTCAAGCAATCTATTGGAATTTTTTTCAGTACTGAACACACAGCTGCTGTCCTGTTCCTATTACAGCTGAGGCAGTATGATGAATTGTTCGCTCTCTCTCTCTCTCTCTCTCTCTCTCTCTCTCTCTCTCTCTCTCTCTCTCTCTCTCCACACACACACACACACACACACACACACACACACACACACACACACACACACACAAACACACGCACAGACACACACACCCACGCTTACGGTCACACTCCCAGAAATTGTTGTGCCCTGCCACCTAGTGGTTTACAGACAACAATGACTAAACCGTAGAAAAGTGTTTACGTGATTATCCTGCTGTAGTCTGCTTAAAACTTTGGTGCAAAATGAGATGAGAAAATCCCTTTAGCACTACAGTTACAGTTTTGCTTTCTAGGTATTTCATCAGATTTTTAATTAAAATTAGAACAAATGAACAAACAAGCCATTAAGAATCCTGATGCATTGAGAGTTAGTTTACATTCAGAAATTAGGAAGTCATCTGTCACTGCAATATTTAGGTTACGCTCCCAAGCTTCTTGTACTTTAGTTTACATTGGGGGGGGGGGTCAATTTTTGGAAAAATCTTATACATCTTAGAGATTAGACCCCTGTTCCATGGGTTTACGTTTAACATGTAATGTAAAAAAGACATATGAAGGTGTGAGAAGATTTTATAAAACACAGGAGATAGGCCACTCATCTGATTCAGATTAAAATGTTACAAGAGAGCTTGATTGTACGGATGGCATGTGATGAGTTCCGTTGTTGACCAAACGGGCCCATAATTTACTGGAAAATGTTAACTAATTTGCCAATTTGCTGTTTGATGACTAATAATAATGGAGAAAATTTGGGAGAGCTAGTCTTCCTTCAGATTTAGGCTTTTCCAGATAAATTCTTTTCATTCGGGGTGATGAAGGATTCCTTATGAAGGTTAAAATGCACCTCCGTCAGAGGTGGTGTTGATGTATCTGATTGACGTGTTTTATCTTTTTCAGAGCTGTCAGGTTCTTGGCTGGCTTAATTTAAATCCACTGTCCTGTGGGATGCTTAATTAAAGTTTGGTTTTCAATGTGGCCCGAGAGTTATTTTGGAACAGTAGGAGGTTCTCGTCCCATGGGCCTGTCACCAGCTGCTCTGCAGAATATTTAAAGCTACAGGGATCTGCACCTCATCCACTACTTTCTCTCTCTCTCTCTCTCTCTCTCTCTCTCTCTCTCTCTCTCTGTGTGTGTGTGTGTGTGTCTCTCTCTCTCTCTCTTTCTCTCTCTCTGTGTCTGTCTGTCTGTCTGTCTGTCTGTCTGTCAGTATGTTGCATGCACAGCTTAATCAAGCTATGCTCAAAATTGGAGAATTCTGCCCTTGTCTCATTTGCACCACATGCAAAGCAGAAAATCAAATAACTGACAGGAACATCCTTCCTCCTGGTGGCGACATGCATCTTTTCAGTAGGTTAATACGGCTCCCTGTGCAGTTAATGTATTATGTCACTTCAAGAACAACTGGAGTCAGCCAGCACACCGGCTTTTCGAACAACTGGAAGATGGATAATCGTACAGCTTTGTTAATCTCGTAATTAAAATACGCGTTACTTATTGTGCTGATAAGACGCACGCTCTCTGTCATGTCTTCGATGCTACACTTTGTGCCGTTTCTCTTGACCTGGACCCCTCATTCTTGTTGGATGGGGTTAGGAGCACAGACTGGTGGGAAAGGGTCAAAATGAAAGAGTATCCAGACAGAGAATGGAAAGGCAATTTCTGAATGACCCATTTGAAAAACTGTGTGTATTGATGGAAGGTGTTTTGAGCCTCCAGAACGCGACTGTACGGGCACCAGTTCCACTCCGGATGAGAGCAGCCGTTGTTCTGGCTAAAGTAACGCTGGAGAGTCCTATTCAAAAGAAGTGGCTCCCACTACACCTTCACACGACAAGTTATCGCCACATGTTGTGCACTGCACAATTTTTGTGAGGGGTAGAAAGAGACTGTCAGTCCCACCTGGTTGGAGGAAGCAGCAAGTCTTGAGACAGGTCTCCATAGCTGCAATGAATGTTCTGGTACTTAGGAAATAAGACATGCTCAAACAGAGTGTATGGGAGAACATTTTAATCTGCACAGGGCACTCTTTTAGCCAAGCTGTGCCACACCTGCCTGTACACATTTTGCTACGTAGGTACAGATGTCTGACAGCTCGTTGCCACTGCTATGGATACAGTGGAACTTGAGGGTGGTGAGGACAGCAGAGAGGATCATGGGGACATTTCTTCCCCTTTTCAGGAAGCCAAGAACATCAACTTTCTCACCACACACCCCCATCATAGACCGTTTACCCTGCTGGCCTGTGGGAAGAGGTTCAGGAGCATTTGGTGCAGAACCACCAGATTCCAGAATAGCGTTTGCCAATTGCTCCCCCAACACCTTTTTTGCACTACTGCCACATCACTTTGACTTCAATATGTTCTATTCATTTTGTTTTTTATTATATTTTTCTTGATATTTTTAATTTCATTATGGCTGTGCCAGAGATAATCTATTATCATCTTTTTAATACAATCTGCTGTTATTTTTATACTGCTTGTACTTTCGTATGTTTAAGCCACACGACGGAATTTCAATCTTTTTATCTTGTATATCAATAATAAATAAAACCTCTATGTCTATTTGGAATACTAAAATAAGATTATAGTTAAGATAAAAAATAAGCCAAGCTAAGATATGGAACATAAATGAAATCTACTGTAGTATTTTGGTGTAAATATTAATTGCTGCACAAATATATTCACTGGCAATGCATGCATGTGTTTATTCTTTGTTGTTATTGCATATACACATTGTAGTTAGAATCTTTCCAATGGGAACATTTCCACAAAATGTTATTGTGCAATGTTAGAAACCAGTTGGTCTGATGTGTCTAAAAGCTTCAGATTTTAAATCCAGATGCGTGTACCACACAGCAGACCCTGGAGCGTGTTGCACTCATACTTTAATACATGAATGAAAACATTTCCTTTATTCAGCACTTGACAAGGACAATGACAAAATGCTAAGCTTGTTTCTAATGTAACAGACTTAGATCACAGGCCTGAAGTTCAATCTCTCTGGTTTTGCATTTAATCCTAGGTTTGTGTGTGTGTGTGTGGGGGGGG
>BJFM01000439.1:167583-178365 GCA_016586285.1 Arothron firmamentum | reverse complement strand
GGGGGGGGGGGGTGTTCTGGGACCATTTGAATCAGGAAAGAATCCTGCTCTAAATTAATCTGTCATAATAATCATTTTTCCATTTTTACCTGTTTATGTAGTAAACAATTTTGACTTCCTCAACATTCTTTGAATCATCTTTTTTTTTTAGATTCAGTATCACTTTTCAGGTTATTAAGGACTCATCTTAGTACAAGCCCACTGATGAATATTTTTTTTCTTTTGAACAAAATGAATACAGTGTGTTGCTGTGTGTGAGCTGGCAATGACAAAAGACACGAATGAGCTCAAGCCTGTCATTTTATGAATGAAACGTGAGTCTACTGTTATTCACACATATAATTATGCATGCACCCACGCACGCACGCACGCACGCACGCACGCACGCACGCACGCACGCACGCACACACGCACGCACACACACACACACACACACACACACACAGATGAGGCTTTATTTGACCAGATGGTATAATCCTCTGGTTTCCCTGTGTTTCTTTTTTTCTGTCCTGTGTTGGGATTATGCTGCTGGCGAATCAGATTTTAGCTCACTCTGAGTGAGATGAGTGTGCACACAGGCAAACTGCGTTGTGGGTTGAGAAACTAACCCTTTAGAGGAGGCAAATAACAGCTGTAGTTGCCAGTTGTAGGTCTGGTCACTGCACATCAAAGTCTAGGTAAGATGCATGATGGGAATTAGCTGTTGAGATGTTTGATAAGGACAATTTTTCTTTGGTCATTTGGTGTATAAATAGATATTTGCTTCTGGTTTAGATAAAAATTTGTGAATTAAAATTATGTTAATTCAAATGTTTTTGCAGTAATTATTTAGATATTTTCTATGGAGCTCAGTTGGATTTAACTTCTTGGCTATATTTGCCATATTGACACATATGTTGGCATTTGTTCAGAAGATTTTAATGAGCAATGTGCATGTGTAAAAATGACTGTAATGTGACCTAAATTCACGCTTTCCTCAATATTTAAGCCTCTGTGTACGGTCTGTTGGTGCTCTCAACACGACCGAGTTCCAAGCGAGTCTCAAACAATCCTGCAGCGAAGCTTGTGGACCCTCTTTATTGTGTTCTGTCCCTCTTTGCAGGTCACTGTTTCCTGTCGATGGTGGATGTGGTGCCAGTGAAAAATGAGGAGGGCCTGGTGATCATGTTCATCCTCAACTTTGAGGTCATGACAGAGGGGACATTCCAAGATCACAAAGAGGAGCTCAACCATCGATTGCCCACCTGGCTAGTTACAGGTAGATACCATTTTTCTACCATTTTTCCCCTTTTTTTTGTAGGGCATTGTTTCAGCCTAGGGTTCCAAGAAAGGCACTATAAACATTTAAATTGACTATTTAAAACAAGATTACATCTGAGCAGGGAGTCAGAAAAGAGAAAGACAAGTAAAAAATATTTTCAGACCCGAGAGCGTCTTCCTCTTTCCCTGTTGTGAGCAACCCTGCTTGGAATCTGTCCCTGCAGGTCGTCCAAGAGGCTTTAAGCTCCGTCTTCCCCTGCTGCGCTCGTTATCCAACAGTAAGGTTTCTCTGAATGACACGGAAGCAGGTCACATCCCCACCGCCACGCCACTGCCGTTGAACTTGGACCACCAAAGCCACGAGTCGTTGGGCCTGGGGGAGTTTCTGCCCCTTCCCACATTAGCATCACAACATCCTGAGCAGCTCTCTGTGAGCAGGTATGACAAACTTAGAATAATAATAATAATCAAAAAAGAATTAATAAGTTCCAAAGTTATAGTTGTTGATTCAGATTAAACACATGACAGGTCAGGTCTGCAGCTTTGGCCTAAGGACTGCCAGGAGGACCCGTGTACCTTACTAAACTCCAACCGTGCTGTACCACCTCCTCCTCTACCTCCTCCCCCACACAGAACCCACCTGGTGGGCCCTCACACCCAGTCATCACCCTGTGTCGCACCTCACCACCGTCTCAGCCTCAATCGAGACGGTTCGGGCTCCAACTGCTCCTTGTCACACAGCCGATCGCGGGAGAGCTTCCACAGCATGCGGCGAGCCTCTTCAGTGGATGAGATCGAGGCCATGCGGCCTGACTGGGACCGGAAAAACAGGAGAACAAGCATCCGGCAGGGCAGTAGCAGCACAGGTGAACACAGATCAGAGAGTTGAGAGCAAAGTCAGAACTCTGTGGGTAAAATAATCGGGTCTCTTGTTTCATTACTTTTTTTCTATTCTCTTCCCTTCCCTGTCCCAACAGGTGCTGTTAACAGCAAATCAAATATTTTGAATTCCACATCAGACTCTGACCTGATGCGGTACCGCGCTATATCGAAAATCCCTCAGATTACATTGAACTTTGTGGATTTTAAGCCAGACCCACTCATTGCCCTTCCCACTGGAGAGATGGACATCATTGCACCATGCAAACTAATTGACCGGACTCACAATGTGACAGAGAAGGTCACTCAGGTAGGATGTGCAAATATCCTTCTATGTTGTGTCTTCTGTGAATTGGTGGAAGTGCTGGGAATGGGTTAAAGCTTGATGAATGGATGAAGAAGGAAGAGCACTTTTTGAGACGACTGTAGTGTCGTCTCATCTCGGGTATGATGAGTTAGTAACCAAATAAGATGTTAGATGTTTGTGAAAGTAATTGAGAGATGCAGAAGAGTCAGCCATGTTGGATTTCACTCGTTGTGATGTTTTTAGAGCTCTTTTCTGAGAGTAGAGCTCTGGTGTGACCAGAGCACTCTGTACTGGATGCTGGGCATCTGGGAAATCGAATATGGCACCAAGTTTTGGCTGTAAGCGTATTTGAAGGCTCAAGTGTATAAGAGGATTACTCTTCATTTATGTTTTTGACCTCATATTGCTCTCTTTTTTTATTTCATCTTTTTTTTTGATTGAAATGGGTTCTTACTGAACTGGAATATTAACAGCGGATATTCTAAATTGATGATGTAGTACTGTAAAAGCTAATGCAATTGTGCTACACAGTATGTGAGTGAGCACTTATTTGCATTGGTGGATTTGATTGTTTGCTGCATGTGCGTAAATGTGCATTAATCCAGAGACATACATGTGGTTATAAAATAGTACAAAAAGAAGAAACAATAGCTGTTTCTCCAGTAGCTGTAAATATTCATAACACCTGGTGACACAACAATATGTGTGTGTGTGGTGGGGGGGGAGCACATTTATGATAGCTTTAGGAGTAATTTGATTTTTATTCATCCTGTCTTGAATCCTAGTTTTACTACAACATTGTTGTAGATTTTACCCATATTATCAGATTGTTTTTCTTTCTTAGATGCAAGCATAAAACATTAAAATAAGACAATAGTGTTTACTAAAAATATGTTCTCATTGAACATGGACTACTGCGCTCTGTAGCCACATCACTCCCGTGGCCTGGAATATGACAGCATTACCATCTGTGACCTGAAGGTGGCAGCATTACGTTAGGCCGTGGTCTCGACGGCGGGAAAGAGGATTTAATAATTCAAACGCGTGAATCATTTGACATTAGGAACATTTCGTGCATTTCCCTCTCATTTGGATTGGATAGCTGCTGGCAGTGTTTCTGACAAGGCTCTTTTTTAACTGTATAAAATGCAATCCTTGCTGGTTATCAGCCAGCACTGATTTGTTCACAGAATTTTATGTGTCGGTGATGGTTTGCAACTGAGCACTTTGATTCTTGTGTGTATATTTCGGCAAAGAGTTGCTGAATCTGTGTCATCTTCATTTTCACAAAGTGTTAAGTATTCTAAATGTTACTTAACGTATCTTAACTTATTAAATGTTAAACACTCTTAATTTTTTCTTTTTTTAAAAATAAGAATTTCTCTATTAATCTGCTGTATTTTTCATGGATCCTTGTCATCTTCATCACACATTTCTTCAGCGCATTCTTTATGAATGGCCTTTTGTTCATTTTTTTTTCTTACCACTACTATATCCTAAACATATTCGATTATATTATTTCATTTTTGCCAAAGGTACTACATTCTCAAAGCTAATATTTGCCTTTAAGTAATAGCAATTCATTTAAAAATCCTGATTTACCAGAATACTATTCCTAGAATGCTGTCTATAGCAAAGGTTTCCAATTTGAAATACTGAGTAATAAGTAGGTAATTAACAGTAATTAAATACATTAGTGTGATAGAAAAAACTATTTGTTTAGTCAATCATTCATTTTTGGGTGTGTGTGTGTGTGTGTGTGTGTGTATAGATAGATAGATAGATAGATAGATAGATAGATAGATAGATAGATAGATAGATAGATAGATAGATAGATAGATAGATAGATAGATAGATAGATATAGAAATAGATAGATAGATATAGAAATAGATAGATAGATATATACTGCAGAAAACCAGGAACTTCCAAAAGGTCAACACAGTTAACTGGCCATCTGTAGATCCGCTTTAACAGATTTATA
Source organism: Arothron firmamentum (assembly GCA_016586285.1). Classification (NCBI taxonomy): domain Eukaryota; kingdom Metazoa; phylum Chordata; class Actinopteri; order Tetraodontiformes; family Tetraodontidae; genus Arothron; species Arothron firmamentum. The sequence goes on along the minus strand of BJFM01000439.1, from coordinate 173,937 downwards.
GTCACACCAAGGTGCTGAGCAGGGTAAATGACAGACGAATCAATGGCTGCTTATTGTTAAGACCTTGAGTCTTCTCTGAGTCAATTACCTGTGATGATGAACAAAAGCAGCCAGGCAAGGAGGAAGGAGGGCCATGCCCAGACCGCTGTGATTAATGGGGCCAGGGCCATGGAAATGGGTCATACAAAAAGACAGGAGAGGATGAGGAAGAAAGGAAGCAACAGTAGTGAAAATAATAGAGATTATTATTTCCGGAGAAAAGAGAGAGATATGGGTGAAGGTAAAGGGGCAGCTAGAATACTCTCTCATCCTTCATGTGTCGCCCTTTGAACTTGTTATTTACAGATAGTCCTTTCCACTAATGTCATTAAAGTATTAATAGCCGTATGTATTTCAATAGTTGTGCAGAAGTTTCTTGTGGGGGAAAAAAAAAGGGTTTTATTCATACTTCAATAAAAGATAATTAAGTACCGGTAGTGAAAGGAAAGATTAGATAGGAGTTAGCTTTTTTAAGTCCATAAATTGATATATATGCTGCATATCTGCAGTTATTGCCTCTGCACATGTTATGACCATCCATGCAGTTATATTATTAATATTTATATATATATTTAGAAAAATTAACCATAAAAAGTAAAAAAAAACAATAAATGTAAGGTACCAGGTGTTCAAAAAGTGGAGCATAATTATTAATGGGTGCTCATTAATGGGCTCTGTTTTATATCCCAGGTTCTCAAATTTACAGTTTGTAAGCTACACGGGGCTTTGCATCCTGGGTAATTGATTTTGCTCATCAGCCACATGAAACACATTTGAAATCCAGATCGAGTTAGTAAGGCGGTCGGGTACCCACCACTCGGCCCGATCCATCACACCCTGAAGAGGGTCAGAGTGGTTGGAAGAAATGGGCTCATCTTGGGGTGCAGTGGAGTGAACCAGGAGAGGTACACGGATGGTCCATCACTGACACACGCACATGCACGCACACACGCACGCGCGCGCCCCCCCCTTACACACACACACACGCATGCACACACACACACACAGGTGAAGCATCTTACTCTGTAAATCTGCATAATGAGGTATGTCCCCATTATGAAAGAGGTTTAATTAAACTGCCTCTTGTAGTAGATATATTTTTGATTTCCTGTGGTGGACCATGTCGGAGAACCTCCAATTTCACCCATAAGGTCAACAACAACAATGTGAGGAGGAAATCAATAAGTGATGTGACACGTTACCTCTCTTCCCGTGATTTTGGCAACAGGAAAGTCATCTAGGACTGCAGAACATCTCCAGAGATTACCTCAGTGTCAACTCTGCATTGGCCAACAGGGAATAGAGGTGTAGGCTGCCTTTTACACCCAGTCATTATCCATGACCCTGACACAACCTCGAGGTCCACGGAAATATCATGCTGTACAGCGTGTCCACACAGCAGCACCGCAAAAAGGAAAACAGCAGCACAGATATCCAATCTAGGTACTGTGACCTATACAGTGTGGTGTGAACGCAGCTAAACATCAGCAGATTTAAGTTTGTAGAGTGTCATTACATGCAGCACGGTGGTGCGGTGGTTAGCACTGTCACTTCACAGCAAGAAGGTTTGGGGTTCAAATCTTGGCCCTGGCTTTTCTGTGCTGAGTTTGCATGTTCTCCCTGTGCGTGCGTGGGTTTTCTCCGGGCATTCTGGTTTCCTCCCATAGTCCATGCTTGTTAGGTGAATTGATCATTCTAAATTGGCCATAGGTGGGAGTGTTTGTCTATTTTTATGTTAGCCCTGGCTGGAGACCTATCCAGGGTCTACCCTGCCTCTTGCCCTGTGACAACTGGGATAGGCTCCAGCAGACCCTTGCGACCCTCAAAGTAATTTAAAAGCAGGGGAAAGTTTCCTTACTTAGATGTTCTTTTTGTTAATCTTTCATCTCATCTTTCATTAATCATCTCATCTTTCCCCAGTCCAGTTTTGTTACTGGGACTGTATTTCCATTTATTTTATTTGTCCATTTCAGACCAGGTGTGGAAGTCTGATAAGGCAGCACATCTACATATATGAATTTGGATTACTGTACTTAGATTTTTTTTTTTTTTATTGACCGCACCTCACTCTACCTGCATTACATCAGAAAGAGGAGACACTGTTCCCTGTCTGGATTGATGGGTTTGACCTCATGAAAACAGAAGGCAAAGCTGAAAATGCTGAACAAACCCTTTTAGAGTCGAAACTTCCTTGGCTAGTTTGTGCTGTGTCATCTGCAGTCAGTTGTACCAGACACATGGTAAGAAGTACGAAATGGAAACACTTCAATGAAAATTTGTTGAAAATTTTTTTATGAGTGAACCAGAGGCTGGACCCACAAGCAAAGGCAGAAGTCCGAACAGTTGCAGTAAAAGTCCAAAAAATTATTACAGAAACAGACTAAAAATCACTAGAAGCCCTAGGAAACAGTTTTACAAAAAAAAAACTAACTAAAAACGCTAGATTAACTAGGTTAGAATTTACAAGAAAAACAAATTAAAAGTGCTAGATTAACAGATGAACAACTTCAGAACACAAACAAAAAACCAAGATCCACCAAGAGAAAAATGCACAGAAAAACCAAGATCCACCAGGAGCAAAAGCCACAGGGAACACAAGGAAACACAATCAAGGAAACTCACAGGGAGTCGCAGAGAAAACCACTGGAAGCAAACGTTCTGGCAACGGGAGTCAGAGGAACCTGGCCCTAAATAGGACATCAATTAGATTAGGTTGAGTTGAGCACCAATTAGTCTGAGACACAAGAAGCAAAAGCAGCAGCAACACAGGAAACAGAACCAAAAGCACACAAAATAAAAGCACCCACCTGGACATGTTACAGTTTGACTAGGTTAAGCCTTAGTGCTTGGGTGGTTATCAGAAGATTAATTAAATGGTCAGGGTAACGTTACAGTTTCAATGAATTGCTCTGTTCCAATTTTATCCTCCCGATCTGTAGAAATGGCCATTTATGTTGACAGTGTGAATATAATTAGTATTTAACAGGGTCTCACAAGCTGGATGGCCAAGCTCGCGCTTTTACAGGGTTATTCCAGGAAAAGGGCAACAGCTGTAAGGAGTGTTATCAGCAGCAGCAGCAGCAGGAGGAGGAGCAGCAGCGTCAGCATTGTTCCCTGCTTTGAAATGTTGAACATCATTCTGATTCCATCAGAATTTAGTATGATGTCATACTTTTTGTACATTTCCGCCTGTCGAATCTGCAGTAAGGAAATGACACGTGATGTTTTCACACAGAGACTATGACTTTCACCATTCCATGCAGGAATTTACGATTCACTGATTAAAATTGATTTATATTTATATTACAAAAAAAAAGTTTGAGCAATAGGTTGCACATACAATACATTAAAAAAAAAGGTCAACTAAGAATGCAGTTTTTAAAGTAAACATTCCAATATTTACTCAAAGCTGACCAAAAGCATGGAAACACCCTGGGCAGAGCTGCTAGGATGAGTGCATGTCTGCGTGCGTGCAAATTTTATTTTATTGCTTTTGCTTCTTTAAAATTGGAAAAACTGACTTGATTTCTCAGATAGAAATCAAAGACAACAAACAAACGGCCAAAAATAATACCCTGTCAAAAGACAACTAAACGGAGGAGCAGGTTAAACATCGACAGACGAGTGAATCCAAAATATCACTGGATTTTTGGTGAGAGTTAATTTTAATGAGTTTCTTAAGAAAAGGGGGGAATCACAGTTACAGTATCACAATAACATCACAAAGAGCAAATCCATCACAGCTAAAGACATTCTCTGTGGGAGCATCCTCTATTCTTTCACCTCCCTTTCTCCTGCTCATTCGCTCTGTTTGCCAGTCTTTAAAGGTCATTCTCACCTTGTGAGGCACCAAAAGTGAACTGTCAGGTCCCATCTGTCGTTGTGCTGGACATTGTGTGCACAAGACTGCTTGTGTTAGGATTGTAGCCCATTTGGAACATTTTAAACATGCTCCATTTAAGGCATTTCAAACAAAACAATAGTCATTTTCCTGGCTCTCTTCAATCTCCACAACGATCTCTTTTGCTGTGTATAAAATGGGTCATGATGTCAATGATGTATTTTCAGGACTTGCCACACCATAATAATAAAAGATCTTCAACACCTCACTGCACACATTGAAGGATCTCAGTTTCTAAGCATCTAAATCTGGTCATATCCTTCTCGTGTGCCACCTGTGTTGTGTTTCCAATTCAATCTTTTGATGATGTTGACGTACTTCTCCACTGTGGTGACCACACTCAGGATAATGTTAGGACCAGGAAGCCTGCCTGGCTGGACTCTGTCCAGTTGTCCCTCTAACTGGCTGGTTTTTTGCTGTCATACAGGGGAGGGAGGAATTAGCAGCTGTGGGGTGTGTAGAGTTTACATGTGGTGCCGTCAGCAGGGCCAGGTTATGATCTGATCTGTATGCTTCCTTAACATTGGCATGCAGCAAGTGCACTTTATTTTTCTTGTTGTTACAGCTGACATACTGATAAAAAGTGGTTAATGGGGTTTTTTTTTTTGGTAGCAGCAGTACCTTGCTTTTAAACACTAAGCTTTATGGCATCATAGTCTTGCATAATTAATATGTAACAAAAACGTGTCTAATTTTTATTTAGTTATTAATGTAAACAAATGTAATGCACTCAGTGCTCATTTGCCTGTTGATGTGCTACCATGAATGTATTGTCTAGCATCAGTTGTACCCTACTTTTGCACTATTTAGGATAAGGTAATCCTTTGGATATCCCAATAACATGGCTCAAACCCCCTAATTAGTACCCTTTATAGGGAAAAGGGAGTTATTTCTAACACAGCCCAGGAGAGAGATCCCATAAGGCTGATTTGTTTGGGTTAGCATGTAGCCTAACTTTTGCACTGTCCGTCTTGGAGTTGGAGGGTAGCAACCTGATTATGTATAATGATGAAATAAAAGATATTTCTGATGATTGTTCTAAATGATAAATGGCCTAAAATTAAAAGTTTTCTGGTTGTTATTCTCAAATATAGACACAAGCAATACACAGGCTGTAGATACAGTTGAATTCTTACAAATGGCATGTGATTAGTTCTCTTGGCCGTGCAACCTGTTTACCTGTGTTATTTACCATGTATACCACTGCACACAGGCTTACCATACTAATGAACAGTCATTGTGCTATCACGGCAGATGTAAAGATAGAAAATAATTGAGGTAAAAATGCAGAAAAAGTCACCATGAATTAGCCAACAGCAATAATTTAGAGAGGTTAACAGTGAAATGGTGAGGGGAACACACCTAAAGGGCTTGGTTAAGGTTACACTGGATTACATCATCGCAGCTGTTGGTCTGCTTGTGCTAGTGTGCATGCATGAGCGCATTTCTGTGAGAGAGAGAGTAATAACTGGGCCTTGATGATACAAATGTCGGTAATCTCACATTAACATATGACTGATCTCATTACTACTGCTCCTAAATATCAGCTGCAGTGGTGACATTTATTTGACTGGGACTTTCTCTGTTTAGCCTTTTGAGGGAAGATCAGAGTTGACCTTTACATGCATGGTAGTAGATGCAAAACGCAAGGTTGCGTATCGCCAGCCACTCTTCCATAACAAGAGGTCCAGTCAACCTTTGACTATTATAATAATAAAAAAAATCTCAAACATGACATCTAAAAGTAGCTTAAGTCAAAATTTTGCCTTTAGAATATTTTAATGGTGGTATGTTGAAAGATTGGTTCAAACTGGCATTGATGTCAAAATGGTGGCTTTAGCTGAGGTGCATTCCAGCTAAATCAACTACTTGCTGCAAGTGGTTACTACTACTACTACAACTACTACTACAACTACTACTACTACTACTACTGCTGCTTCTACTACTACTACTACTACTACTACTACTACTACTACTACTACTACTACTAACTACTAAAAACATCCAGCTCATAGACAAAGCCACACATTTCGTCTTTGGCATTTAGGCTAATATTAGTCATGCTAATTTTTGGATTCCCTTTTTCTCCATGAAGCCTTTAACATTCTGTTTATATTGATTTAGAATGAATCAATACATGTTCCAAATTACCCATTATCTCAAATATCATCATTAAGTGTTTGTGGAGAAATTATTTTGTGTTTCAAAAGGTGTGGCTGACAGACACAAATATAAATGAGATTTTATTATTGCTTACAAGAATTTTTTTTTGACATTCTCAAGATGACAATTCTCAATGTCAGTATCAAAATCAACAAGTAACATGTGAATATGTGCAAAACTGAACAAAAATAAATAATCACATCATCAATGCATGCTAATGCCACGAGCATGCAGCAGAGCTCTAACCCTGT
>BJFM01000439.1:144109-167546 GCA_016586285.1 Arothron firmamentum | reverse complement strand
CCAATGTCATTAAGGCTGGCTGCAAAATAGAGCTCAGTATAGCACACACACAGGAACAGGAAGGATGCAGAGAATGGTCTTGAAATTTCCTCTTTGATTCGATTTTTTTATCATTTCATTTTTTTCTGTCTTAAGTGTAAACAGTGCAAAGGATAATGAAGAGAAAGAGAAACCTTTGCAACTACAACAGAACTCAGACAGTGCACATCTCCCCAGAGATCAGTATATAGGCAGTTGTAATAAAAGGTTATGTAACAAAAAGGTTGCTCTCACATCACGCAGAAGATGATCAGACACTGAGTCAGTCAAAGACCGGCGCCTAAATAATGGTGCAGATTGGCAAACGAGCTGCCGGTGCGGCTGATGAGTAGGCGTGTGCAGGTGGAGCGGTGAGGAGCAGAAAAAACACCGGTGGCAGACCAGCAGCTGTGACAGAGACCTCCCCCAAGGAATGGCCGCAGACATCCTGACACACAGAGTGGAGGGCTAAAATTTCTGTGACCGGAGGGCTCCGCCTCTTTCTCTGCCGCCATCGGCGGAAAAACACTGGTGGCAGACCGGCGGCTGTAACAGTTTCGAAGGGTCTGACATACAGTATACAGTATATGCAGAGAGAGAGAGAGAGATATCTCTATATATAAAATATAATGTAAAACCAAGGATTAAGATGGCAAAAACTAAGAAAATTAAGAACTAGAAATCAAAAATCTTGTAAATTTAAATTAGGGAACTAAGAAAGGTGGTGAGTGAAATGTAAACATAACGATGAGGTAAAGTACGTGTGGCAGATACACATTTTGTCTTAATACAGATTTTATTAAAGTTGTACTGTACCTCTCTCCTGGTGTGCCTGTGCTGTTATGTCACCATCAGCAGATTTGTTTCCTACTGTCTCATTTGTCATTGCTGCGCTGTGTTCTTTGTGCTTCCTAAACTTTTTAATAATTTATTCTGCTTCAAACTGTTTCTAATTTTTGTGAGCTACTTACTGTTCCAATTCCCCGGAGCTTTGCGCAAGGGCAACTCAGCATTACTAATAGATGGTTGAGGGGGGTTTACTCATTTCTTTGCTCATGACTCTCCACTCTGAATCTTTGTACATGCCCCTCAGCGTATTCCACGTGCACCACATTCCTGTATTCAACCTTACCGTGCTCACCTTACCTTCGGCGCCCCTGACCTCCGCCTCCCCTTCATCTCCCTCCCTTAAGCTTCTTTTCCTACATTGCTTTGAATCAGTTTATTTTAGCCTCCTCCCACACCATGACATCACGGCATTGAAAGTGTGACATGTGAATATCACCTGCCATAGCTTTCCAGTGCATGTCAGAAAGAGTGGACCCATCTAGCTTATTTAGGTCTTGGGTCTAAAGTTAAGCGTGTGACAATATGGTCAGGGGTGAAAGTAATCCAGTTGAAAGAAGTTGTGTGAATGTCTATGAGTCACATTTTTAAAAGAGAAAACGAGCTGCTCATGTTCACTTAGCACACCTTTACTCGAACAACGACATGTTACTTGGCCATATACAGCACGAACTTCATACTGTCACATGTCATGTTAGAGCATTAGAAGCTCTCTGTATAGGCACATATATGTATGATTACACACATACGCGCATAATTGAGCACAGATGCCGAATGTCTTTCTTTTACATACAAAGTTCACACTGGTATTCAGATCATCCGGGAAGCACTGACTCTTACCGTCCCCAGTCCAATTAAGAAAGAGACAGAGGGAAGGGGCAGATGGAAATGCGCCTACCTCAGCAGTACACAAACATTAAGTAGGACACTGACGGAAGCTTCCACGAACAGAGGTAATGGCGTTATTTGTTATCTACAGCGAGTGGTGTGTGGTGGAGAGGGGCGTGAACACCTCTTCTATTATGTTTTCTCTCACCAATTACTGCTAATGTGTGTGTGTGTGTGTGTGTGTGTGTGTGTGTGTGTGTGTGTGTGTGTGTGTGTGTGTGCAAGCAGTGTAACATGCATGCTTTTTATACAGTATCTATTGCCCATTCTGTCCCTCTCTGAGAGTTATCTAATTTTCATTTTTGTAGAGACTGATGGTTCTTTATTGGCCGTTAAACATGTAATGAGGTATGTATCAGTATCGAAGTTAGGACCACCAAATTTGCAGACTGTAAACTGTTGGAATCATCTCTTTCTAGGCCATAGAACATCATGTCTTTTTTAGCTTTTGCTGGCGACATAAACTTTAGCATATTAATCTTCTACGTGTGGACACAAAGAAGCTTCCACGTAAAAGAAAAGGTGAGCAGTAAATAAATACAACAATGTAAATGAGCCTGCAGTAAACTGTCTGCAGCAGTGTGTAGGGAAACATTCCTTAAAAACATATTTTCCTAGTGAAAATATAAGACTAATAAGACTAATTGACAATAACAAAGGATCTAAAGAAAACAACCTATGAATGTTAATGATGGTTTGAAATATCTTTTACCTTCTGACACTGTAAAGGCAACGTTGCCATAAATCTCAGATGACACAGAGAAATAAATTCTCAGTCATTTTCTTTAGAATCTCAGGCAGGGGAGATTCAAAGGCTATGACCTGGTAAGTTCTTCCCCAGACGTTAGTTTGGAAATCTAATTGCTGAAATAATTCCTAGCATTTGCCGCTGCCAAGAAAGCAGCAGAGACAAATGAAAAGTCAGATTAATGTGAACATCGGCAAATGGCAACTTTAAAAAGAGGTATCTGTATCACGAAAAATGATGTGCTTTATGTTTGATGTGGGTATAAGGGTATAAGATTTAAACTTAAACATGAAAGAATCTTCCTTTGCTCTCTCCACAACAACTATGAAATCTGGTATCAAAGATGAAATAGTCATACAAAATTAAAGTCATTGTTACTAAAAGGCATATAAAAACACAATATAATACTGAAATACAAAAATATTGACCATTAACTACTACAATTATTAACTGTGTGTGTGGTGTAGTGCAAAGCACTACAAAAAGACATGCAACAACCACTTTACTTGTAAACAAAATGCCCATGCGTTGATTATACACATCATTATACACTCCATATCAATATCCAAGACGGCAGCATGCGCAGTGGCTCCTCTCTGTCCTAACAGAACAGTGTTTTTGTGTTTCTCGTGTTTGGAAACAGTGTGTGACTGTTAATCCTCGACGCACCTTCACATCTCAAGGCACACTTATTCCCAAGAGTTTCTGCTCAACATCCGCAGAACTACATTCATGGACATAAATCCAGTGGACACAGTAAAGCTACGTGACTGCGGTTTGTACCGGAGGCCTTCTCAATCCCCAACCCCAACTCCTGCACCCAGCCCACAGTGGAGGCACCACAGAAGAGCATGAAGATGCAGAAAAGGGGGAAAGTGCGGAGGTATCCGGGCTAGAGTAGCTGCCGGCCCACACCAGCCTGCTATCCCTACCCTCACCCTGGCCAATGTACGCTCGCTGGACAATAAACTGGACAATATCCATTTACTCCAGACATGTTCCAAGAGTGTGAGTGAGTGCTGTGTCTTTGTCTTTGTGGAGACATGGCTCAATAACGTCCTGGACCGTGCCATTCAGCTAGCCGGGTTAGCATGCTTCCAGGCTGACAGTCTTCTCCTCCCTTGATGAGGAGAAGACTGTCAGCCTGCGGCAGGGGACTCTCTGTTTACATCAGTGATGCCTGGTGCCACGACGCCGCTGTGGTTTGGAAACACTGCTCACCACTGGGAGAGCTGATGATTATTATTAATACATCCCTCTCAGCTCCAACATCAACAGGAGTGAGGCATTGAATGAACTCCACCAGCATCAGTGAACAGCCCACCCTGATGTCTTCCTCATCCTAGTTGGGGATTTTAACCATGCTAACCATGTTTCCACAACTCCATGGACATGTCAACGTTTCCACAAGAGGTACCAATATCCTGGTCAATGTTTACACCACACATAAAGGGGCATATAAAGCCTTCCCCCACCTTGGGGCCTCAGATCACACTACTGTTAATGCTAACGCCTGCATACGTTCTGGAGAACACGGTCTCCAGAATCATCTCCATTCAGGCCCATGGCTGACAGGGAAATTCCACAGGCTCCTGAAGTCTCAGAACGCTGCCTTCAGAGCTGGGGATGAGGTGGGCTTAAGGACAGCCAGCACCAACCTGTCACAGGGCAAGGCCAAGAGACAGTACTCCAGGAGGATCGCTGACCACTTCAAAGACAGCAGAGACACCAGGACCCCGTGGCGTAGGATCCAGACCATCACGCACTACACTCCCTCTCTAAAGACCTACAAAAACTCTCTTTCTCTGCTGAATCAGCTGAATGAATTCTTCGCTCGCTTTGAGGCAGATAGTCTAGCACAAAAGATTCCTCCACCTCCCAATGAGCAGGTGCTGTTGCTATCTCCGGACAGCGTGAGGAGATCACTAATGCAAGGTAAGCCCTGGGCCCTGAAGGTATTTCTGGTCGTGTCCTCAGATTACTGTGCTGAGGAGCTCACAGTTGTCCTCATGAACATCTTCAACACCTTGCTGAGCCAAGCTGTTATCCCAACATGCCACAAAGCCACTACCATCCTGGTCCTGAAGAAGCCGTCTCCCTCCTGCTACAACGACTAACGCCAGGTCACACTCACTCCCATCATCATGAAGTGCTTCGAGTGACTAGTCATGCATCACATCACATCTACCCTCCCCCCCTGCAAAGGACCCCTGCCAGTTTGTATATCTGTCCAACCGCTTGACCAATGATGCTATCTCTACTGCCCACCAACCAGCCCTCACTCACTTGGAGACCGAAGACCCACATGTCAGAATGCTGTCTATCCACTTCAGCTCAGCATCAACACAATCATCTTTCAGCAGCTCATCCTCAAACTAGTCCAGCTGGGACTCAACACCTCCATGTGCAACTGGCTGCTGGACCTTCTGACAGGGAGACCACGGCCAGTTTGGGTCAGCAGCAACACCTCCAGCACCATCACGTTGAACACAAGGGGCCCCCAAAGATGTGTGCTGAGCCCCCCTCCTGTTGGATTACCCACGACTACACACCTACATCCAGCTCCAACCTCTTCATCAAGTTCACAGACGACACAACTGTGGTGGGTTTCATCAACAACAATGATGAGACAATCCACAACAGTGAGGTGAGCCACCTGGCCACGTGGTGCAAGGACAACAATTTCCATCTGAATGTGGAGAAGACAAAGGAGATTGTAGTGGACTTCAGGAGAGACCATGCCCAGCATTCGCCACTAACCATTAATGGTGCTACAGTGGAGCAGGTGAGCAGCGCCAAGTTCCTGGATGTACACATCTCCCAAGACCTGTCCTGAAACATCATCATCATCACATCGCTGGCCAAAACAGCTCAACAGTGACTCTACTTTCTGTGGAAATTGAGAACAGCAAGAGCCACAACCCCCATTATGTACTCTTTTTACAGAGGCACCATTGAGAGCATCCTGACCAGCTGCATCACTGTGTGGTACGGCGCCTTCACCATTTCCTGCCACAAGACCCTGCAGCGCGCTGTGAAAGCAGCTGAGAAGATCATTGGTGTGCCTCTTCCCTCCCAACTGGACATTTACCACATCCACCTCACCCGCAAAGCGACCGGGATTGCAGGTGATCCCACCCACCCATCTCACACTCTCTTCAGCCTGCTGTCATTGGGGAGGAGACTGCAGAGCTGTGTTGCTCAATGGAAAATACGACACTGACTTTCTGCCAAAAAGCGAGCTGAGAAAGAGAAAGGTGTAGTAACTAAAATCCCAGTTGTCCGGACAGCAGTCATTTTTTAAAAATCAATGCGAAAGCCGCCACCGAAGCATCGTTCCAGGGGAGTCACATCATCGTTAATAACAAGAAGTCCTTCCAAGATAAAGAAATGGTGGAAACGACATTCTTGAAACAACAGAACAGAACCGAGACTTTAAAAATAAGGAAGAAATATTATCTTCAATCAAAACTCTGCAGCTGTCAAGAAGTACAGTTACACGGCGCTGTGAAGCCATGGCTGAGGATTTAACCCAGCAAATGTGGAAGGACATCGGAGATTGTGAGTTTTTCTCACTGCAGTTGGATGAATCTACGGACGTGAGTGACACAGGCCAGATGTGCATTTTCATTCGTATGGTGTTTAGTGATATCACTGCAAAAGAGGAGCTATTAACAGTACTTCCTATGAAAGAACATGTGCGAAGATATATATTGCATACATATTTCAGTCGTTTAAAAACTTTATCGAGAAAACTCAGTGTACAAATTGGTGTCTATCACCACGGATGGAGCACCCGCAATGGTTGGCCGCGTGAATGGATTTATTGCCAAGTGCAGGCAGGACGATGCTTTCCCAGACTCCTTAAATTACCATTGCATAATCCACCAACAAGCGTTATGCGCTAAAATGCTCAACATGAAAGAGATCATGGATGTGGCAACGAAGATCGCCTGTTCTATTCGAGCCAGATCTCTTCAAAGACGGTTATTTCGTACACATCTGGAGAAGGCTGACTGCGACCACTCTGAGTTGTTGCTACATACTGACGTGAGATGGCTTAGTCGAGGGAAATTCCTGCAAAGATTTCAAGAGCTCTGTCCGGAGATTAAGGAGTTTTTCCGTGTAGCTGGACATGTAGAATACAAGCAACTAAATGACGGTTAGTGGCTGTGAGACTTGGCATTTTTAACCGATCTGACAAACATGTTGAATGACCTTAATCTAGAACTGCAAGGAAAAGACAAAACAGTGATCAATATGATCAGCTCAGTTAATGCTTTCAAAAGAAAGATGCAACATCTCTCCTCAAAGCTGCAGCGCCATGATTTGGCAAATTTCCAGAACCTGAAGTCAGAGCTGGAGACGCAAGGGAAGGCCCTTGTGGAACTTGACAGTGCACTCTACATGGAGCAGATTGACAACTGTCTGTCAGAGTTTGACAAACGCTTTAAAGTTTGTTTTCTTTTTTTTTTTTTTTTTGCTCGAGCCAGTTGCTACATTCATGTGCTATCCTTTTCGGGAAGATGCTGGGGTTGGTTCACTCGCATCAAAAATTGCAACACTGTTTCACCTGAACTCTTCTGGAGTGGAAGATGATTTAGAATCTCAGGATTTAAAGAGTTTGACTCTACAAGCCAACATTGAGCTGAAGTCCAGAGCTCATGGACAGTTCTGGAACTTACTCACAGAGGTAAAGTACCCTAACATGAGGAAATGTGCAACCTCCTTGACTGCATTATTCGGCTCCACTTATTTATGTGAGTGAGCCTTTTCCCACACGAAGATCATTAAGTCCGAGTACCGTTCCACCATGACTGATGAAAATTTAGTGTGCTTGAGGCTGGCTGTCAGCAGCTACTGTCCGGACTATGCATCCCTAGCTGATTGAATTCAGTGCAAGTCATCACAGTAAACTAAGGTAATTGCAAATAATGTTCATAGTTAATTGTGTTGTGTTGTGCAATATTGGCTCATGCGGTTATGCAAGGTTTTTTTTGCATTTTTTTTTTTTTGTTGTTGTTGCATTTTTGTAGTTGGTAGGTAGATCATTTTGACTTTTTGCTAAAAAAAAAAAGTGTGAGCACCCCTGCTGCAGAGTCTCCAGGCCAAATTCAATCCAATCCAATCCAATCCAATCCAATCCAATCCAATCCAATCCAATCCAATCCAATCCAATCCAATCCAATCAATATAGTGCCATTTACAATAAAATTGTCTCTAAGGGCTTTACAGAGACAGAAACCCAGAGCCTAAACCCCCAAGTAAGCACAATGGCAAGGAAAAACTCCCTGTTAACAGGAAGAAACCTTGAGCAGGACCAGGCTTACCAGGAAGAACCATCCTACTGAAAGTTGACTTGGTAAAGGAGGAGAAGAAGAGGGAGACAGGACAGAGAGAATAAAAGCGAGAGAGAGAGAGAGAGAGAGACATGAATATCGAAATATAATATAAATATGAATATTTACATATATAATATATAAATAATATTTATATAAAAGGAAACAGCATAGGCAGGTGCTGACAGTTGACACTGGGTTTGTCAGAGGCCGGATTCTGTGTAGCATGAAGATCTGGAGATGGGAGACCTGCAGAAAGATACAGAGAGAGGGAGAAGAGGGGGGGTGAGAGACACAAGAGAGCGAGGAAGACTGGACACACTGAAAATCCCGATGAGAAGAAAAGGAGGAGAGGACGTGATGGAGTAGAGATGGTGGTTGGTGTTGAGAAGTTGGGAACTGCTCAGTGGATCATGTTTGTGTCCTCAGCAGTGAAAGATTGAAGAATGAAAGTTTGACGACCCTATTATAAGTGCCATCCATCCTCCTCCGTTTATCCGGGGTCAGATCGTGGAGGCAGCAGCCTAAGTAGGGAGGCCCAGACTTCTCTCTCCCCAGCTGCTTCGTCCAGCTCCCCAGGTGTTCCCAGGCCATCCGAGAGACACAGTCTCTCCAGCGTGTCCTGGGTCTTCCCGGGGGCCTCCTACTGGTGAAACATGCCCTGAACACCTCACCAGGGAGTTGTCCGGGAGTCATCCTAACATCAATGCGGAGGAGCAGCGGCTCTACTCTGAGCTCCTCCCGGATGGCAGAACTTCTCACCCTATCTCTAAGAGAGAGTCCAGCCACCCTACAAAGGAATTTTGGCCGCTTGTACCCGCAATCTTCTTCTTTCGGTCATTGCCAAAAGCTCATGAGCATAGGTGAGGGTAGGAAAAAGATCAACTGGTAAATCGAGAGCTTCGCCTTTCAGCTCAGCTCTCTCTTCACCACAACGGATCAGTGCACAGTCTGCATAACTTCAGACGCCGCACCGATCCGCCTGTTGACCTCCCGCGGCATATTTCCCCCACTCGTGAACAAGACCCCGAGGTACTTTACCTCCTCCACTTGGGGCAGGATCTCCTCCCTGACCCGAAGAAGGCACTCCACCTTTTTCCGGCTGAGAACCATGGCCTCAGATTTGGAGGTACTGATTCTCATACCGGCCGCATCACACGCGACTGCGAACCGATCCAGCGAGAGCTGGAGGTCACTGATGAAGCCAGCAGGACCACATCATCTGCAAAAGCAGAGACCCGATCCTGAGATTACCAAATCAGACACCCTTAAACCACCTTGCTCCTCTTGAATCCGAGGTTCAACTATCCGGCGGACCCACCTCTCCAGTGCCCCTGAATAGATCTTACCAGGGAGGCTGAGGAGTGTAATCCCCCTATTGTTGGAACACACCCTCCAATCCCCCTTCTTAAAAAGAGGGACCACCACCCCAGTCTGCCAATCCAGCAGCACCACCCCCAATGTCCATGCGATGTTGCAGTCGTGTCAACCATGACAGCCCTACAACATCCAGAGCCTTAAGAAACTCCGGGCAGATCTCATCCACCCCCGGGGCCTTGCCACCGAGGAGTTTTTTGACCACCTCGGCAACCTCAGCCACAGAGATAAGAGAACCCACCCCCAGGCCCTGCCTCCTCACCAGGAGGTGCGTCAGTGGGATTGAGGAGGTCTTCGAAGTATTCCTTACATCGATCCACACTGTCCTTAGTTGAGGTCAGCAGCACACCATCGTCACTATACACAGTGTTGACAGTGCACTGCTTCCCCCTCCTCAGACACTGGTGGTCCAGAAAGTTTTCAAAGCCGTCCAGAAGTCATTCTCCATGGCCTCACCGAGCTCTTCCCATGCCCAGGTCTTCACCTCGGCAACCACCGTAGCTACACTCCGCTTGGCCTGCCAGTACCTATCTGCTGCCTTAGGAGTCTCACAGGCCAAGAAGGCCCGATATGACTCCTTCTTCAGTTTGACGGCATCCCTCACCGCCAGTGTCCACCAGCGAGTTCGGGTATTGCTGCCACGACAGGCACCAACCACCTTGCGGCCACAACACCGGTCAGACGCATCAACAATGGAGGTGCGGAACATGGTCCACTTGGACTCAATGTTCCCCGCCTCCCATGGTCAAAGCTCTCCAAGAGGTGGGAGTTGAAACTCCTTCTGACAGAAGACTCTTGGGACTGCCAGGTCTGTCCAGCTTCCTCCCCCACCATCCGAGCCAACTCACCACCAGGTGGTGATCGGCTGACAGCTCCGCCCCTCTCTTCACAGGACTTGTCTAGGACATGCAACCGCAAATCCGATGACACAACCACAAAGTCAGTCATCGAACTGCAGCCTAAGGTGTCCCGCCAAATGCACATATGGACACCCTTATGCCTGAAATGGTGTTCATTATGAACAATCTGTGACGAGCACAGAAGTCCAACAACAGAACACCATTCGGGTTCAGATCACGGGGACCATTCCTCCTGATCACGCCCCTCCAGGTCTCACTGTCGCTGCCAATGTGGGCATTGAAGTCATCCAGGAGGATGAGGGAACCTCCAGAAGAAGCACTCTGCAGCACTCCCTCAAAGGACTCCAAAAAGGGTGGATACACTGAGCTGCTGTTTGGGCCATAGGCACAGACAACAGTCAGGATCCGTCCCACCACCCGAAGACGGAGGAAAGCTAACCTCTCGTTCACCGGGGTAAACTCCAATGTACAGGCATTGAGCTGGGGGCCAACAAGAATTGCCACCCCTGCCCCGTCGCCTCTCACCATCGGCAACTCCAGAGTAGAAAAGAGTCCAACCCCTTTCGAGAAGGCTGGTTCCAGAGCCCTTGCTATGTGTTGAGGTGAGGCCGACTATATCTATTCGGAACTTCTCAACCTCACACACCAGCTCAGGCTCCTTCCCCATCAGAGAGGTGACATTCCACATCCCTAGAGCTAGCTTCTGCAGCCAGGGATCGGACCGCCAAGGTCCCTGGCTATGGCTGCCACCTAACACACAATGCACCCAACCCCTTTGGCCTCTTCTGCAGGTGGTGAGTCCATGGCAAGGGGGTCCCATGTTGCCTCTGCGGGCTGTGCCCGACCGGACCCCATGGGTAAAGGTACGGCCACCAGGCACTCGCCATCATGCCCCACCTCCAGTGTAGCTGTGAGAACTGACTGTAACTAGATCTATTAGCCCTACACACTTTGTTTGAGGCTAACTGTACGCGTTACTGTACAGAAAGGTTATAAGTTTGATCTTAAAGGCAGATGTGATGTCTGCTTCTCAGGTTAGTTGCTGGTTCCTTAGTAAAGCTGCCTGATGGCTAAAGGCTCGTCCTACCATTCTACTTCTATGAATACCAAGAACTACAACTGAACCTGCACTCTGTGATCTGAGTGTTCTTTTAGGAATATATGGAACTATGAGATCCTGCAAGTATGATGGATATAGTCCATTGAGAGCTTTATATGTAAGTAGGAGAATTGTAAAGTCTATTCTAAATTTCACTGGAAGCCAATGAAGAGAAGCTAAAACTGGAGAGATATGATCCCTTTTTTTGATTCCTGTCAGAACTCTGCAGCATTCTGGCAGGTTATTAATGGAATATTGTAATTTGGACATCCTGACAGTAATGAGTTGCAGGAGTCCCGTCTAGAAGCAACAAAGGCATGGATGAGTTTTTTAGCATCACTCTAAGACAGGATGCTCCTGATTTTGGAAATGTTATGGAAGTGAAAGCAGGCGGTCCGAGAAACTTGTTTCATATGAGGGAGAAATGACATTACCTGGTCGAAGAAAACTCCCAGGTTCCTCGTAGTCATACTGGAGGACAAAGTAATGCCATCCAAAGAGAGAATTATGTCAGATAATTTAGTCCTCAGATGTTTAGGTCCAAGAACAATGATTCAGTTTTGTCTGAGTTTAAGAGCAAGAAATTGGAGGTCATCCAGTCTTTTTTGTCTTTGAGACATACCTAGAGTCTGGCTAACGGCTCTGTTTCTTCAGGCTTCATGGATAAATACAGCTGCGTATCATCGGTATAGCAATGAAAATTTAAATCATTTCTCTGAATAATATTTCCTAGAGGGAGCATGTAAAGAGTGAACAGGATTGGCCCAAGCACTGAACCATATGGAAGACCCTGAAACGAAACATCATTAACATGAACAAAATGAAATATGTCGGATAAATAAGATTTAAACCAGCTGTCCCTGTAATCCTAATATCATGTTGTAGTCTTTGTAAGAAAATGCTGTGATCTGCATTATCAAAGGCAACACTGAGGCCCAGTAAAACAACTACAGAGACAAGTCCACGGTCTGATGAAAGAAGGAGGTCATTAGTGACTTTAACTAGTGCTTTTTCTGTGCTATGATGGGCTCTTAAACCAGACTGAAACCTTCCAAATACAGTGTCCCTCGCCATATCGCAGTTCACCTTCCGCGGTCTCGCTTTATTTTGTGTGTGTGTGTGTGTGTGTGTGTGTGTGTGTGTGTGTGTGTGTGTGTGTGTGTGTGTGTGTGTGTGTGTGTGCATAAAGTACTGTATTTTACAGGGTGAGTAATCATTAAAGGCGAGTTTACACAGGGTGCGGTGCGTCTTCGTCCGTCGGTCTGGACTGATTTCTGCTGTCCGGCAATTTACCTCGGCTGTGTCCACGCTGTGCAGCTCCCGACAGGACGCTTTCTAAACCATTGGTGAGAACCAGATCCAGAGTGTGATTATGACAGTGCGTCAGTTCATGAAGTAACTGAGAGAAACCTAATGAATCTAACAGTGTGTTAAACGCAGTCTTAATACTGTCAGTATCATCATCCATATGAATGTTAAAAATGACTTTATCTGTACTGAACACTAAACTAGATAAGATAGGAACTGTGCGTAAGCAGCCGCAGGTGGCCAATACACCACAATTAATAAAACTGGCTTTTCTGACTTCCAGTTGTGGTAAGAAAGGCTGAGAGAGAAAGGCTGAGAGAGCTCAAAAGAGCTACAGGTAGCTTTAGGTTTCGGATTGACTTGAAGGCTGGAGTGGTAGATTGCTACCACTCCACCTCCTCTGCCTGCACTTTGAGGAACGTGATAGTTAATATAACTTGATGCTTTTGCTTTATTTAAACTAACATATTCTTCATCCCGCAGCCAAGTGTCCATGAAAAAGAAAATGTCAGAAACTTGATCTGTTATTAATCATTAACTAGAAGAGATTTAGACTGAAGAGATTGTAGATTCAACAAACCACATCTACTGTAACTGTTCTATTTATTGTTTCTGAGTATTTACCGGTGTGTATTTTTATTAGGCTATTTTTAACACTTCTTAACTTATTTACTAGATGAACTGTGGGAGGATGAGGTATTGACACTACTGCTATTGTAATATTGTTAGAACCCACTCCTCGACTTGGCTCAGGGAACAAGAAGAAGGCCCTAAAAAATGAAAACAGTTTCAAAATAGGCCATTTATTAAAGGTGCACCTTATAATCCAGTGCGCCTTATAGTGCGGAAAATACTTTAGTGATCTCCGACTGATAGAGTGATGTGAATAATAATCCTACTGTATTTACGTTTATCTCTCGCCAGCTGCTTTAAAGTCTATATCACCCACTTTGACCCCCCGGGATACATTTAACTATTGTCTCTGGTGTCGGCTGCACATACCACATAACAGAGTCGCCATTAACCAGGATCAGTTTATCAGTGGGTGTGTCACTAAGTGGGGAAAACCAGTTAGCAACATGAAGCATTTGGTGGTGAACCATGGGCCTTTGTTTCAGGCTATGCTTCCTTCGAACCACCACCCAACTACCCTGACTACCTGGCTGCTCAGGGGCTGGGAACAGCTAATAGCAGCTAAACTGGGCCAGTCCGCACAAGCTAACTGCTGCTGGCTAGCTGCAGAGGCTATAATAGTATCTTGCGTACGGAGCCGAGCCTCAAGCTCACTAAGCCTTATTTCCAGAGCTATAAATAAGCTTGACTTTAGTGCTTGACTATCACTAAAGGAGGCAGTGGAGTAGCTAAACATTTGCAGAAACTTTTCAGAAGATCGGAGAAGGAGAATCAGTGGGAGAGGGGGTGGAGTCAGCCATGCTAACAGCGAGCTCAGCTGAGCTGAGCCAAAGAGACAGAGTAAACTATAGAACAGGGCATCGTGCGGTTATTAAACTTTCACCAAGGTGCTTGTGTACTTCTTTCTCAAAAATAGGATCAACAAAAAGACTACATAAAGCAATCAACAACACAGGCAACAGAAGAAGTGAATGAGTAGGACAAAGCAGAAACAGGAAGTGACGCGATACGTTACTCCAAGAAACAAAATCAGCAGACTCAAAGACAGTTTCTTCCACCGGGCAGTCAGGATGCTCAACTCCCTCTCTGTTCGGCCCCCACAAAAAATCTACACTGTAAATCACGATAACACACACGCACATCTGCCCATCAATTGCCGCAGTAGTCACAGCTCATTTGTCATGATTGCCCTCACAGGAGGCTGTTTCCATTGTCTAGATCAGCCTCCAAAGCTGTGTAGATCAGCCTCCAAAGCTAATTAAATATGGCTGCCTGCTCCCTTTGTGAGATTAGGAATGGCAATGGTAACAGCTGGTTGCCGACAAATGTCACTCATAAAGAAAGAAGCAGAGATTTATTTCTGTACGGTCACTCCAACTGCTCATCCGCACCTCTTGCACACATCCGGTTTTCTTCCGGATTTCTTAATGGATGTTACCCTCTAATATAACGTCCATATTGGTCCTGCAGCAGCATTACTGGAAGATGAGTTGCGGTATTACGTAGTATGGATAATGCCAAAATTTATTTTTTGAAAGAATAAAAGAAAGGAGAAAAGAGGGCTGCTCTTACCAAGAATAGCTGCAGTGATTTTTCTCTTAATGGAAATATGTAAATATGTCTCTGGGCAAAACAGAGAAAATGATATTCACACGGTAGCTGACTTACACACATAACCCAATAAATCAATCAAGTGTTTGGACTTTCTTGACAGAGAGCGAGACATTCTGACCAATAAGAGTATTCTGTTTAGACGATATTCTGCAGCAAGTGTGCTTCCTCAGCTGTTTACCTTTTATGATTAAACCAATATCCTGGAATATAATTGCTTCCTGCTGCAGACCGAGGTAATGGTACAAATGCTGCTGTTCTTTACGAACTTCTAACCCCCTGGTTTTGCATCCTTTTACTCCCTGATTAGGTCATTTTTTAATAAGATTTTTAACGTAATATCCTTAAAAGCTCTTGTCACACTTCTGGTTCAGGTTTTTATTTCACTATTATTACTATGTATTTTCCAGAGCTCAGATTTTTTCCAGTATTTTGAGAGATCACATACTGATATATATCAGTATATCAGTGTTTCAGTGCTGCTCTTATTATGTATGAAGGAGACACCTCATCCATCAGTGCAGCCAGGCTGTGTTAGCAGATCAGTGTGCATTATTGCTTTTTAGCTGTTATGAAGCCTTTGTAGATCAAGGCGATATTTAAGTATAAATGTCAGTCACAACAATATCACCAAAAATTATTAGGTTACTATGGAAATAACTTCTCCGGAAACATTTGTTTTTATTATTATTATTATTATTATTAGTATTATTAGTATTATTAGTATTAGTATTAGTATTAGTATTAGTATTATTATTATTATTATTATTATTATTATTATTATTATTATTATTATTATTATTATTATCAACTCATGTTGAACAAATATGGATGTGTTTATATTATTAATGTTTGGCTAGAACGGGCACAAACACATACACATCTAAAGTAGGTCAGCACAAAGCATTGCTTGTGATGAATCATAAGCTACTGACATAGAAACAGGCTCCCAACAAATCAATATGAAATATAGTTAAACCAGAAGCTTGATGATGTCAGCCAGCCTATTAGTGAGCCCCCACAAGCTTAATTGCCTTAGGTCACATGTGACTCTCCAACAATGGTCTTGATTGTGCATAATGTCCATGTAAGGATAACCAGCACCGTGCCCATTTTAGCAATTTTATTGTGGTTTTTTTTTTTTCATCATAATTGGATTTCAAGAGTACTTCAAATATAAATGTTCTCCTTGAAGGACAGATTTTACCCTTTTTTTCCATTATCCTCAGAATTTTGGCAATTTACATGCTGATCAATGTAACACAACATTAAGTCAACAAATAGAATACTTTGACATGGAACACCAAACAGGGATGACAATATGACTGCTGACAGGTAAAGGCATACCATAATTTTCATTTTATGAGGTGCACCTAAATATAAGCCGCACCGGTAGTTAGGGTAGGTAACGATTAACGTTTTACATATATAAGTTGCACTCGACTATAAGCCGCAGGCATCTCTTTCAGTCCCACAGACAGCACTGAAGCACGTTACATATATTACAGAAGTTTAACTGACCCATCTAGTTTTCTCAAATCCTCCCCACCATAAAAGCCACTACTGATTTGCTCAGACAGACGTTCGACCTTTTTTTTTTTTTTAACTTTTAATTAAATACGTACCAGTAAAATTCCACAAATACGCAGGCTACAGGGAATGTTTTGCAAACTGCAAGCACTGGCTTTTGGATTTCAGTTGGATCTGCATGGTGGAAAACCCTCGGCCGTCTGCTCTTTGTGTATTTATCCAGTCCTCAAGAACGTTCTCAAGTTCGGGCCACTGGCATTTTTTTTCCTCTGAAAAACTTTTGTCGTCTTTTTGGATTTAGACAGGTCTTTGCGTTGCCGTCACCTCAACATCGATTACTGCCAAGGTTACATGCAGCACCTCTATTTCCTTCTGTTAAAGCTAGATCGATCCCATTTAACTTGAAAGTTGCATCAAATACATTTCTTTGTTTGTTTTCCATTTATAGGGTGTGCGTTATGTGTATGAAGCACCATATTAAGGATCTAAATAATTCACTGTACCATAGTGTGAGTGCCTTTGATTGTCCCACTGTGACCTGTTCTGTAATTGTTACTGTGACCTGTGACCTGTTCTGTAATTGGCATGATGTGTTTGGCATTATCAAGCTCATGAGCGAGGGAGAAAAAACATAAAAAAGCCACACTGCTATATAAGCTGCAGGGTTTAACGCGTGGGGGGGGGGGGAGTAGCAGCTTGTACACCGGAAATTATGGTATTTCTTTATCATGGCACCTGGGCCATTAGGCTTTTGGTGAGGCTCTCAGTCCTGTCCACGTAAGTGTGCACCGCACGAACTGGGACCACAATGGGAGAGCATGAACCCACCACCTTAGGCACAAATGCCAGGTTGGGCTTCAAGATCATTCCCTGAGGGAAACATATCCCCTGAGGAAAAATTGCGTGCATGACGGGTGCACCATGAATGTCACTGACGAGCTTTGCTGAAGCCAAAGCCAGGAGCAACACAGCCTTGAGGGACACAAATTTGCTCCCTGCAGTGGCTCAAAGGGCGGGCCTTTGAGTCCCTCCTGTCGGGGTCGTCCAGCAGGGCCTTCCCGCCCTCCGAATCCCTGCGCCTTTGTTTACCGGTTAGGACAGATCACTCAAAGACAAGATGAGTTGTAGCAGAGCAACACTTAGAATTTATTCAGGGCCTTGGAGTCTTTTACAGCACGATGCTAAATCAGTCAGCTCGGCTTCCCCAAAAGACTGAGGAGGTATGAAACATATTCACCTTTATACCTTACAAGTGTCCTCATCTACGATCATGCGATGGGAGGAGCGCCCCCAAGAGGACCTCCTTGCCCCTCCACATCACCTGCTGAATCAGCAATTAACTCAGACTTGTTCCTAATTTCTCATGGAACAGATTGTTACAGTTTCTAAGATCCTTCCTGTTCTCTGTCCATTTTTACCCAACATCCTGTCTTCCTTTCCACTCATGTCCCTGACTTCACCACCTAGCTTTGACCTTAAGGGTCTTGTTGTTCGTGTCAAGTTGTCACGTACACACATCTTGAGCAACATGACATGTGGTCTTACATCTTGACCAACACTGCCTCGTGACAGTTACAGACACATTTCATATTCATAGATTTTGATACAGTTTCAATTAGTACATGTGATTTAATTATAATATATACTGTATGTTTTATACGAAAATCAATTCCACACTCCAGAACCACAGCCAGGTCCCAAGAAGGGACCAGCGGCCTGGACACAGGGATAAGCCCTTCATGAAGCAGCAGATCAGCGGATGCTAACTCGCTGACTGTCCATCGAACCCGACGTGAGAAGCAGCACTGGCAGCCAAATAGACCCTAATTGTAGAGAAGGCTTTTCACCTGTTAATTAAGTCCTACAGAAATGACAAAAACATCCCCGCCACCACTGGAAAAGGATGTGGCCATTGCGTGAACACCATTCCTTGAACACTCTCCACTTACAGCCATACAAAGACCTAGTAGAATATTCTCGGGCATTTTGTATGGTGAAAATCACTCGTGCTGAGAGCTTCCCCGTTGAAAGGCTCAGCCACTCAGGGGCCAAACCCACAGCAGCAGGTGCTCAGGGTGCAGGTGGAGAATAAGACCTCGCGCATCGTGCATCCATAACGAGACGTATCTGTTCCATAGTCGCTGGGTGCAGAGCCCACTCTCTGTACACCGGTGTGCCCCTGGAAAGCACGTCTGCCCCTAGGTTCAAACACCCCGGTATGTGTGTCGCTCTCAGGGACAAAAAGCAATCGCAGCTCAAGAGGATCAGTCTGCTTGCCAGCATGTGCAGTCGGCTAGTGATGACTGATGTAGGACACCGTCGTCGTATTGTCCATCCTCACCAGGACGTGATGACCCCTCAGGAATGGAAGAAAGCATTTCAGGAAGAGAAACACGACTGAAAGCTCCAGAAAGCTTATGTGAGAACATTGGAGGTTTGCGCTCCAAGCACATCTCACAGTCCGTCCCTCGTAAACACCACCCCAGCCCATCATGGTGTCCATGGGGACAGGGACAGACCCAGGAAAATCGCCTCTTGAACGGAGGACAACATGCTCTTTTCCCTGTTTGCCATGAAACCCAGGTCTCGCAGATGCCGCAGTAGGATGCGGATGTGCGTCTTAGCTTCCGACTGGGCGAGTATCAACCAGTCGTCCAGGTACGTGGCCAGACGGATGCCCTGTCGCCTCAATGGGGCAATCGCCACCTACGTGCACAGTACGAATACTCTCGGGTTCAAGGAGAGGCCAAAGGGGAGTACACGGTTCTCACAGACTCCCTGGAAAGCAAATCGTAGTTACTTTCTGTGAGGAGGATAAATAGCAATGTGGAAATACGTGTCTTTCAGATCGACCAGTTCTTCTGTTGCACAAGACGTAGCAGAGATGCGTGTGTGAGCATCTTGAACTTGTATTTCATGAGATATCTGTTCAGAGCACATAAATCCAGGTTGGGGCAAATCCCGGACGACCCCCGTTTGGGGACCAGGAAATATCTGGAATAGAAGCCGCTCTACAGAGAACGGGTGGGACGACACAGATCGCTCATCTGTTTAACAACGAGGAAACCTCCTGTAAAACACAAGCTGACTCTACCTGGGCCAGGGAGTGTGTTATGTGTGTAAAATGCGGAGGCATGACGGCGAATTGTAGCCTGTAACTTCTCATAATCATCCTCACTACCCAAGGGGAGGCTGCGATCTCTCACTCCCTTGCTGCAGGAAGCTCCATTCCTGGTGTGGGGAGGCCTTCTGCTGGTGGAAAGGTAGAACCACGCCCAGGCGCCTCTTTGCACCACTGCCCGGGGAAGTTGCTCACCGCAAGAGGTCCCATTCGTGGTACAACGGAGCCCTCTGGTGGCGGAAATGTGGTGGTGTGCACAGGCACCGCCAAGCAGGCCTGTGGTGACGTCACCCCAACGCTTTACGCAGAAGACAAAGTTGGAGTGCACAGCTCTAACTGTGCTGTAAAAATGAAGCACAGGAGCTCTGGGGGAGAGGGTGGGTTAGTACTGAACTGGGCCCAACACTCTGAAAGCTCGGTGTTTAAGAGATCTCCCCCAGCAGAGCCAGAGCAGTCCTAGCTAGAGGCTTTGGCAAAAAGCAGGGTTTTGAGTCTACGCTTAAACATAGAGACGGTGTCTGCCGCCCGGACTGATGCTGGTAAGTGGTTACACAGCAGAGGAGCTTGATAATTGAAGAACCTGGCTCCATGTCTACATTTGGAGACTTGTGGTATTACCAGTAAATCTGAATCTAAGGAACGCAGCGTCCTAGGGGGCTGATATGGTTTAATTAGATCAGCGATATATGATGGTGCTAGACCATTCACAGCTTTGTAGTTTAGGAGGAGGATCCTAAATTCTACTCTAAATTTTATTGGAAGCCAATGTAGGGAGACCAACACAGATGAAACGTGGTCGCGCTGCTTAGTTTTGGTCAAAACACGAGAGCAGGGGTAGAGGAAGGTGTGGCACACCACACACTTTGTTTTGGTCGACAGATAGTGTGTTTTGCTCTGTCCAAGTGACTAGAAAATATTGCTTATTGCTCCTTTAAAAGATCTGGTGTTGACATCTTGGTCAACACCAGCAGCACAACTTCAGGAGTCAAGTGTAGTCCATGCCTTGATAGGTCTGAGCTGTTTTCACAACAGAACGAGATATTTGTTATGCCTGATCAGTGTATGTCAGTAAAGCTGCAGGTTAGTGCCACATTTAATTTTTAATATTTGAAATATTTTTACTGAATTGTTCAAATAAACCAACAAAATATGAATTAATTCCAGGTAGAATTCTCTGGATTGACTGTCTTCATAAAACTCCTCATCTAAAAAGGTTGTAATATTGGGATAAGTTTAATAACCCTACATGACACCAGTAAGCACCATGTTGTGTACACAGATGGACTTAGACATCCCAGTAGAAAGGTGGACTAAGATATCCCAGTTAGGCTTTTCTTCCTTCTCAATCCACTGCAACATGTAGTGCATGAACATACAAGTTGCATCACCACCCGGATGCTATATATTGGGTGAATATGAAATGTCACTTTGTGGTGATCCCAGGTTTGTAGAGATGTACACAATAAGATCCAACATTGAAAGTGGGTGGCTGTGCTGTTGGTTTTTGGTAACTAGACATGATGGTAAGCATTTTGCAAATCAATGGTGGAGAGCATAGTAGCACTATGGAGCTCACTCAAGACTATGATTCGAAAAAGGGTGACTGTCAGTCACCACTGCTCCGTGTGGTTGAAGGAAGACCAGTAAGGACGAATACCGCCAGACTTTTTCATCACCACCACTAGAGTCAACTCTCCTTATTAAACACCCACTGCTTCAAGTCTTTTCGGTTCATCTGAAAGCAGCTTCACACACAGCAATTTATGTAGTTTCTTTCATCAGAACACACTTAACGGATGGACTTCGATACCCTAATAGTAGTGGACAGATATAGTACGTTAGCTTTTTTTAAAAATCTTCTCTTCCTTCCCATTTTTCTGGAACAGTTAATGCATTAACATACAAGTAGCGCCACCACCTGGACATTGTGTACACTAAACACCATTATGTTTGAAAGCCTCAAGAGCCACAGGCTGTATGAAAAGGTGAACTATGATAGTCTAAGAAACCATTATCTTTTACTTTTTAAAGTCCCTGTGGGGAAATCCTCTTTCCACTTCCCACAAATTAGGTCAGAGGTAAAATCTTTGCTACAACACCTCAGACATGTATTCAGGGGAAAACGATTTCATATCTGCAGAATTTATAATTAGATTATGGAAGAAGTTGAAATTGTGATTTTTTTTTATTGTTTTGCGTATGATTTATTGATCTATTTTTCTGAGATTATTGCCTGGTAAACTGAATTGAAACTGAGAGATGAGAAAAGAAGAATTATAATTTATTAATCCCGTGGAGGGAAATTATAATTTTTATATCTGTTGTTATAAATACTAATGTAAAAGCGCTATACATACAGTTAAAATGATTGCACAGAGAACACATGCACATGCAATCATTGAGAGAGTCAGGCCAATCTGACATTACTTGCATTTGGGGTCTTGCTAAAGGGCACCTTGGCAGTGGTCTGAAAGTGTCTCAGCACTTTTCCTTCCACCTGTCCACTTGGATGTCTTTTTGATCAGCATCCAATTGAGTCAATCTTGAATCCTTTTCTGAGTTAAAATTGCACTTCTCAGGTTCTAGTCTGATATAGAAAACATGTGACGCTAAACCTGAGTAGATATTAGCTCATTACTCTTTTTCCAGAAACTTATTACATCCATCCATCCTCTAATTGCGGGAGTCATGGGGTTGGAACCTGTGAGGTGATAGCGATAACCACTGCACCAGCACACGCTGACATCAAGATAAAAGGTTCATTTTTGCGCAGTATAAAAAAGTGCCACTTTCTTCATACATTTATTTAAACTAAAAAATATATAACTTGCAGAAATACAGCAATATTTACCTCTGCAAGATTCAAAATTGGCTACACTTACCTAAATCTGTGGCTGACTTACTGCTACACCTGCCAAACATGCTGAATAGCAAATATCTAACACACTGTGATGCTTCTGGTGGTGTGTCTGTTTATGAATTTGATGCATTATCCTGATACAGGTGAAACTGACTGGTTACCATGGAACTTGCACTGAATGGAATGTGTCTATTTCGTATTTTTCTTTTTTCCGGGTGCAATTTTAAATTTATTGAAGATATAATTGGAAAAATGGATGGAGCACCAGCAATGTTCTAAGTATTATTCTAGTATTATATACGCTTGACATTAAGAACAACTGGCATGTTAGAGACTGGACACACAAATATGGAAGCTGGGGGATAAGACCTCAGAGAAAGAGAAAGAGCAGATGTGTTGAAAAGGAGAACAAAAGAAATCTGATATGAGTGAGTTCAGTTTGATGTGTAGGGGGTGGCTTTAAGAGAAAAGCAGGGAGAAAAAGAGAGAGAGAGAGAGAGGGGGGGTGGGACAGGGAAAAGCAGAGAGGGAGGGCTCAGCAGCATCAGTTTGGTTGAGTGAGCTGTCAGGATACAGCTGTGGACCTCCAACTAGCTCTGACAGTCTGGACCAGTACTGAAAGATATGATTTGCCAACTGGAAAAGTGATAGGAACAAGACAGGACAAAATCAGAGCGGCAGGGGACGGCAAGCACAGTGGAGGGAGGAATAAAGGAGCCACAACTGTGTTGCAGCTTTGAGGCAACCACAAACAGGTCAAGGAAGGAGGTGGAGGTGGAGGTGGAGAAGGAAGCACCTCAGGGGCCAAGGTGACGGTGCCGACGGTGACGATTGTAGTGCCACCTTCACCCTTTCCATCTCTGAGGGAGAGCAGAAGGGGGACGACAGCCGACGGAGTGGCAGCAGGACGGGGTAGTGCGGATGGAGGGTGGGCACCAGGGGCCGGTTGTGGAGGAGGGACAGTGGGGGATGCCCGCTGGGATTTGCCCATGGCCCGGGGGTCCTGGGTTGACCAGATGAGTGAGATGTCACTGAGTGGGCGGGACAGCATCCCGCAAGAAGGGGGCAGAAATGCCAGGGTTCGAAGAGCAGTGCGCATCTCATCCCTTGTGGCTCAGGAGGTACATTTGTGTGTGTGTGTGTGTGTGTGTGTGTGTGTGTGTGTGTGTGTGTGTGTGTGTGTGTGTGTGTGTGTGTGT
>BJFM01000439.1:117849-142849 GCA_016586285.1 Arothron firmamentum | reverse complement strand
TTGGGAATTGAAGATTTTCATTCATTTTCCCAGAAAAGATGTTTCTTTTTCACTCATTCATCTTCTGTTACCCTCATCAGGGTCACTAGGAGTGCTGAAATCCAGTAGTCATTAAGTGACAAGAGGGAATACAACAGGCAGCTGTAATTAAAAACAAGCACAAATAGAAAAAGGGAAAATATTTATAAAGAGAAGAATGGTCACTGACAGGATTATTTTGGTTCATAGGGTACATCATAAAGGGTTATTCTTTCGGCCATTTTGTTAAATAGGTTATCTTGTTTTGCCAGAACAACTCTCAGCAGTATCAAACAGGATGAATCTGCCCTGACAGGTTTTGCTTTATAGTGGATCCAAACACATAATTAGAGTAACACGATTCAGAAAACCACATTTTGAGACTTGGTTCTTTAGAAATCTAGACGGACTAGAGCGGTTCATTTCAATTTTAAGAACTTTTTAACATTAGAAGGACTTTTATGTTGATAAATACTATCTAAACTGCTTTAAAGAAATGTGCATTTAATACTAAGTCATATCCTTTGAAGCAAATGATTTCACTATATTTTAATATACTATCCCACTGATCACATGGGGATTTGCTGAAATGTTTTGTTTCAGCATTTTTTAGTGGACTTTACTTTAAAACCCCTTTTTATGCTCCGAATCGAAAATTGCAGAATCCTGGCCGATTAACCTCTGTTTTACCATGGCAAAGTTATGATGCTGTTGTGGTGTTCTATTTAAACAGACAGACATCAGCAATAGAAGACTCTTTGTACAGATGATCTTGCACAGTTAGTGCAAAAAGATTGTTGTCAAGCGACTATTTGTTTAACCCTAGCAAAAGATATTATTCGGATTAAGTGTGGAACAAACATCAACAAAATACTCAAAATAGATCCCTTGTGGCTGTTCCTTCTGGTATTTTCAGTTGGTGGTAGTTTGATTCAGTGTGAAGAAAGTGTTTGGAAAGCTCTAATTAAAACAATACAAACGGATGTTGGTTGGACCATATCACAAACTACCCTTTTTGGAAAGGCTTTCTGTTATGTCTCTGCAATTCAAATAACATATTTCCTGTATATGTGTGTGTACCAGTGTATTTTGTGCACATTATGGCCCTCATTTATGAACCGTACGTAGGGCAGAAAACATGGCCATTTTCACACAAGGCTCGTCATTTATCAATCTGGATGTGAGCGTTGGAGCCGCTCAAATCTCACGTTGGGTCTGACATCGTGTACACAAGTTAGAGTCAGTTCTGATTCGTGGTGCAGCACAGCAAAATCTTTAAAAATGTAAAAATAACGATTAAATAAACCTCAAGCTGGTCATTAAGCACAGGCAGCCACATATCCTGTACAGATTAAAATGTAAATGAGTATCATTGAATAAAATAAATATATCTGTTTTTTACAGAAGTGTTTTGCATTCACCTGATAAAATATAACCCATTTTTTTCCTGAGAAATTCATGTTTGGTTTGTTCTTCGGTGTAATTATTCCTGTTTTTTTTTTGAGTAAATTTCTCTCTTATTGTTGTTATTATGCGTCTGCTCGTCCATGGCGGTGCTGCTCCCGCCGCTGTCACCGTTCTTTAGACAGCATTTTTCTGGGTTTCTTTAACGCCAGTTTTCATTCTTCCAAACAGCGCGTCCTTGTTTAACCTCCAAGCCCAGACTCCAGGGAAACAACTTCCAGATCGAAAAAAGTTTTGTTTCTTTCTCAGGTTTCTCCTCTCAGCGTTTGACTTCAGTGGGCGGGGCCTCTGAAACATGACTATTTAAAGGCAACGCATGTTAATGACGATTGTTTTCAGCCACTGCATTTATCAGGACTCGCTGAGTCGGCCGCTGGGATTGGCCATATACGAAATTTTCACGAATCACATGTGCTTCTTTTCGTACCACGACCCCTGCACGCAGATCTGCACACGTTTCTACACAAGAATGATAAATGAGGGCCATTATGTCTTCCATGGAGAGACAGCACATCTGTTCACAGCATTTGGACAGAGTGCATTCAACCTAACCTAGCTTTTCCTTTTTCTTACCTCTTTTTTGCACAGCCACAGCAGTTTACATGAACTCAGTCCAGCCCAATACTGCAACACCAATTTTAGCAACGTAACCAAGTGTGCACAGTCTTTCCTATTGTGCCACGTCTTTTATTATATTTGTGTTTGTGTCAGAAAGAAGTGTGCGGTTAGATTGCTTTTGAGCTGACATTTTTCAAACATCAATTGTACTCTCAATTTAGCTGTTCTGTAAACACTGTGGATTTTCTCTCTGTGTGAAACACTGGCGCATAAAGCAGTATGGGGCCTCATTTACCAAATGCTACTTCTTTTGAAATATTTGATTAAATATTTTTGTTTGATGAGCAGAGCTGCGGAGAGCGAGGTTTTGTGACATGGCACATGCGTGGATGTGTGCACATGTGTATTGGCAAAGAATGTGCGTGCAGGGGCAGATGGTGAGTGATTGGAAGCTGGCAAGCTTTGGTTCATCAATATGACCCGCTGTGTTTACACAGATGAGAATCACAGGATTGAACTTCAGAATTTCAGTTGTACTAATTTAGCCAACATACTTATATATTTATGATGGACATTAATACTGATTGTAATTTACATTCTCTAATCAGATTCAGGAAAATGTTTCTTTTTTTATATTATCATATTATTGCTCTTTTTACCAGTAAAATTGGCCACAATTACCTAAGTTATCCAGCACATTGATACATATCAAATCTTATGTTAAATCTTGACAATTCCTAACTATAGAAAATAATAAAAGCTGGTATCATCTTACAAACCAGGTGAAGTTGTAAGTTGCAGTCACAGCACTGCTTCAAGCGTTTGTACTGTCAAATTTGGTCTTTGACAGTACAAACACTTGAAACAGTCCTGTCAAATACTAAATTTGACAGTACAAACACTTGAACTGTCAAATTTAGTGTCTGACAGCACTGCTTCAAATTTAGTCTTTAAGCAGTGAATATGCAAGTGGTCATGAAGTTCAAAAACCCCACTGGGGGGAAGAGTAAGTACGTTTGTGTAGAGAGACATTGAAATCTTGGAGAAACTCAGCAATACAGAGAAAATATGTTTAAAGGAAACTTAGACAGACACCTAATGCCCCAGTATCTGCTTTTAATTTTCATCAGGTTGTGAGACCTTTAACTGGTAACAAACCAAATCACTAAAACCCCTTTATTAATTTGTGTCTGTGTTAATGCAAAATGCAGTCATATATTTAGCAGCAATGGCTCATGGCTATTATTGATCTCCATAAATAGCTGAAATGAAGTGCTGAACTGCAGAGAACATAGTCTGACCTGTCATGTTAATAAACAGATCAGATCAGATTTCCTCTTCTGCTCCTGACAGAACATGCACACTATGTAAAAATAGTAGCTGAGTAAAAATAGTCTTTTTTTTTTTTTTTTAGGAGCACTCACTGTCAAAAAGACAAAACAGGGCCTATAATTAGGCAGCGAGAGACATATGTGTTTGTGTTTCAGTTTCTTTTGTTGTAACTGTATTGAACCCTCATGTCATTTTAATCTCAACTGTGATTTTACGCTTTTTATCCTGCGGCTAAAACGCTATAAGACCACTGCTTTTAATTTAATCCAATGCTCTCCACAACCCTCAACTGTCCCTGTTGTCTCTTACTGCAAATGACAAGACCCTGAGATAAAATCTTGTTCAATGAGATTCTTCACTTTGTTTTTGCATCAGTAGTCGTATCTCAAAAGTGAATTGGAAAGTATCCCTTTATTTTATTGTCTTATTTTGGTTTTCATTTTCCCTTGTCACTGAGATCCAAAGTTGCCTTCTCATGCTCTCGCATCAAGCGAAGGGTATCTTTCCTAAATTGTGATGCAAGATGTCTGTGTAGGACCTGGATGAATGAGAACCTACACAGACATCTTGTCACTGAGAGTTATATTGGCCATTTTCTGCTATTCCACAGCTCAAGGAGGAAACACAACTCATTCAGATGCATGCCATCAATCAATTTTAACAATGCCCCTGAATGCAGTAATCAGTGCACATCTGGACATCTCCCTCCTTAAACGACATGCCGTAACCATTGTCTTTGTTGGGGATGATAAAGTGCTGCCGTAAAAACTGTAACATTAAGATGGATTAAAATATGACTCCAGTCATACAACAACAATCTTTATCCCTTTATTCATTACTTTCAACAATTGAATTTCAATAAATTATGAAGCTTAATGTACCAGGAGGCAACTGTTTTTTGTGATCCAGTGCATGGAAGAACAAATACGATGCTCCAAATACAGCCAATATATATGATAATAGCCTTATCTACTTTGGCTAATGGTACAGAACTTTTGTGTATGGTCATGCACAGAAAACTACAGTGAAGTAGTATTGTTACTCTACTTATAGAATGTTTAAACTCGAGAAAGATTAAAACTAAAAGAAAAGCAGGTTCTCACAGATAGAAGTACAAGGATGTGTGCGTGTGCTGTAACAGATGCTTCATAATATGATATGGTGTTAGCATATGTTCCACAATGACCCTTCTTTCTTGTCATTTGTAATTCTTTGTCCCTCACTGGTTTTGCACTTGTGCATAGGGAAGGATTTTATTTTATTTTATTTTTAACAATCACCCAAGGGTGATGCATTCTTGCCCATATCCTTACCTATTTGTCCATGTCGTATTCACAATGAGTCTAGAAGGCAACTGGAGGCTTACGGAAATCCCGATTGTTCTCCTAACTCAGTGACTACAGCCGAGATGGAAGCTGATTGCCTCGGGGCAGTTGATGGCACGGAGGAGGGAGAGTTGTCCTTGTGCACCATTTTCTGTCTACTGCATGGTATATCACTTTAGGACTTTTTAATTCCCCTGAAAAGTCATATCGTAGGCTGCATTCGCTCTGACCGATTCAATGATTTCCTCACTGATTCATTTAGACGTGCGTGCACACGTCATTACCTACCGCGTGTCTCATAATGCCAGATCAATGGAGTGGGATCCATTTGTTTACAATTCATCATGTGTAATATGTGTCGAAGCCAGACTCTACTAGTCAGTCTGCTAGCTAGATCATCCTAAGAATGACGGACCATGTGTCACCGATACATTGTCGATGTGTATCCTCTTCTCTTTCATAAAGAGAGTGACACTAAAGCGTTCTTCATCACCCCTGAATTTTGATCAATAAAAAGAAGAATGAATGGTCTTGGCTGTTGAATATCCACCTTATAAAGCAACGGGGACTTTTTTCTTTCATTTGTAAATCACTGTAAAAAAAAAAAAGTACTTTTTTTTCACAAGCACCATTACCATGCTCGATATTTCATGCAAGTCGTTTTTACCTTTGGGCCTGTAGATTGGTTTCAAATCCGCAAATTTTCACTTTGGTGTTATCCAACTCTGGTTGCATCAGTCATTATTTTGTACTACCCAGACAGCCAGGTAAAGCTGACTCGACAAGTTGCTAAGAGCTAAAGATTCTAAATATTTATAGCTTCAATCAGTCTGTTCTTTTGTAAGAATTCTAATTTTGTATTTATCACCATCCTTTTTTTTATTTGTACCTAGCAGCATTTGTGACAGAAGGGGAATGATGATCTTCCTCAGAAGCCTGATTTGTTGATTAATAGCGCTGGTATTACATTGTGGGCTGCGACCAATTTTTCTAAATACGAGCTATTTTTTGCAAACGATGCCCCTACAGAACCAGTCACTGCTGCTCCACATGGCAATTCAGTCATGCTACATACTGTACCTTAACATTTTCTATCAGCATAATATGATCTTGACACATTCTATTGAATGGTGAACATGTTCACATCTTATTGATTCAACATTTAAGTGTGTTTGTAATATAGAGCAAAGGTAGTTAAACACTATGACTTACTGAAGCACTCTTTCCACTGTTTTTTTTAATTAAGACTGATTTTTAATTTCATGGATTAATTAATAATACATACACTTGAATACATGGTGCCTTACAGTTGCAATATCAGCTGTATTTATTTTAAGACAATGCAGGTTTGTGTGTTCTATTTTATAACATTTATTAAAGTAAAATTTGGCCGTTTAATTTTTACAGTTATTGAATAAAAATATTCTTTGTTTGTTTAATTGTATCTCATATTTCTCTGTTTTTTGTTCCCAATCCTAACTCTAACATGGCAAGTTCCAAGTGTCCAGAGACTTTTCATCTGCCTCAGTGCAGCTCCTCAACCACGTCCACATATTATTCGCGATTACACTCTCGAGTGCATGTTCATGTGTGCTGAGACTGAAACCTCTCAGACCTTGAGCAGTACTTTCTAGGGCTTAAAATCTGTCACTCTCCGCAGTGTCAGGGACCAGCTCATCCCACTACTTCCCACCATTGATTTACCTTCCTATTTCCTGTTTCTTTCCAGTTGTTTCATCCACAAACTTGATGATGGTGTTTGTGCAGTGAGCTGCGCAGTCATGAGTGTACAAGGTGTAAAGCAGGGGACTCGTCACACGTCTCTGGGGGCCCCTGCTCATCTTGGGTACATCATTACCTGTGTCCAGCGGTGTTGTTGCCCGAGTTCCTGATGTAGTCGTTTTTTCCCCCGAATATAACTCACAACAGAAGAGGACCCTGCGATGACCTGCTGACTTGTCCCAGCTGTAGTCGGGTCAAAGGCAGATGGGCTAGGCTTCAGCAGGGCAGTACAAAGGGTTCTGCTGTGCACACCTTGACAGGATTTGTGTCAATGGTTTGTCTCCCCTGTTGCAGTATGTCTGGTTGTCTACTTGCAGTTCAGCCGTAAACTTTCCGTACCCGGGGGAAAGTGTCTGCCCTGATCAATGTGCACTCGTCTGGGGTGAGTTCAAGCATTCCGGACAGAAGACATCCATTTCTTATTCTCCTGGGAGGTTTTTCAAGGTCTCTCATTGTGAAGGTGTCTTGCCACCAGTAACCGTTCATCACCCTCGGTGATGGGACTCAGATTGGCTGCCATGGTATGGCATGTTCCACTACCATTCATCAAAGCAACAAATGGCTTTTGGGATCTGCTCACAACTTGGCAAAACTGTCACACTGTGAGAGCAGAGGTATCATAAGCTGAGCACAGGCATTGTATCTAAGAATAAATCAACCTATGGAAGGTTTTGAGGTGGTGTTCTTTATGTAGAATGTCTACAGCTCTGAGACTCTGGGCTCTCTTTGTTCTCAACATCAATCAATCTCTTTTTAAGGTTGTTCTCTTCCTGAACAATTCGAATCCCTCAGTTGAAGCAAAACCACTACTCTTCCATCTAGTCTCGGCTCTGTGTTCATCACCATTTTTAATGAGAAAATCCAACCCTCATCAATGTGAAGAAAACAACGGAGCAGAAGAGCTACAGCCACTTGTGTTGTGATTTCCTGACCAGAGAGGGGAGCTGCTGTCTCCCACGTAGAAATGATCCCTGCTCAGTGAGCCGTGCTACTTCAGTTTGAAAGCACATACCTTGTTATCAGTGCCAACATTGATCTGCTTTGGGCAGTTTCAGTGTGTAATGGTGTGTCTGTGTGTAAAGATGTGTGTGTGTGAGAGAGAGACAGATAGAGAGAGAGAGAGAAAACTTTTTAAGATAAGACATTCCCTGCTTTTGTCTCGTCTGCTATTAAGAATCTGGAACATGAAAAGATCACGATGTTACTCATTAAGGACTGAAGAAGCATCTTGCATGAGAGGTGGAACTTCTTCAGAAAGTTAAAAGAAGGCCAACTGACATTTCTGAGCTAAAGAGTTACTCATTAACCACTCCTTATTCTTAATGGGGGGTCATGGAAGATTAGTAAACATGGGAATAATGTTCACACCTTGAGGATTATGGAAAATTGAAAGAAGGTGGGGTTTTTCCCCCTCTCTTACATAAGCTGGATGTGATCGCAATACATGTTTTAGATTGAGGGCTTAGTTGTTAGAGCTTTTAAGCTTCCACACAGTACATAAGCACACATTTGCCCTTCTCTGCTTTTTTCATCACTCTCATCTATTTTTTCATCTCCCTATTGTCCATCTTTACTGCTTCATCTTACCCACCCCCCACCTGTTTTTCTTCATCTTTTTCTTTAACTCCTGGGTAAAATTTAGATGTCTTTGACTATCATTTCCAGGCAAGAGCTCAAATCCTTCAATACATTTCTGCTACTGTAGCTTTCTTCTGTCTCATAGTCCCTATCTCATACTTCTCCTGATTTTGTTATGTTGCGTGTTTGTAAAAATCATGTCAAGGACATAGATTTGCAAGACTGCATATTTACCTTTTGTTACAAGTTACTCTGTGGGAAAAGACCCAGAGTGCAGGTAGAGATCGCCACAACATGAGTTAGTCTGTGCCTTTTGTCCCGAAAGCCTATCACTACATGCACTTTAACCGCCGTGCATTTCACAATGACTGGGTGGCTTTGTAAAAAAAAAAAAAATCAGGTTGGCAATATTACCTTTGGTGAAGATCAAAGAACCCTGAAAAGAACAGCACCCATGTGAGACATATTTCTTTGCCGAGGACACAGTGTTGTTCATTTCATCATCCAATCAGGGCTTATTTGTGTAAATACCAGTGTAACAGCTGCAGCTCCTATAAGTGAATTTACTCTTACTTTACAAAATATATATAGCAATCAACTGAAAAACAGACACTTCTTGAAACCACTTTCCAGCAGAGTAAAAATAAGTCCTGTAGCTCTGACGTGGCTGTGGCAGACAGTAGTTAACCGGGCAGTGATCTGAAGAGATTAAATGTATGTGAATGTGTATGTGTGACTCACTTCTCACCCTTTATTCATATTTTGCCATTGCACACAGATATTGTATACATACAAACAGAGGACATTATGCATTACTAAACTTTGTAGAGGTTGAGAAATTCCCTAGGAGCAATTATCACATCACATATGTACCATCATATACCAACATATACTTCACATATGCACCATCTGCAATATGCAGATCAAATACTCTTATCTATGTCGACATTCATATCTACTAAAAATATTTTCCAAGTCTGTATTTTTTTATTATTAATATTGTATTTTTTAGAAAAATATATTTTGTGTTATTGGGATCATTAGCATTGTCTCTCTCTCTCTCCTATTATTTTCACGAGGCCTTTCATATCTATACCAAAGCATGCTTCTTCTGTTTCTCTCTCTCTCTCTCTCAATCTCTCTCTCTCTCTCTCAATACTTTCTTCTTCTTCTTCTCTGTTGCATGCCACTTTTTCAGAGATTAAAAAGCCAGATGACCATGCCACTGTGGAGCAAACAAAGAAGCTCATTGAGATAATGAAGGAATTAATTTGCACTGTGATGATTTAATAAGGAACCTTGAAACAAAAGAGTAGCCAGGCTAAGTTTTACACATCGCGCTTTGGGCGTCCATGTCGGGACCGGCCTTCTCCTAGGATCCCACCCTCCAGCGGGACCAGCAGTGACAAATCGACTACCAACAGCTGTGGGAGGTGTTTTTGTAGGAAAACCCCCGACTGAGAGATACAACACGAGGAGCGTCACGAGAGACAGCCGACAAGGAGGGGTGAGAGACGACACTGGAGACAACGCACTCAAGCCTCAGACAACGGCATATCAGGGATTAATTTATCAAATAGATCCTGGTCTGATGAGGCGTTATCAGTGCCAAAGAAAAGCCCCTCTTTTGTGCCTTGTCGAAAAACGGAGTCTTTTGATTCCAGAGTTGAGCTGTTTAAATTTTTAAAATTAGTAAAGTTAAAAGAATTTTCCGCAGAGGGCCTACTACTTCTCACTCCTCACAGGCTGCTTATGTTAGCGCTGACTTACCACACACCACCATTATTTCTGTCCAACCTGACGTGGCAATGTATAATGTGTCCTCCTGTTTTGAACCCAGGTGTGGCCACGTTTTGCAGGCTTATGGAGCAAGAGTTGAGCAGTATGGCTGCCAATGCTAACAAATTATTCAAACCTGAACTCAAAAGAGCAACTCAAAATACAGCTCTACAAAATGTATCTAAAGACACTGACATCATCATACCACAGGGCAGATAAAGGCGGCGCCATTGTCATTCAGACTAAAGAAACTTACAGAAAATAAATTTTGAAACAGTTTTCTGATGCCTCTCACTACTCTCGTCTCTCTGGTGACCCTGCTGTTAGGTTCCAAGATGAAGTGCATGCTTTTCTTAAACAATCATTTAATAAAAGTCTTATCTCACCAAAATAAATTAAATTTTCTTTTTCAAAAACATCCTATGCGACCACATTTTTGCACTCTCCCCAAAAATACATAAGAGTGTTACTGAACTGGTACCAGGACTGTTGTACAGAATTGTTGCAGGCAGTGGGTCTCTTACAGAACCCATTTCTATTTATATTGATTTGCACATTGAAAGTTTGGTATCTCAGTTACTTTCTTTTTGAAAGACACAACAGATTTTCTGAATAAATTAGAAGAGATACAAAATATTGACAAAGAGGATTTTATCTGCACTATAGACGTAACTAGTTTATATACAAATGTACTGCACAGGGAAGGGCTTGAAGCTATGAGACACTTTTTATATAAAAGAGAGACTCCTGTTTCCCCTATATATTTCTTATTAGAAATGTTGGAACTTATCCTAAATAGAAATTATTTAAAGTTTGAAGAAACTTACTATCTACTATGTCAAGGTGTGGCTATGGGAAGTTCTTGCGGCCCTAATAACGCTAATTAGGGCCGCAAGAACTAATTATTGTAAGTAGCACAAATCTGAGGAGGATTTTGTATAAAATAATACTGTAATAACCCCTTTTTTTGCCATTTTTGAAGTGTTGGTACTGATGATATCTTTTTTATTTTCTCAGGTACATTGGCTCAACTTGAGGAGTTTAAAAGTTATTTGAATGCTAGGATGCCAACTGTTAAGTTTTCCTTGAATATGGCTTACAGTCGATGCTGAGGTGTGTAAAAGGAATCAGAATCTTACATTCCTCCAGTTTTCATCCACCGGGTCTCAAGAAGGGCCTTCCTTGCAGTCAATTCTTGAGGGCAAGGAGAATCTGCAGTGCTGATGAGACTTTTAACTTACATTCTGAGGAACTTTGCAATAGATTCTTGGCTAAGGGTTATGACAAAAGGATTCTTGATGATTGCCTGCTTAAGGTTAAAGACAAGAACAGAAAGTCATTGTTAATGCCGAGATTGGGCGAGTGATCCACAGGTAGGCCATCTGTTCAAAGATCTTTCTTTGTTTGCTCAGAAGAGAGCCCCTAATTTGAGTGATAGGCTGGTTAACACTGACAGTGTTGTGGGGACACAGAAGAACTTTTCATCTTCGCTGCTGAATGGCAATTTTCCTTGTCGTAGGTGTATTCATTGCAATGCCATGATCAAAGGGGATTCTCTTACACACCCACACACTGGCCATAAATTTCCAGTAAATAATAGAATTTCTTGCGATACTATGTTTGTCGTTTACCTTATCAAATGCCCCTGTGGCCTTTGTTATGTAGGCAAAACTAAAAGGGAGTTAAAGACTCACATCTCTGGACATAAAAGTATTAGGAATCATGATGAAAAGTCCTTGGTTGGGAGACACTTTAATGCTTCCAGATACGATGTATGTTCACTTAGGTTTCAGGGGATTGAGAAAGCTAAACCTTTAAAACTTGGTGGCAATAGGGAGAGATTCCTATTACAGAGGGAGGCATTTTGGATTCACATTCTACAAACAGAACATCCGCGAGGACTGACTGACTGTTGCTGGGCTGGGTTTTTTTTGTAAATAATGTCTTTGTAAAAAAACAAACAGAACTGTGTCTCTGTGGTTCACATGATATTATTTGCTGCTTTTTGTTGTTGTTTTGTTTTGTTTTTACAAATGTTGAGCTAAGAGCTGTCTACTTTGATTAAGGCATGTGGCAGGGAGGTTAGGTTCCCGCTTTGAGGCATTTATATTTTTATTATTGCCTCAGTGGTGAACCTTTGTCTCTATTTTGCTGAATCTTCTATTTTCTTTAATTTATTTTTTATTGTTTGTTTTGCGTTTTCACTTTGTTTTGATTTATGATGGCTTAATTGCTACCACAGCTGTTGTTTCGGTTTCTCCTGGGCCTTGCACCTCTTTATTAGTTTGTTTTAGTTCGGGAGTGCTCATTTTTTTCAGTTGAAAGATGGTTTATTTCCCAAAGAAATTGAAGTCTGAATATTTTATGTGCTTCTTACAGTGGTATTTCAACATATGGTCTTTCTAAATAAAGCGTGAGACTGAGCAGTGATCGCTGTTAGACTAGATATTAAATATTCATTATTTGTCTAAAATGCTGCATTGCAGCTTGGGAGACTTGATGGAATATTTAGAAATCCGTTTGCTGTTTTATGTAGAGATTTCTGAAACATTTACTTCATTAGCATGATTTGTGGCTTTTTTATTTTTTAATTTTTAAAAAAAAATTTGCTTGTTTTGCTTCTTGATTATGATCTTATTAAATGTTATTGAATGTGGCTCTGTTATTCCTGTCACTGATTGAAAGCAAAAAGGGGAATATTGTGGTGGGCTCAGATTGAAATTCCAACTCGTCTGAGGGAGATTTTGCATTCTGTCCACG
This sequence comes from Arothron firmamentum, assembly GCA_016586285.1. Classification (NCBI taxonomy): domain Eukaryota; kingdom Metazoa; phylum Chordata; class Actinopteri; order Tetraodontiformes; family Tetraodontidae; genus Arothron; species Arothron firmamentum. The sequence continues at coordinate 130,253 of BJFM01000439.1, read as the reverse complement.
CAGACTCATACTCTCATACTGTTTCATTAAAGATTGGCTTGTCTTCTATTGAGGAAATTTATCTTGACTTTGATTTAGTTTATCCATCCATCCATTTTCTGTACCTACTTTATCCACACATAGGTCGCAGGGGTCTGCTGGAGCCTATCCCAGCAGGGGGGAGAGGCTGGGGGACACCCTGGATAGGTCGCCAGCCTATCATTGGGCTAACACAAAGACAGACAACCATTCGCCCTCACACCTTCGGTCAGTTTAGACTGATCAATTCACCTAACAAGCGTGTCTTTGGACTGTGGGAGGAAAACAGAGCACCCGGAGAAAACCCACACATGCACAGGGAGAACAGGCAAATGCCGTACAGAAAGGCCGGAGCCGAGATTCGAACCCCGAACCTTCTTGCTGTGAGGTGCTAACCACCGCACCACTGTGCCACCCCTGATTCAGTTTATATTATAAATAAAATTAAAAGCACACAAGGAAATCACTAGTTTCTAAATGTACTGGATTTCTCTGAGAATTGGGCTAATAACATAAAACGAACAAGGTAGCAACAGGATGACAATGTGTGTGTGTGTGTGTGTGTGTGTGTGTGTGTGTGTGTGTGTGTGTGTGTGTGTGTGTGTGTGTGTGTGTGTGTGTGTGTGTGTGTGTGTGTGTGTGTGCGTGTGTGTTCTTGTACTTGTTGCTATACTACATGATCCTAGAACGTGTGCAAGTGTCTGCTCTTTGCAGGTTTGTGAATATTTTTTGCTGTAAAACTGAAAATAGGTTGTTTATCATCAGCCTCCCATTTTATGAACTGCTCATCCTTTTCCAATAATGGTCACTTTGCACTTGATATGACGCCTCAGTTTGGGTTTAATGTTCAGGATAGGGGTAGATTATCCATTTGATCAACTTATCCGTGTTGTTGAACTGCAAGTTACAGTCCAATCAATTACTCACATTTATTTCAAAATGAAGGCCTGAACTCTCGTGTCTGTGTTGTGTAGAGACCAAACCCTTGCTGAAAACTGTCTGCTTTTGGTGGCTCTCCTCAGGTGCTGTCACTAGGTGCGGATGTTTTGCCAGAGTACAAACTTCAAGCTCCCCGCATCCACAAGTGGACAGTGTTACACTACAGCCCCTTCAAAGCGGTGTGGGACTGGCTCATCCTTTTGTTGGTCATCTACACTGCCATCTTGACGCCCTACTCAGCCGCATTCCTGCTCAGCGATGAGGTGAGGTTTCGTGTGGGAATCAAGCAACCTTCTTCCCAACAAATCACGTCAACATTTACACATTCCAGAAAAGAATCATGTCTCATTCCACCAACAATCATGGTCAGGATTATGAGTGCACTCACAAAGGTTCAAACCAGGAACTATATGGTATGTAAATCAGAATATTGTTCTTAGTAGTAGTAGTAGTAGTAGTAGTATAGTATTAATACATATGGCCCCAAATCTGCAACAGTGCAATAAAAACATTCTAATTTCAAAAGAATATCAGAGTTAAGTCTTATAATGTAGTTGCCTATTTATGTTTTTTTTTTTTTTTCTTTTTTGGGGTTTTTGTTTGTTGTTTTTTTTGTCTGAGTTTAACGGGAACTCTGAGCAGATGTGGACTCACTCAACAGTCTCCAGTACCGACAGGATATGTAACAATAAAATAAAAAGACACTAACATTAAATCCACCTAAATTAAAATAAATAAAACACAGAAACACGTTCCCAGGCATCAAAACAATTTCTTCCCTATTTTACACTTGAAAAAGTATTTCCAGGTAAAGTATCATTTTCTATGGAGTTCAGTTGTTGCCTTTGGATGAAACCTGTTTTCTAACCTATTTGTCCTTGTTTTCGTTGTCCTGTGCTGCCTGCCTGAGGGCAGCCATTCAAAAAGGTGATGTCATGCATCATACAGAGGATATTTTGCAAAAATTTATCACTCCCAAATACTTGAATTTATGCCCAAGGTGGTTTTATATACCGGTACTTGTGTTTGATCCCTCTCATCAAATTGCAAAAGAGGATCAGCACATTTACACACCAGCTTGGTGCGTTATATTAGAACAATAGCTTCGGTGGTCCTATATGTCCTATATATGTTTAAATAAAAACAGCAATTGCTTTGCCATGTTACTGTTTTTCAACTTTCCATTTTTTACCTGCTGTGTGAATACAATCATTTTCAAGTTGCTAACCATAAACTCCATGACAACTAGAGTCCAACAACAAATGCTTACAAAAAAAAAGGAGGCACAGCAGCAACTTTTTTGCTACCAAATTGATGAAAAAAAGAAATTAACAGAGCACTTTGATGAAAAATGAGAGAAATGCACTTTGTTCAATGCACTTTGATAGATTTTGCTGTGGTGTGAACACTAGCTAGTTTGTTTGCTGTGTTAATTTGAACACCTTAGTTGTGAGCCAGTGTGGATCTGTGCATTCAGTGGCTATGTACATACAAGAACATAGCTAGCTACCAACCAGTCATGTCACTTGATTTGAGCTTCTTGTTTTATAATGGATTATATGCCCTCCATTGTATTTTATTAATGTTTTATTAAGTCTTTTTCAAAACTAGCACAAGTTATAGAAAATATTTATTTCACAGAAAATTACTATTAATGAAATTTTATTGATATGATCCACAATTTGTAATGCAAAATCAGGGATTGGCAGTAACCGTTACATAAGTTCTGAAAAATGAGCATTGCTACACTGGGTCTAGAAACAGGTTCCAGAATGATCTTGACACAATTTCAACTCTTCGATGGAGGAAATGACAGAGTGGAATGTATTATTTTGGAATGTTAAGTTGTGATTTACTCAATCTCACTTTGTTTCCCCTTCTCAGGAAGACGCAGCCATGCAGAGCTGTATTTACTCCTGTTCACCTCTCAACGTGGTAGATCTCATTGTGGACATCATGTTCATCATTGATATCCTCATCAACTTCAGGTGTGAGATCAGGCACATGAAAGCAATGCAAAAAAAAAAAAACCCAGTGGTGATATGAGTCCTCGCATGTATTTATCCTCTCAGGACGACATACGTGAACTCAAATGACGAGGTGGTTAGCCACCCAGTGCGTATTGCCGTCCATTACTTTAAAGGCTGGTTCCTCATAGACATGGTGGCCGCCATCCCCTTTGACCTGCTCATCTATCGCAATGGAGAAGAGGTATGTCATTAGAGAAGAAGCATGCATCCAATGAAAGCATGGAGGGTGATGTGGTCGCCTTCGTCAGCTAAGGATCAAGTAAATCCTCTAAAATATAATTAGAAAATATTCCAATAAAAGGTGGATATATTTTAAAGCAAATACATCAGCAGGAAAAATGATCTAGAAATCTGAATAAGTGTGATAAATTCCAGTGTGGGATCAAAAATAAACCAAATAGGAGAATAATAGGGAATCGAAATAGAAAAGAATAATTCTAATTAATTCAAATAGAAAATATTGAATATTCCAATTTGTGGTAAATATTCCAAATTGTAATAATCCAAACAGGGGGAAAAAAGAATAACCCATGTTGTGGAACATATTCCAAATGGAAGCTTTTGTAATTCAAACAGGAAAAAATTAGTAATCCACTATGGGTAAAATCCAAATAAGTAAAAATCAATTAATCCAACTGGAAATAATTCCACAGAAGGTCAAATGTAACGCTAATCCAAATTGAATTGTTCCATCAATTAGTGTTTTGATCTGCAAAGGCTAAATTTTAGTTGGTCGCGGATTCTAAGATTGAAAACCCAACCTGAGAGATTGTGTTGGATCCTGGTCCAAAGCCCCAGACCCACACATGCGGCCTGATTCTAAATGTTGTCACCTTATATACAGTATTATCTGGGTGTGGAAATGTGCTCTACCATGCCACTTTCTGTAATACAGTATTATCATTTATTAGTAGGAGTTGCTTTTTAATCATATGTCCATCCTTCAGTCCCACCCATAATTGTCCTCCGACAGCTTTTTCCTCTGAATTGTATTGGTGACAGAAGTTTCACTCTTGTTTTTGTTGTTGTTGTTGTTGTTGTTGTTGTTGTTGTTGTTGTTGTTGTTTTAAGAGAGGTAGTGGCTGCCATATTGCAGCTGTGATTCTCTTTATTGCACTTCTAAAAATTATCACTAATTTCAACACTATAATGTACATGTTAACACTAATGTATAATATTCTTATATATGATTGCTGGATTTTTCAAATATCAAAGATATTTCTTTGTTTTCATGACCTATACCTGTTTGCATTCTCCTAAAAATGCATAGCATTGAAAACCAAGTCCATTTACATTCCTGAGTGTGGATCACATGTGGGACACATCTGCATGTGTGTGTGTGTGTGTGTGTGTGTGTGTGTGTGTGTGTGTGTGTGTGTGTGTGTGTGTGTGTAAAATGACACATGTTTTTCTTTGATCAGACCACCACTCTGATCGGCCTCCTTAAAACAGCCCGCCTCCTGCGACTTGTGCGCGTTGCCAGGAAGCTGGACCGCTACTCAGAGTATGGTGCAGCCGTCCTCTTCCTCCTCATGTGTACCTTCGCCCTCATTGCTCACTGGCTCGCCTGTATCTGGTACAAAATAATAATCAATTTATTACATTTTTCATTAGTTTATTAGCATGAATTAATAGGATTTTCAATGGTTAATACTTACTCAATAATCCTTTATCATTAAATATTTTATTGGAATTCTATTTTTTTGCAGCGACATAGTCATTTCCAGATATTTTTTGACCATCTTTTTCTTAGTATAGACTTTCATTACTGAATTCTGGCTTTGTTGCAGTGCCGTGCGGTCAGGGGAGGCAGGGGAGGCAGTGCCACACCCGTCATTATGAAAAGAAAAACGTGAAATGAAAAAAGGAAATTAAATGGTTGCATTTATGTAGTGATACCACAATCTTATTTTCCATTTAACTTCACCAGTTTTAGATTATTTGTTGTTAAAACCACAGAATTTTCACATTTACCGGCTTTCAACTACGGCTAGACCTGAAGTGAGGCAGCAGCCAGGTGAGCCTCACCTGGATTGCGCAATGACTCTGCTGACTGTGCTGGCATGCTGTAGTGAGACCCTATCACTGTCTCTCGCAATATCAAGTAAATTTTCATAGTTTAGCTAGTGTATATAATAGATAATGTAATGTTTTTTTGTCAACAACTATGTGTAGAACTTGTTTCTTATGCCGATCGATCATAAAACGGCTAAAAAGAGGCAGGAGGTGAGGCACGCAGTTCTCCTGCCTCACACTGGGGGCGCTGGTGATCCCAAGGATTCTTGTTATGATCCAGCGGGTGCAGAGTGATTGACAGGATGCTGCTGTACTGCGGTCAACTAAAAGTTAGCAAAAGTGAAGTGATTTTTTTTTACTTTTCGCCTGGGCTTACTTTTTAAATGGAAGATTACAAATCTAGAAACTTTCAAAACTACGAGAAGAATATGAGCAATCCTACCAACAAGTTATCAATGCTTTAGTTCAGAAGGAGCGGTGGAGGGACTTGAGAAGTAAATTTAAGACACTGTAATGTTTTTCCAATTAAATGTTCTTTTTTTGATACAGTTTGTATTTGGAAAGAATGCTGATATGACTTAAAATATAAACCGTTATCGGTGCCAATCAAATATTAGATAAGATAGTCTGTAGGTTTGATATGTTTGTAAAACTGATTGTGACGCCGTCAGTGCCTCACCAGCCACGGACCTCACCGCAAGTCACTGCTTTGATGGTAGCTTTATTAAATGCTATAATGACATTTCCCAGCAGATTTCCAGTAGGTGGAATTCTTGCATTCTCATTGGCTGATCCATGTCTAACTTATGGCTATTACTACCTTAGTACTTACTTGTATTTTGGGTCTGTGAGATGATGATGACAGTAACAACAAATAGAAACTTTTTATCAGAATGGATTATGTAAATAAAATGCAGCCGTACTCCTGTCTTGTGCAAACGCTCAGTCTTTCTTAACTGTCAAAGTGAACCAGGGAAGAGCAGCAGAATGCAGAAAGCCAAGATTAGTTATTTAAACGTAGCAAAGCTTCCAGGGGGGCAGAGAAGTTGAAATCAAAGTTAGCTGTACAAAACTATTAGGTACCCAGTTGTATTGCATGATAGTCTACTTAAGTGTCGAATAGACTTTCTGTAGGCTTTAATAAATTTACCTGTGTCAAATATTCTCTCAGGTATGCAATTGGCAATGTGGAGAGGAATGGCTCCATTGGCTGGCTTCATACACTGGGCGACCAGCTGGGAAAACCGTATAACGACTCTATCCACGGTACTGGGAAGAAAAATGGCTCTTGGTTAAACTGCGAGAACATGTAAACTGAAACATAGATACCGTCGGAGGATCACCGGTGTCTACATGTCTCCATGCCAGGTTCTGGACCCTCCATTAAAGACAAGTACGTGACGGCTCTGTACTTCACCTTCAGTAGTCTGACCAGCGTCGGTTTTGGAAACGTATCCCCGAACACCAACTCTGAAAAGATCTTCTCCATCTGTGTCATGCTTATTGGATGTAAGTAGCCTATTAGAGGTAAATAATTACAAATATATATCTATATTTTCCTGCTTTCTCATAGAGGACCAGTTTTTGATAAATATTTTAAAATGTCAGCAACAGAAAATGTGTCCATTTATTTGTAGTAAATTCTGCCCTCTTTTCCTTATCAAGAAAATAATCTGGGCAGAAGTCCTGGACGATAAGCTTTAAGGACTGAAACACATAAGATTTATCGATATAAGAGAATGGACACATTTACATGACATAAAAAAAAATCTTGGATTCAATTGTAATTCTCTTTCCTTTCTTATAATTTGAAGTAGGTATCTTCCCTTTTTAGAGGGAGCCAGAGGTTTTATTAATAAAACTCCATCATCTGAGCCCCATTCTCGCTTGTGCTTATCAGCCCAGATTAATTATCTTTGCCGACAGACAAGGCCAGAGCATAACAGCATAAAATACAATACGTCACAATACACTCTGTTATAGCAAAGAGAATAATGATCTGAGCAATAATTGATGCCAGAGCAACACAACACATTCACTAAAACATAAACTATGCACATGTTGAGTTTTTAAGCACTGTAAACACTCTGTTCCTCTTCTAAAAAGCAGAACTTGTTTGGCCAAAAAAATAGAAGGTATTTTTGAAATTCAGACTCATAGATACCATGTTGAAAAAAGGATTTGCAGAAGTGATATCCCTCTCCCTCATCTCCTCCCAAACTAGCATTGATGTATGCCAGTATCTTTGGGAATGTTTCGGCAATCATCCAGCGTCTGTACTCGGGGACAGCCCGGTACCACACCCAGATGTTGAGGGTCCGAGAGTTTATCCGCTTTCACCAGATCCCCAACCCGCTTCGCCAAAGGCTGGAGGAGTATTTCCAGCATGCGTGGTCCTACACCAATGGCATTGACATGAATGCTGTGAGTACTTACCCACAAACCAGTGGTGGTGTTTAAGCACTCCATGTCTGTTAATGTCAGTAAGAGAGTAATGCACATGAAGACACACACACAAAGCGGCTAGAGGAGGATCTTGAGCCTGCGCTGTACATTAATAGGATGATTGGAAGACTTTGTCTCAGCTTGCATGGTCCGACAGCTTCAAAGAAAATAGGACTGATGTGAGTATCAACAATAGTGTGGAGACACACCTACTCATGCACAGGACTGAAATGTGTCACATGAACTCAGTTGCACATGCTTGCTTCTTCCTTTTTTATTTTGAGGATCTGTATATAATCTGATAAGATAATTCAAATTCTGAACCCCACAAGGAAAAGACAACATTTGTTTGAGGAACAAGTGTAATCAGTTATCAGGTATTATATTAAACATGCAGTAGGGATTCACTAAATGTATTACAGTCGTGCTCTTTGCTGTTGTATCTGCAAACACAGAAGTTTTGAGGACCAACTAAAATGTCCTCACTTCCAAAAAAATGACCCCACTTTGATAGTAGAATACGGATATTGTTTTTCAGTATGTAGCAATACACATGCACACATGTCCAGTCGCATCTCATTTGATATCACATTCAAAAGCAAAAAAAACCACAAAATCACACACACAAATTCACAACCGCAAAAAAAGCAGCAAAACAGCCTATTTTCACCCACCATCTTGTACACAGATACTTTGTGTGATCGCAACAAAGTTGTCATTGCAAAATCTGGTTTAATCTTCCCGTAATGACTGAGTTACTGAAGTAAAGAGTGGACTGATTTGACGTCCTCCTCTTCCTCCCATCACGTTCCTTCATCTGAAAAGCCCAGCGAAGTGCAGTGTGGTTTTCAGATTTAAATGGAGACGTTTACGTTTGTGCAATGCTGCAGAGCAGTAAGACAAGAATCCCACAGTGGATCTGAATCAGGCATCATTGATAACACACTAATATTTAAAGTTCCCATTTGAAGGAAAAAAAAAAAAAAAACACCATTAAAATATCCCAGTATAATATACTTTGCTTGTCCATCCATTTAAACATGAGTCTTAAATGGCTAATTTTACTTTCTTTTATACAAATTTAACTTTTTTGTTTTTAAATTAGAAAATGGTCTGATTAAACTTTTGTGTACATGACCATTAGACTACCTATAGCGCTTATGTACTATGTGTAAGAATGAAAGGAAAGGCGCATAAGACAGTGATGAGCTCACCGATGCTGCATAGTTTAGAGACAGTGGCACCGAGGAAAAGTGTGGAAGCAGAGCTGGACGTGGTAGAGCAGAAGATGAAGATGACACTGATGGATAAGATAGGGATAGTGGGTATATTGGCTCCCAGGCAAGAGGCCCGGAGGAAGACCAAAGGGGCGATTCATGTTGTGAAAAAGGAATTAAGGATGCAGAGGAACGGGTTAGGTGGAGACAATGTATTCGCTGTGGTGACCCCTGAGGGCGGACAGCTGAAAGATGAATGACTGAAATTATCAATTTAAATCTGTCGACATCTAGTGTTGGGTCGACTGGAGTCTTTGATTGTGGAGAGTCCAGTTAACTGTCCCCTAGACCAGTGGTCCCCAGCCTTTTTATCACCCCGTACCGGTCAACGCTTGAAAATTTTACCGCGGACCGGGGGTTACGTAGATTGTTTATATTGCGAATATAATAAAAATCGTGAATCCACTGTGTACTCGTATGCAAGTTTATTAGAGAATCCGCTCATTTTTCAAAATAAAAGATTGTTCAGACTCAGATAATAAATACATCGGAAATAATTGCCGTATTTTGCGCACCATGAGGCGCACCGCATTATAAGGCACAGTCTCAATTATGGGGTCTATTTCTGTACTTAAGCCATACATAAGGCGCACTGTATTATTAGGTGCATGCTGAAAAAAAAAAAAAAAAAAAACATCGATTCATCAATTTTACATTCTCTCGCGGCTGCTGTATTCCCATTTTCAACTGCGTAACTGATAGCCTGTAGTTTGAATTGTGCCGAAGCATGTCTCTTTGCTGGTGCCATTTTCGAGGGGTCCTTCGCCAAACATGTTGTGTTGCAGCATACCGGTACTGTATATACCTACCTGTCGGGGGCGTGGCGGAGGTAGACGTACCTACTGTAGCCAGTTCTCTAACCGGTTTATCGCTGCCAGCGTACTCAGCGCACACTTAAGGCGCACCAGGTTAAAAGGCGGACTGTCGATTTTTGAGCAAATTGAAGGCTTTTAAGGCGCCTTATAGTGCGGAATATATGGTAATTACCGTAATTCTTGGGCGGCCGGCGGCCCGGTACCAATTGATCCACGGACCGGTACCGGTCCGCGGCCCGGGGGTTGGGGACCACTGCCCTAGACCTCAATGGATTACTGTGACCTGGATGAATAAGAACCTTTAATGGACATCTCAGTTTCAATTCATCACAATGAATGTTAAAAAAATACCATTTGCCCCCAAACCATGCAAGTTTGGGGGCAAACTTGCATGGTTGACTGACATCAACAAATGGAAAAACCTCAGGCCAGTCTTGCTGAAAGATGAAAAATGATTGAAATTTGACAGAGTTGGAAAAAGAAAAACGATGACAATTGAAATGCATCACACAGCCTGAAGTGGATGAAAATTTTAGAAATGTGCAAAGTGCAGTACAGCGTGGGTGTTTTTAGATTTCGCGCATTCAGTGAGAGCTGAGATTTTCCACAACCGCACTGGTTCCTCATATTAATTCGAGATGCTGATGTTGAGATGATGCTGTTCTCCAGAGCCTGCAGGTTGGTGCGATATCGTTTCACAGAGTTTGTTTGTCATCCATAACATCTTTGTAACTAAAAGATCAACTGGCAATGAACCATCGGTATTAAAGAACATGTTGAAATTCTATCATAATTAATTTGTATTGCAGTTTTTTTAAAATTCAAATTTAAAATCTAATCTATGAAATGTGTGTAATCTGTGGTAAATGAGTACACTATTCATAAGGAAACATTTCCAAAATATTGCTTAACATATTAACATATAACTTAAAGTGTAATGTAACATGCAATAAAAATTCAAGTTGTCATTCTGTACCCTAATGTAACATAATGTGAGATTAATATAATTTGGTGTGTGTTAATATTCTATGGTGTACCATAGAGTGTATAATATAATTTTAAGTAGCATAAAATATTGCATTCTTACACAAATTAACTTATTAACTTGACTTATTAACTAAACTATTTATAAAATTTATCTCCTCCATCTCTAAACTTGTTTTATTTTCTTCCCTTCCTTTACTTTCTTTATTTCTCTTCCTTCTCCTGTCTAGGTGCTAAAAGGCTTCCCCGAGTGTCTCCAGGCAGATATCTGCCTTCATCTGAACCGGACTTTGCTGCAGAACTGTAAAGCTTTTAAAGGTTCCTCTAAGGGCTGCCTGAGGGCGCTGGCCATGAAGTTCAAAACCACCCACGCACCCCCTGGAGACACGTTAGTCCATGCAGGAGATGTGCTCACTGCCCTGTACTTCATATCCCGTGGATCAATTGAAATACTGAGAGGCGACGTAGTGGTAGCCATCTTGGGTAATTATTATTATTTTTTAACATTATTTTAAATTATTATAATAATTATTATTATAAATTAGTATTTTTTTTCTGAAAAATGTTAACATCCACTGCAGCGTCCAGTATATAGAGCAATCTTTTTCAACAGGACGCCGAAAACGACATCACGTACATACGTTTCACTTACTTACCATCCACTCTAATAGTTTCGGATATTTCTTTTTTGGCCGTGTCTTTTTTAACATTGTCCTTATAAAAGGATGTGGAAAAATTGTATATAATGCTGTGGTTTTGCACTTCTATGAGTCTATGATGACACGACTCCTGCAGGACCTATTACCTGTTAATGTCATGGGGGCGGGTCCCTTTGACACAATTGAAACCGATCGCTCTAAATACGGGAACTTTTATTTGGACAAATTCCCGCATGTTTAATTTTTTTCGTCGCACTTGACTTCCTGTGCCGCCCGTGATGCCTTGTGCTGTATTGTTGCGGCGTGCTCCGTACGTCCGTCCAAAATAGAAGCGATGCGTATTTTTCCGGAGGGCGACGGGAGCCCTCCGTCCAGCGGACAGTGGAAACAGACAAATTGACCTGAATGGAATCTAATTAGGACGGACGGATGGAGACACAACGCATCCAGTAGAAACGAGGGGTAATTCCTAGACATGAGAATGTTTTTTATTTATTAAATTTTCATTATGCAGTCCTCCGTTTCAGTTTACATTAACTATTATCCCCATCTGCTGGCGAGCTGACGTTGCCAACGATCTTCTGAGAATACAGTATACTGTATTTCAAGTGTGAAAAGTTCAAAAAATAAATATGTTTCTAATCGACTGTTCTGCTTTTAATAATTCTTGCTAGATTGGTTTTATTTTCTCTAATATAACATGGATGTCAGATTTATGAACTACGTGTGTTTCGTTGGTAAGTAAACAGTTGCATTTTTTAACTTTTTTTTTTTTTTTAGGTAAGAACGATATCTTTGGTGAGCCAATCAACTTGTATGCCCGACCAGGTAAATCCAACGCGGATGTGAGAGCTCTGACCTACTGTGACCTCCACAAAATTTTTAGAGAAGATGTTCTGGAGGTGCTTGATATGTATCCAGAGTTTGCAGAAAATTTCTGGAAGAACTTGGAGATCACCTTCAACCTGCGGGATGTGAGTTTTAAAAACATATATGTATGTATTCACGGTGGTTTGAAATAATTATTTCTAGGGCTGTAATGTCCTCACATTTCAGACATTAAAACCTTCTCTATCCTCTGCAGACAGCTGCTGCTGTTTAGCATCATTTCCCCTCCTAACGAGCTCATTTTTTGTAAAAATAAATAAATAAATAAATAAATAAATAAATAAATAAAACTGTGGACAAATTAATGTAGAACATGGACTCTGTGGGGGGGGG
>BJFM01000439.1:94417-117823 GCA_016586285.1 Arothron firmamentum | reverse complement strand
GGGGCGGAGCAGTGGCATTTCTAAGACAGACCTAAATTGAGTCTTATTACATAAATGGGCCAGTTCCAACCTAAATATTGTTTTTCTTTGGTACTAAGTTTCTTATGTTTTGCATTTTTTTGACAATTAATTATTTCTAAGTGGGACAAAAAGGTTCTTCAGTGAAGTTAAAGGTGTTAAAGCTCCTAGAGACCTCCATAGATTTGTGAGATTATTAAATCTTTTTCTTTAAGCCATGGAACTTTATTACATTCCTTAATAATTTCCAAGCAAACATCTCCATTCATTTATCAGTATCTGACATTTAATATCATTATTTCAGACCAACATGATTCCAGGTTCTCCAAGCAGTGATGATTCACACTGTGGTGGGTTCAACAAACTACGCAGGCGCAAGTTATCATTCCGAAGACGCACAGAAAAAGGTTATTTGGAGCATTTCTTTTATCTATCTATCTATCTATCTATCTATCTATCTATCTATCTATCTATCTATCTATCTATCTATCTATCTATCTATCTATCTATCTATATATCTATCTATCTATCTATCTGTCTGTCTGTCTGTCTGTCTGTCTGTCTGTCTGTCTGTCTGTCTGTCTGTCTGTCTGTCTATCTATCTATCAATGTAGATATATATATGTATATATATGCGCACGCACACACACACACACACACACATACACACACGTTTTTGTTTGTTTTTTCTAGATGATGCAGATGCTGGGGAAATCAAAAAGTCCCATAAGTCCATGAGGCGTAGACAGCATGACGCTGCCAAGAACCAAAAACAGGAGGGGCTATCAAAGCAGCGGTGGCAAGCACATCGAAGATCGGTGTCTTCACACTCCAGCGGAGAAGAGGTATTGCTGCTGTGATTCTGATTTTCATTACACAGACAGTAAATATGGAAACAATGTTTGAGCGCTACACCTTCTACAGGGTGAAGGGTCAGTGATGACCAGACTTGCCCCTCCGACAGAAATGCTGCTTAGTCCACAAGCTCAGGCCACACCGATGAAGTTGAGCAAAAACACAGAGGCTGACGGAGATGCCAAGACAGGAAACACCTGTAATGCCCTGTCAGGTACACGAGAACAACTCCTACATCCTCTTACCAGGCACTTGCACTGATGCGGTTTCACGCTCTTCTTTCTTCTCTTTCTCCTGTAGGTGCCTTCTCGGGGGTTTCCAACATCTTCAGCTTTTGGGGAGAGAGTCGGGGAGGTGGTCAGTACCAGGAGGTCCCCAGCTGCAGCATGGCCTCCCCACCGCTCCTCAACACACCTCTTCACAGCCTGACTCGGCAGCAACGCAACCAGCTGGACTCTCGCCTTGATTTGCTGCAGAAACAGCTTGACAGGTTCTGTTCTGTCCCGTCTAAGGTTAATTGTGATGCGAAACCCTTTCAGGCTGTAGGGGCCTCCACTTCCCAGCCACGGGGCTGGGAAGTGGAGGTTTGTTGGTTCAAAGTCCTGGTTGTGGGCAAAAGATGGAATACAGCAGGGAAGGCTCCGATACGCAATCAGAGCACTTCCGAGGTACCCTTAAGCAAGGTTCTAAAGCCCCAAATGCTCAAATAGAGCTGGTGATCCAGGGGTGTATTCTGCAACGATGTTCATGTCCATTTAAATAACAGATGCAGACTTTACTGTTGTTATTGTTATTTACTGTTGAATTGACTTGTGTTTCCACCTCTGTAATCAAGCGTTTTTTCTGTGTTTATCTTTTGTTTTCTCAGCAAATGGTTCTATCAGATAGCTTTGTTTCTAAGGAATTAATTTAATAGGCAACATTTTGTGTAGGTTGGAGAGCCGCATGTCAGCAGACATTGGAGCAATCATGCAGCTGCTGCAGAAACAAATGGCCCTGGTTCCTCCTGCATACAGTGCTGTCTCATCACCACCTCAGGTACCAATAAAAGGAGTCCTAATCGCAGCAACCATCTGCCCTTGAGTATTCAAAGAAACGAATGGGTCGCCCCAAATGACCAAAATGATTTTGTGAAGACATCTTGTTATCATTAGAAACGTTCCCTGCAGGTTGAAACACAGGCTAATTACTTGCTGTCCTTTGAAGGTCTCACCGTACCCTGGTACAGCACCTGGTCCTGGAGAAATATTGATCCAACCTGTGACTCCTCTGGAGACAGACACTCTGGCCTCTTTGTCACAGGTGATGCATGTCCAGAAATTTGAATGCAGAATATAGATGACTTATATATTTGGCCTAATTTCCTTGTGAACCACATTAAGTACATTAAGGAGCATTAGAATCTATAAAAAAAAAAAGTAAACTGTCTTTACCTGCAGATCTTGGAATCCCAAGATCTCCCAGCCAAGCCTCGGGACTCTGTATCATCTTCAGTATCTCCAGTGATCAACAACAGCCAGGTTCAGCTTGCCCCCTCTGAATTAGAAAACCTGGGGCAGCATCTGGAGGTAGACCTTGCGCTTCCAGGGCCAGTAGGTGGTATGGGTTTATCATTAACTTTAGGAGGTGGAACTGCAGGAACTTCAAGTTTAACAGGAGGATTAGACTTTGGTTCAAGCAGATGTGTGGGTCAAGCTATAGGAGTCCTACCTACCCTGGATCCTGAACCTCAAAGAAGGCTGTCTCTGCAGGAGCCACAGACTCCGATAAACTCACGGACGCCAAAGAGACATAGCTCTGACCCAGGCAGGAGCTAAGAAAGAGGAAAAGGAGGATTAATGTATTCAAAAAAGAGAATAATGATTATTGTCTTATCCTGCTGTTTCCAGGTTTTCTTCATGGCACAGAGTTCAAGAGGCACATTCTGTACCTACCAACAAACCCTTTAGAGCACCCAACAACTTTATACCTCTGACCTCTCAAGAATAGTCTGCTCGAAAACAGTAAAGCCAGGCTGGGCAAGGGGGGATGACTGATTTCAAGGTCTCTTCTCCTCCTCCTCCCCCCCATGTCCTCCTCCACAATCTCCATGTGACAAATTGGGAGATTTCTGAACTCCGAAAACCCACAGAATGGCCAGAGAGGGTCTCCTGCCCAGGTGAACTGGCACCTGGTCAATCGGATCTGAAATTCTAGGTCATCTGCTTCAAATTATGCATTTTCATACATGACTGCTGCCCTATAAAAGAATCCCTTTACTGCTGTATTCAGCATCAAATAACTAACCAGAATAATAAAAGGTATAAGTGGACAGGGTAATGGTGAAACAAGTAGCCATTCAGATCTTGCACTTGAAACATACTGAAATAAGTAATGTGATATTCTTTAAGTCCGTGGCGCTTCCGATAAAATCAAAACAGGGCAATTGTAGTGTTAGCTGGCCAAACAGAAAACCTGCTGTCCCATTTTGTTAATAGTTCAATCCCCCTGGACATTCTAGACAGGGCTAAGACTTTACCACCTTCCCTCGTGCGCAATGGATTAGCTGGTTTGCACCTCAGGTGTGGAACTGGATGGTAAAAAGCCATTAATTCTCTTAAAGAACATATCAGCTGCCCTATCAAAAACACTGTACTGGCTTTAACATGATGAAGAACATGTGGTACATTTAAGAAAGTAAACTGGCAAACATTTAAGGTAACCATACTGTCATATAATCAATAATCACAGCAGCAATGAGATTCCAAGGTCTCCAACGCCATCCTAAATATACGCAAAAACATAAAAAAAAAAAAATTAAAAAGTAAGGTGCGAAATAGGAGCTGTGCAAAACACTCTCATTTGAGATGTAAAAGAAATGGATAAAACTGGATAAATACACACGTGAACTCACACATACACTCACACACACACGCGCATATTCAGGCTACTCTAGTTGGTGTGTCTGTAAAAGTTGCAGAAGAATATCCCAGAGTCCATCATGCATCTTCTCAGCAGACTGGGGACACTCCAGAGCCACTTGGACTGTGTTGCTGATTTTGTGAGGATGTTGGTGTGATGAGTCCCGGATGCCTGAATATGCTTATTCTCCCCACTCTTGTCCCATTGATGCTGATGGGGACGTGTCCTGTTCAGTATCCAGTCTTAGAGGGCGCTGTTGAGTACAAAGTCCCTGTGGTGGTCTTGAAGGCGACGTTAAATGCTGAACGGTAGTCTATAAACAACATTCTCACGTGTTCTCCTGGCCCAGGTGGAAAAGTGCAGTGTGGAGGGTGAACCTGCTGGCCCTGCATGCAACCTGCAGAGGGTCCAGAGGGGTCTGGGGATGATGAATGTTGGGACCAACTGCTCAAGAGAGAGAACAGCACACTATACCATCTATTCCAATATGCAGGAGATTACCAACTCCATCAACTTGTGAATAGAAGCTGAGGCCTGTAAATGTTTCACAGTTTAGCCTCTACTCATCTCACTCAGCTGTGTTTTGCAAATACTACTGTGCTGCTATTGGCAGAAATGAAGAGATAAAGTTTCTTAATTCATTAATTATAAGTAATTGTTTTCCACCCATTTGACTTCATTCATCTATGGAAATGATAAAACACCCAGAGAACCATCCTGTGGAAAAAATATCAGTCAAAGAACTGGAATTACTATTTCTTTTCAATGTATTTATTTTTAATTTTTCACGTAACAACGCACTAAATATGTTAAATTCACCCACAGCACAATGTACTAGCTAGCCACAGCATAGCAATTACAGACATTAGTCCCACATCGTAATACATGGTTTTTATCTTCTCTTAAAAGGGAAAAAAAAACTTAAATAGAAAAGAAGATTTTTGCTGATTATTCCATTTACTACCTCAGGTTTAATTGTTCAATAACTTTTTAATCTGAGAAACCTGAATGATTTTGTAATTTACACATCAAATTGGCCATGCACGCATATATATATATATATATATATATATATATATATATATATATATATATATATATATATATATATATTTAAGTTTGCCAGTTTACGGTGACTTTCTTGAATGCATTAGTGTAGGTAAGATATGCAAATACTAAGCATGCTTTCATTATTATTGTGTGTGATTATTTTAAGTCCGAAGATTATTTTTTGTGTGCGTGTCTGCCCTTTGTTGATTTCTTGATTCTTGTCTATAAGATAACACAAAATATAACCCCCAGAAGGCTTGATTTTTATTTACGTTGAACGATTATTGGGCAAGTTCTATTGTTTGTTTGTTTTGAATCCTGTTTAAACTCTTTCCACTAAATTCAACAAGGACTTTCCTATATGGCGGCAGAGACATTTTGTTACTTTGTATGAAGTAATCTCAACTCACTAACAAGCCACTAAAACACAAACAGCTATTATCTGAGGTATAAACATGTACAGAAACCAATGATATTCAAATGTTACCACTGCTCAGGTTTTATTGGGTGTAGTGCAGAATAGACCCTCTACAGCAGTACGAGAGTTTATAAGACAGAAGTGACCGTGACATGCTTTCATATGACTTCTTTCTTCTCAACTAATATGCATAAAACTACACATCTGGTTTTGTGTAAATAAACACCGTGCTGCATTATAAATATACCCCTCACCAGCTATCAGAGACAGCACATCGGGCCTACTTAAAAAAACTGGCAACTTTATAACTGATCTTATTTCCTTGACTCTTTGTCTTCAGCCATACTGGAAGTGAGCAGCGATGTCTCTTGGTAACCAGAAATACTGTACAACCAACCAGAAGTTAAGTGGATAATAAACAGCTTTAGACATTGACACATAACTCACCAGAGGTGTTTTAATATTGTAAGGAATATATTGAACCATCCAATTTCGTAATTCAAGTTAACCTAGCTAAATATCGCATGAACCAATCACCAGTCACCAGTCAGTTCCAGCTGCTCTATAGTGTTAAGATCATCTAGTTGATTTAGATGTTTTAGAATATTTCATCAGGTTTGTTCAATTGTTTTCAGTTTGTTTTGGCTAAATTTACCATCTGTCCAATCAGATGTCGTGTGGGATAATTTAGATCTCTCTTCATCATTCTAGTTTATCTTTCCAAAGAATGTGATTTCGGAACATAGAGAACACATTTTCTTCCTTTGGGACAGGGTGAACACTGGGAATCGACTTTAGATGTTCAGTGGGGCGGGGGAGTAGCCTATTTGGATATGAGACTGCTCGCGATAAAATATTTAATCATTGCTGCTGAATTCATTTAAAATACTTTTCTTTAATATTGTAATCAAATAATGATATTGCATTTTAAAACTTGTCTTCCCTGATAGAAATCAGTCCTTACTGTACCACATGATGCCGAGTCATTCCAGAGAAAGGGAAAGCCTGTTGAAGTGCAATAGTCCTTTAATAGTTGACATGTGTAGCAGCTTCGATGCATCCATTCATTATTAGCACTTTATTTCTTAAAGAGTGCAGATGTTCAATTAAAACTCAGGAATGCGTCGTGCGTTTGAGAGCTCAACCTTTTACAGTTAGCAAAGAAATGCTGGTGGAATGGGATGCGATGGAGTTACCTTTAATACAGAATCATGAAAGATTGTATTTTGCTGCTTGCTGTGTCTCCAGAATGTTCTTCTCTGTGCACTAAATGGATGCGTTGAACCACCGTGTGTGCATCTCCCACTGCTTCTTGCAGAAGTGCACGTGGGTTTTGAACCAAACGATGTGAGAAAAATTAAAGACATAATCGCCAGTGGCGCTGCACCTCCTTCAATCAGAAAACAGGTACCAAGAGTCAACCATGATTATTTTTATGGTCACGTTGTACACATTTTTGGGGTGTGATGAAGACGGCTTGAAAACTTGAAATCACAGAATTATTGTGGAGGAAATTCACACATGCACACACAAACACACACACACACACACACACACACACACACACACACACACACACACACACACACACACACACACACACACATCCATTACTAGAATTGTTTTAATTTCCAGAGCAAGTAATTTTAGATAAATAAGTGCTGAAACGAATGTTTTGTTTTGAACATTTCGAGCATGACTGGCATTGCCGCCAAGTTCCTCCACAGCCAGTACCTCCAAGACTCAGCAACTCAAATCTCTTTGTGCGAACGGTTGAAACGCATTAAATGCATCACAGGTGTGTATATATTTCCTGAGTCTTACTACAGAACCCTTGCTCTGACATCATCAAGTTCACCAGCTGTCTTTTTCATTCTGTTAAAAAAAAGAGGAAAACAAAAATCTCTTAATTTAGTTCCCATTAAGTGGTTTTCACAAACGGACTGTCCTCTTCATCACACACCATACTATGTCATTGGTGTCCTTTAACCGTCACCTAGTGGCCTGAATTGTATCTTTACATGCGGAACTTTAACCTCAAAACAAGAATGTGCTGTTGTCTTTTACCTTGTCTGTGACAGTAGACTGTATAGAATGACAGGAGAATGCTAAAGGAGCGGGTGGACCATTTGCTGGAGAGCATTTTAGATGTCTCCCCATAGCATTTAAATATACCAATCAACATACAGCTCCTTAGCCCGTCTGTATTGCTGAGCTTTTTGGTTCTTTGTATTTCTGTAGATATTTTCAATACTTTCAGTGGCGGTAACTGGGGGGATGGGGGGAGGGTGGTACACAACACTGTATCTGCTCCAACACTCCTTTGTCTGACTGTAGATACCAACTTGTAAATGAATTGAAACTTTTATGGCACTAATATAGCCAGCACTATGCAGAGACTGATAATATTTCTTTGGCATGCTTTGAAATGCAGAATACTATAGAGGAAATATACTTAAAAAATAAAATAAAATACAGTTTGCTCAAATTTCTAATTGAAATATTCACCTTATTTAAAAAAAAAAGAGGCGTGGGAAAGCATTTCCACAGGTTAAAATGTACATGAGG
This sequence comes from Arothron firmamentum, assembly GCA_016586285.1. NCBI lineage: Eukaryota > Metazoa > Chordata > Actinopteri > Tetraodontiformes > Tetraodontidae > Arothron > Arothron firmamentum. The sequence continues at coordinate 110,013 of BJFM01000439.1, read as the reverse complement.
TTGATTCAATGTGATTACGCTTTTTAATTTTGTGCACATTTTAACCTGCATGCTTCACTCATTCATCCAGCACTGAAGGGAGTTGACGTGCAAAGCAGCTGATTTTTGTTTTGTATGCTTGCAAACTGTGTGTAGAGTGAAACACTGAATTCTTCCAGATAACGGGAGAGTCATATTTATATACATATTTATTCATACTACTTCCAGGTTATGGAAGAGATGGTACCAAATAGCTGCAAATATAATGACTCTAGACGATACATTCATAATAATGTATATTTGTATTTTCGGTTGCAAGCCACTGTAACAGAGTGATGCATGTGTGGCATTCCTGATCAGAGCATTCATTAAAATAAAAGGTATCCAAAATTACAGTGTGGAGGGTGACTGTCAACACATCCAAGCCACAACTGACTGTTCAGCGCAAGTGTGTATCCTTGACAAGTGTTGCATTAATAAATGATTAATGCTCTGGATTAATAATTAGGAACATGAAAACTCTTTATTCATATCAAATAGGAAAAAGCTAAAAGACACAAGAAGTGATGCTCCGGGCTTTGTTAGTGTGATAGCATTATTAATAAATGAACTTTATATAATTTGAAAAGATTTCTTCCAATAAACCTCTTTGAAAGCACAAGATGGGTTCTGATTTTTGCCACATTTAATGAATACATTTTTAAAATTACAAAACGTACGTTGAAAATGACTTTGGTCGATTTTAGCCATTCATGAGGGTTATGGAACAACAACAAAAAGTCAACTCGTAGACCCAAAAACACTTTCACCGGCACCAAGCCAGAGGATCCAATTGGCTGTCCTTCAAGACGGGATGATCATCGACCTAAATTAAGGCCATTACTGGTGCTGACTGCAACCCAATAATGATCTGATGGCATCTGAAAGGAAATGCATCGTGGTCTGGGGTACGTTTTGCTTCAGTGGCAGAATGGAGCTTTAGGGTGTGCAGGGGCTTCAAATGACAACTGGCTGTGTGGAGATGTTGCAGTGGGCTTTGCTGGCAATTGAAGTGTACAAAAATGGACACCAGTTCCAGACAGTGGATGCCCTTCGTGAAGGCCTGTTGTACAGTATACAGTATAAACTCGGTTCGTGCCCAAACGCGTCCTCTTTCATTCATTTATTATATGAGGTAAGCGGGTTTTTTTCCCCCTTGTTGCGCTCTCGTTTTTATTTTAGGCGCCAAAATGTGAGCGCATATATTTTGTCTTGTAGGAGTTTTTGTTACAAAAGGACGACAGTGTGTCATTGTGATTTTCATTGTCAGGTACGCAAATGTATAATTTCCATGCCGGACACCGGTCCCTAATGTCTGTGCGTTGCTCTTTCATTCATTCATTATAAGAGGAGTTTTTGTTACAAGAGGACCACAGTGTGCCATTGTGTTTTCTTTGTCAGAATAAAATCACATTAAGGAACCAGCTGGAGTCGCTGTGCGTCTATTCAACACAACGCAGAGGAACACACCGGTTACACTAGTACAGACACTGCAATCATCTTCACTGCCAAACCAAACCCACCCTCTTTAATTGCTGATCACGCACATGAAATTTAAACACAATGTTGTGTAGGAAACACGTGTGCATGTGTTTATTGTATAATAATGAAAAACTACATGTGTAACAAACCACTGTGTAATAAACAACATATGCTTCTAGGATTGGTATTAATGTTGTTCAACATTCTATAAACTTTCAACTCTTACAAATGAAGACAGAACATTTTCTCTTCAGTGCAAACGACATGGGGGCGAAAATACTGAAATGACAGACCTTTTATTTTTCAATGTATTTTATTTTATTTTCAGAGGCGTTACAGGCTGATATATATGACTGACTTCACATCAATAGTGTTTATTACTACTATTACTATTATATTATTAGTATTATTTATGGTGTTGGTTCAGAACACATACAAGATTTCTTAATTAACAATATCCTCATTCTTGGAAAGTTTGTGAAGATAGCATGCCACAATTTTCCGTATTTTTATTTATTTCCAAAAGTAAATAAATGAATAAAATGACATGGGCCGGAAACGTCCCCTGCCACTGAAATTCAGTCACGTACACATTAGTTCCTATTTTTCTAATTCAATGGTCTGATATCGAAGGCTGAAAGACTGATATCAGTCTTTTTTCTTTTTAAGGACACCACAACTGTTGCATCATCTGAGTATCTGATAATAGAACGGACAAAGACGTAGTCGTCACTATATCTCCTCTCTTGGCTCCACGGAACTGCTAAACTAATAGTGCAGCTTTGCAGTACCCTGATGCTACATGGCAGAGTCACCTTCTTCAGTAGGAACAATTAAAGACTCTACTCGGTTCTAGTTTGTAACAATCAAATAAAACATATAGTCATGTTTTCTGGAAAATACTTAATTCCCTTGCCTTGCTAGCAGCGCCCTTTCGTTTCGATATCACGGTCCAGCCGCGATAAAGGTCCGATGTAGTTCAGTTCCGTTGTGGTGATTGCGTTCGCGCTTTTTAAATTTACATTTGGTTTATAGCAGTTCCACTTGCGCTTCTGTATTTACATTCGTGGCTTTTTGAACTCATATTTTTCTTTTTCGGTATAGTATTTTGCCTTATGTTTCACTAGTTGCAGTGGTGTTATACAGTAGCTTTTTGCTTTCGTGTTTTGGCGTTTGTGTTGAGCTTTCTGGGCCACCGTAAATTGGAGTGAGGCGTTAGCGTTCCTCAACTTTCAACATTAGAAGAAATGATTAACCAATACGAATAAAATTTAAGAAAAAATATAAACGACTCGTGTTTTGTTTTTTTACTCTACTGGATGTGACAAGCTCTTTCTTTGTGTTTTTCTTCATTAAACTGATTAATAATGAGGATGTATGTTTATTTACATGCTCGTGTAAAAATAATAACAATAATAAAAGTATAACGCCTGGTTGATCCAAGTTGTAACCGTCCTGGTGACGTTCTTCTGATCTAGGCGGCAGCTTTTTTTCTTCCCGGGTCGTGTCTGTATCCAAAGTCTGTTCTCTACTAGCGATTGGACCGACACCGTCCCGTAAAAGGAGTCAATCCCCTCTACTGTGTGTGTAGGTTGTCCATCGAACACACGCCCGCCACCGATGACGGCATGCCTAAAGTGATTGAACGAGACTACAGTCAATCACGCCTGCTATTGGACAGAAAACAAGCCTGTCACTGATCCCAGTCTTTGATTGGTTTAAGTGCCATTCGTAGGGTGGAGCAAGTAAGTGCACAACACGGGGCAACGAACACTTTGGGTGGGCGGATTGTATCGGTGACAGCAGCGCTTGGAGTCTTTCAACTAAAGTGTCAAAAACAGCGGACAACTGATCGGTGAGTACTTCGAGAAGAGAGGAGTGTGTGCGGGAGTTTGCGTGTGCGATTTCAGGAATGAGGGTCAACGCAGTTAGCGTTGAGCCGGTGGACGCTCCGACACAGTCTGTGGCAGTGAAATGACGCTGATTTTGGACGAGTGATCGCAGCACGCATCAGTGCGACGGTGCGAGATAATGTTGCGTTCAAATGCGCCTCGGAAAGATTTCTTTACCTCTGACGAGTGAAAATGGAATCAAAGTTGCTTTTTTCCCTCTCTCTCACCTTTAGGACTCCACGTTCTTATAGCTTGCAGCAGAATATTTCATTTGGAAGACGCGGTCACGATAAACTCAAGCAAAGTTTTGCAAGTTTGGCGTGTGTCTGTTGTATTTTGCCTACTTTTCCATAGTGCTGTGGTGCTCCACCCTGCACATATAAGGGTGTTACAATGAACCATGTTTTTTTTTATATATATATCTGGTTAACAGCGTTCTGTTTTTGTTTTGTTTTGTTTTTGGCACTGATTGATATTTGCTCTGTACGTTTCAGCTCAGTGAAGCCTCAGTCAGTGATAAATTCAAATGCCTTTTTAGATTTAAGACGAGATCTTACATCTGGTGATATGATTGATATCTTTATTCCAAGCAGTACATTAAAAAACAACAACAACAAAAAAAAAAACAAGTCAAAAACAGACACTGACCATTTAAAGTAAGATATCATTAAAATTCTGAAACTGTTCAGGCTTGCATATATTAGCATTATTTTTAAAAAGAACACTGAAAGCAGATTGGTTGTCTTACCTCCCTGCGTCTATCTCCAAGTTAGTGTTCCTTCCTCCATCCAGATTACTGATTGGAAAGTAGGACTGATCTGAGGCCCATTCATTATGGCCCTAATCCAATAATTTGCCTACAATGCCCCCAGCTGTGTGTTGATTCATTGTAAGGTCAGGAAAATGATAAGATGATGGTCCAAAGGGCTTGTAGAAAATAATGGCAAGAAACTTTAAAATGACCCCCCCAGTTGTCTTTGCACTGAAAACTTTAACTGAAGAAAACTGAAGAAGGCCTTAAACATCTTGAGAGAAGCTCAGTCTATATGTAAGGTAATGGGTGCACATGAGTGCCAACAGCCCTACACGCTGGAATTTAAGGAACAAACCCAGCCAGCAAGTGAGCAGAAAACATTTCTTCTAATGCATTCAGTTTATCACCCCTATTTTTTTCCATTGTCATTGTAATTTCCCCCCTTTTTTAAGACGCAAATTTGGCAAGAATTTGAGATGAGAGAGCTTCTTGTAATCTATCGATTATTCTGGTGATTAATCGAGTAATCGGACATGAAATATACTAAGCACACCACGACTTTTTTTTTTTTTTTTTTTACATCACTCTAACTTTAGTTAAAAGAATCTATACCGAATCAATACCGTTATCTTGAGCAAAAATTTAGCTGAGTTGAGGAAACGTCATAGCCACCACTGCATTGATTAAAGTTCTGAATCAGCCTTTACACAGAGCGATAAACAAAGTGTGTTAGTTACCAGACTTCTTTTAATCATGGATCACACTGATTCCTGTTAATTGCCGCCAATTAATGTTAGCCATAGCTTGCTATTTTCGATGCGAGCTTGCGGACTTTTAGCTTAGACCGGCTTCCTCTGGAGGTGCTGCATAGCAGCGTTGTGTTATTATGCTATGCTAACTACATCTTACAATAGACACATTGCACCACGCTTTCTTACCTTTTTAATGTTAAATTCTTTGCGATCCAAGCCTCTGGTCGATCTTCAGTGACGTATCAGCAGCCGAAACAGCAAGCGCATTGCGCAACAGAAATGACAATCCATGTGAACACAGTGTGAAGTATAGTGAACCAAGTTTAAATGAAGCTTCGACACAAATGATTTTTATCAAAGCATTTTAGTAATCAATTTCATCGACTTATTCGATGAATCGTTTCAGCCTAGTACCTATAAACATCTGTCTATTCATATCCATAGATGCCTACATAAAGTTTATGATATACAGATGATGTGTTACATGTCAAAGTGGCTGTGGTACATGCGTAGAATGCAGCTCAGCTTGTTCCTTTACGGCCATCTACTGCTTTTAATTTTCTGGATTTAATGCCTCTCATGACTCTCCTGGTGGGAGTGTAAAACACATTTTTCTTTGTACTGATGGTATAGACTGAATACAGATCTAAATCAATTTTAATATGCAAATTTGGAAATATTCTCATTTTACAATATCAATATCATAGGCTAGATAAATTGTAGAATATTATGGGTTTTTTTTTTCCTCAGTTGTAGGTCAGAAATAATTACTTTCACTATTAATCTGTAACTTTGAAAAACATCTAGAGCCTTTGTGTTGTAAATAGGTCTGACCCTCAACGACCAGTCATGGTTCTATGTTTCTCTCTGGTTTCCATGTTAAATGAGGCTTCATTTTATTACATTTTTAGACTTGTGATTAGTCATAAAAGAGAGCAAAAATGACACTTTGTCTTTATAGTCTACTTCAGCAGTGGATTATTAGGGAACAGTTAACAGAAATAGCATTTCTTAATCTGTTGCAGTCATGACTTTCATTGCATATGAAAATAATTGACACACTTATTAAATTACATTTGGAAATTTGCATGAAACAATCAGACTATTTCAATTTAATCAAGATCTTGATTAAGCCATTCAAGATAGTCTTATACTGTACAATATTGTACATGATAGCTGTAGGAACAGATTAGATAAATTCTGGTTCCTCTTTGGTGTGAAGGGAAACACACTAATGTGTTGATCCTTAATTTCACCTATATAAGGCAGGGACCTTTGTTTCTAGGCAGGATGTTTCCAGTTTTGACTGCTACGCAGCACCATGCTTACATGTGGATGTTTTTTTGTTATTCAGCATTTTTAACTTTTTTTTGTAACTTAAATAAAGATACTCTGAAAGGAATTGGACTTTTCATTTATCTGTCACCAAGCAACACCTGCTTGGATCTCCTCAGAGGCTTAAAGCGTTGGCCTAGCCTCTACAATACATCAGCATACATCATGGTACGTCAACAGATTTGTGATACTGTGCATATGTTTAGATAATGATGATCAATATTGATCAATATTCAAAGAAAACGGAAAGAGTTGGATATTTTAACTTCATCACTCTTTTGAAATTAATTACATGACAATTTAAATGTGTCTAGTGCAGTGATATTATGTAATACATGGAAATTAATTTGGTAGTATGTTACATTCTGATATGTTTGTGTTACCTTACAATCTTAATTTCCTTTGTCTTCAGCAAGCTGTCTTTTCTTTGATTTCTGTCAACAAACTAATAAGTGCCTCTGTATATTTTATATTGATTTCTAAGTATTAATGGATGATGTCACAATGTCATCCCTTTTTCTTAGTTTAAGAAGATAGTTGGTTGAATCTGGAATGCAGTGAAGCACTGTTCTTAACATCTTTAAACAGATTAAACTTTATCCACTGACTTGGAATGCGGAAGTAGTGGAAATCTAGATTCATTTGCTTCTGTGCTGGCGAGGGATGCTGATGTTGAGAGCAGTTTAGTTTGAGGTCATAATTCACGTGCTCGAAATTTTTCCCTTGGTTTGTTTCATTGTGATGCGATCATGGAAATGTATCAGCTCTGAATGAGTACAATTTCTCATTATAGTTTAAAGTTTGATCTTCTCTGACTATTAAATGATTTGCCAAGCTTTTTAATCATCTTGAGATATAAGTCCCCAAAGTGTTCTATAGACAATACACCCTGCTCTTAAATCCTGAGACAGTGCAGGGTGTCACATCTTTATTTGACATCTGCAATTTCAAAAACTTAGTAAATTAATATTTGGTCATCCTAGTAGTCATCAATGCACTTGTCCAAGATATATTGATGAATTTCAAAAGCAACCGTTGATGTGACCACATTTGTGTTGGTGTGCCTTAACATATACATAGACAAGTTAAGTGTATGTGTGTGTCTGGAGGAGGGAATCTGACATTGCATGACAACAATTTGAATGAAAGAATTGATGGAGTGATAAAGGGCAGAGAGGGAGAGTTATTATGTAACCAGCCAAACAGCTGTTTCTGCTTTACCTGTATCTATTTTCTAAAATATATTTATTGGTGGTAAACTCTTAGCTGTCACATCAGCCTTTATGGGGGAAAAAAATGTTTATAAATTATGAGAAATGTATGTGGTACTAAATCACAAAGGAATAAGACAGAATAAAAATGCTTTTGCTTTCATTGACAAGTTATGTCATTATTATGCAGAATCTAACATATTATCTTTTATTATCGTATATGACTCAAGATTTCCTTCTTTCTTCATTCCTTCTCAGGAGAACAATTGTTCTTCAGTGTTGGCCTCAGTTTGGAGTGACGTTTGTGAAAGTATTTTTCCACCACTGCATCAGAGAATGTGATTCACAGATTTGTTTAATCAGTTTAAAAACTGTTGCATTATGTCACTGTTATGCAGAACTACCGACTAGGAATTCAACAGGTTATTTTTCAGTTGGTTAACCAGATGAATAAACTATTTTCTAAAAATTTTGTTAAAACCTAGTCATTTTACACTACATTTAAAGGTTAATTTAACTAAGAATGAGAAAAGTGGTGTTAATGATCATATTTTTTGTGAGCACATAGGAATTTTCTCTTCGTTGTTTATAATGCTGCCGGAATTTTTTATGCCATCATTAACTCCCTCTCTTGTAATGCAGCAAAGTGAACAGAAGTTTCACTTTCATATTTTCCTCCTCGGTTTTTAAAACGGATATTTCATTGTCATGGGAATGGGAGATGCAGAGGGACCGTACGTATGAATGTAAAGAATGTCAAGTTCATAGCTTACTGTTTGAGTCACCGTGTGGACCAAAACTGTTGTCATGCCGAATTCCAATGTATCAGCAGACCACATGTACACACAGAAACACACACGGAAATCCACACAACCTGTGTGTGGTGTTTGTTCTGGTTTAGAGATCTGTGTGTGTGCGTTCGTGCATGCGTGCGTGCATGCGTGTGCATGTGTTGTGTGGTGCTTCACATTCCATCACAGTGTATTCAGTCTTGTTCTGCAACAAGGGGTACTTTGTGTCTGTGTGCATGTTTATGTGTCTGTGCGCGTGTTCATATATATACTGTGGAGGGAGGGAGGGAGAGAGAGAGAGAGAGAGAGAGAGAGAGAGAGAGAGAGAGAGAGAGAGAGAGAGAGAGAGAGAGAGAGAGAGAGAGAGAGAGAGAGAGAGAGGTGTGTCTCTCTGTGTGTGTGTTATTATACATACTACATAGTGAGGTCCAGGATATGACTTTTACCATCAAAATCTTTGGACGTGATCTTCTGGCTGGTCCTCAGAAGTCATCACAAAGGGCTGTTTGAAAGTTCAGGCTTGTTTTTAAGGTAAAGGGTCAAATTGGGTTTAGGTTGAGGTTAGACAGTGGATGAAAGTTTGTGTCTAGGGCCTGGATATGCAAAGTAAGGGCTCGGGGTGGTAACAATTAATCAAAAATTGACTGTCATTAAGAAACTACTCGATTAAATTAAACAACTTTCAGTTATCAGCTATCAATTAATGAATTAATTGATAATTTGTATCCATAGTAAGGGCATTTTTAAGATTGGTTTTTGGCTGGTCGTCACAGCTTCCAAGGGCTGGTTGAGGGTTAAGACTTGGTTTTAAGGCTGGGGTTTAAGTTAGGGTAAGGGGTCATGGGGTCAGTTTTGATGGTAAGGGTAACGTGCTGAGTAATACGTTATGCCTACCAAAGTCCTCAAAAAGATAGAAATGCAAGGATGTATGTGTGGGCAAGGAAATTTATTCAGTCAATATTACTGGGCTGTGTGTGTAACAATCAGGAGACAATGGGGGGGTTGGACATCTGTCATACAAATCTGTTCCCACAGTTCTGTTAACATTCTGTTAGGAACAAGCTATGCCAACCAAAAAGAATTCCATTCAAACATGCTCAAACAACTTTTACTTTCACCTCAAATAGGGACAGTTACTATTTAAGTCACTGTCAGCATGATTACAGAAGTCTGTTGGTCACGTTACTTCAGAGAGCAGCACATAAAGACATGGAATTTGACATTAAGCAAGCATGGTTGAAATCTTTTTGTCTCCATCTGAATGTTTTTTAATAGTTTCATCGGCTGCTGCTGAGTTGAAATCAGCAGAGGTCACGTCGGTGACAGCAATATTTACATTGATGACGCTGCGCTCTTGTTCACCTGTTGGCTGCGATCAGCTGGTTTAGACAGTTGACAACATGGTTGTATATTACCACTTATTAGTGGGGATACACACACACACACACACACACACACGCACTAGTGACAGCAAACACTGATCCTGTTCAGTTAAGTCTCTGCAGGCGTTTTGCAACCTCTGCATTATTCAGTGCGTCTCCTATTTATTATGTATTATATGTGGGATATAAGAATTGTTACATGATGATTTTTCTTTCTTTCTTTCTTTCTTTCTTTCTTTCTTTCTTTCTTTCTTTCTTTCTCTCTCTCTTTCTCTCTCTCTCTCTCTCTCTCTCACACACACACACACACACACACACACAAAAAACCACACACACACACACACACACACACCATAAACACATGCAACCAGATAATCCAAAGACTGGTTATACTCTGCTTGCGGGCATTTTGTTTTGAGTTTCATTATTCTGGTCCTGGCTCTCATTTGGTTGACCGATAGCAAGTTCCAAATGGAGCTTCAGTTTGTCAGGGTATGCTGCGCTAGTGTCTGAGGGTTTTTTAACTGCTGAGAAGGCTAAAAATGTGTGTGCATATGCTGATGCAAAGCCTGCGTGGTGTGTGTTATTAACTCTGATCGGGGGGTGGGTGTCCTCTCTTTATTATTTTTCAAGCCGTGTACATTTACTTATTATTGTTTTCATAAAGGGTTTTTGCTTATGACTATCATTTTGAGAGAAAGAATGATTGAGTGTGGCATTAATATGAATGACAAAAAAAGAAGTTTACTCTTTTTATTGGCTTTGGTTTAATATGATATACATATATTACACAGGGGGTCCTCCACACTGTGGCTCACTCCACACCTTGAACATGGTTCTCAGCCCATGCCTGCTCTCGACAGTCGAAATCTGCCATTAAATAGTTTGGAGAAAAGAATTACCTCAAAAATAGATGACTGTAAAGTAGGTGAACTATCTGAGTGTAACATGTAAATCAAATGACCTTTACTGAATTTTTAATGCGTGTCAGCACTCTTGGCAGCGGGATTCCCTCTTCCAGCTGCTGCCCCGCTAATCTAACAGCGATGCTGTCATTGACATTCCTAGCAAGCCATTTTGTTTGACCGAAACTGACACGTGCACGCCAAAGCTGAGAGCTAACAAGAGTTTTAGTTTGGTCCTGTTTTACAAAAGTTTAGATGCCAAATTTATACCATATTAAATGATGTTAAATATTAATGACAAAAAAAATTGAAAAAAAAACAGTGTGTGTTTTGATTTTGCAGCCTTTTCTCAGCCCATTTCTGGTCATCAACATGTTCTGTGAATCAGTCTCTTTAGACTGAAGGAAGAGCAGAAAATCATTTGAAGGGTGACTATTTTGAGACCCACTGGATATTAATTAAGAACACCGTAGGTCTTTTGAAATTATTATTAGAAGATTCCTCAACCACCTCATCTGGCTCCACTGGATGGGATGGAGCATCAGCTCTTCTTAGATATCTGCTTTCCTTGCCTTACCTGAAAAGCTGAGACCAGCTATGCTACTATGTAAATTCAGTCCTGCTTGTATTTACGATCTTGTCCTTTCAGTCATTACCCAAAGCTTATTACCGCAGGTGAGGGTTGGAATGTTGATCGACTGGTAAACACAGAGCTTTGCCCTCCGGCTCAGCTCTCTATTCTCCGCAACGGACCAGTTCGGTGTCATCAGTACTGCGGATGCTGTAAAGCGCCACAGTCCGTATTTTCAACGGTGTTTTCATTCTGAGTCTCATCTTCAGCAGGATCACGAGTCGAAGCTTTCAGACAAGCGTGCTGTTGGTTGTAAACATGCTCCTGCTGTCATTTGTCATGCTGAGACCACACCTGAGCTTTTGGCTAAGTCACAGCTTGTGTTGACTTCACACAGAGCCGCAAAACCTGTTAAACAAATGCAAGACGAACTAAGCATTTAACAATTAGTTGAGAAGTAGCTTCCATGAGTTTGTTGTAACTGAAATTCCTCATATCTTAAACCGTCTATCTTGTGTACATTGATGGGCATATGGGGTCCGTCTGGTGAAGCGATAACATCCAGAAGAGGTGCTTTAAGGGTCTAAATCCATTTTTCGATGAGTCAATCAGTGATACAAATCACTCTTTTACAGAGGTTATTAAAAGGCTTCCATAAATACTACGGAACCAACAACTATGGCCATATAATCTGGTGGTTTAAGTCCAAAGTTTAATTGTTGTAGCTACACTTTTAAATTAAGATTTTGAAATTTTAGGCTGATATATTGCTTGGTTTGGGACATCAATATCAGTATACACTGCGATGCATTATGGGATACTTTGAGTGTAGTATATAGAGTACAGTGACCCTCGTTTAACATTTGGCCACCCCCTACAAAATGTCGTACCCCCTATTGAGTGCACTATATAGGGTATAAAGATGATTTTGGACACAGGGTTCGTGGAGGATACCTGATAGGTGTAAATATCAGTTCAAATTCCAGCGAGTGATTTTCCGACTATTTTATGGAACCAAATTCCACCTCTTATCCAGTGAGTGAATTTATATTCATCCAGTGATGTCAGCATCATGTGACTGCCCATAAACACAGATCAGCACAATGGCAGGAAAGATGTTGTTTTACAGCCACCTTGTCCTTGAACACAGAACAGTTAACTCCTCTTGCCAGACATTTGGCATAATCCAGTTAGTGTAATTGGTCACAGCCAAGTGTGGATATTAAGATCGACAGCTTTCAGCATGGGTTTGTCACTGTATTCCCTTTGTATAAGAAAAGTTTTAAAACTGAAGTTTTGTCCATTTTTTAGAAAAAATATTTTCTTAGAGACAATACACCTGTCCCACAAAAGATGGAAGAGACTGTAAGAGGGCAAACTTCTTTAATGTCAGCCCCTTTTAGAGTTTGGATGTATAAATCTGAACATAAACCCAGCTACAACCCAAAAAGCTGTTTAAGATTTTACTGAAGAGGTTTAGATATGTTCATGAGGTTTATGTGTAAAGCACATTCAGAAGTTCCATTTTGTTTGTAGCTACAGTTGTAAGAAAACCTGGACCTCCATGAAAGCCTGTGTGTTTTTGATAACATTTGCACATGTGGATGTTTAATGTACAATTTGAATTGTGTTATTATGAAATTAATATCATAATGTGTTTGCTAGCCCCTCATACCCTTAGAATACCATCAATTAATGTGTTACAACTACAAATTTAATGGAAAATTCTTATTATTTAAAAAACTACGAGTCCATAGGACTTCTTTAGTACCTCTTTTTTTTTTTTTTTTTTAATTCGGTGCCAAGATGCCTAGTTTTGTCACAGAGAAGATAAGATGTTAAAATATGACTCTGAAACCCCAAAAATGGCATCACAAGACCCCAACAGTAGCATCTTGTTAGTCTTGGTGTGAAAGGTGTTATGTTTACAATTAGAAAAGGACTGAACATCTTTAACTTTCAAGGGAGATCTACAAGAAGGACACTCAGACTGTATCAATAAAATGTATTATGTATCAATAAAAACCAAATAGAGTATTATAGGGAGGGATCCTCATGCCCATTGTGAAACGTGAAGGTGGAGGTGTCATGGTTTAGGAATGCTTTGCTGCAGCAGGACCTGGCTAGCTTAGCATCACTGAATACCCATTGATTCTACTGTGTATCAGATGGTACACAACGATATGTGAGACCATCTGCGCAACAAAATGACAGTGACCCAAAACATACCAGGAAATCCACTAAGGATAAAAACTTAGAAATGGAGAGTCCTGGAACAGCAGCATCAAAGCTCAGGTCTTAATCCCATTGAGATGTAGAGTAAAACAGGCTGTGCATGAAGGAATCCCCTTAAACATCTGATAAAAGAATTCTATTTTCCTGGACTGGTAGAGGGCTACAATAAGTGTCTTACTGAAGATGTTTTTAGGCAACGGGGGCAACACTGGTTATTAGGGGCTAAAATGTCCTTTCTTCAATTAGAATAATATGAATTTTTTTAATGTCTTTTGTTTAAAGCTATTTCTTAGGCTATTTCTGTTCAATAAAAACACAATTAGACATCAATATGTGAATATTTCTTAATAAAAACTGAATAATTAGTAATTATTTTAACCGGCTACTTTTTCATGTAGCTAGTACCCCTATACCAAATACCAAAAACCTTAGATGGCTTTAAATTCTGCAGCTTGTAAAATCACCATCTCACTGGAGGGGACATCCACTGCAGATGCAATGTTACAGCCATTTGTACATTGACACTATTTTTGTAGCAATGCCTTTCATATTTTGTTGTTTTTATTTTATGTGTATTGTTCATTTTCCAGTATTTATTTGTCCACTTGTTTCTTTTTGCAACCGTTCCTCCCTCTCTATGGTGTACACAAAATTATATTGTTGTCATGAATCCCACATGAAGCATAGATGTGCGAGGCCTGCCACAGCATTGGATTTATTCTGTTATGTCACCCTAACGTCCACTGTTACGTCCTGGGCTTTATCCGAAATCACTCCCTCGCTTGCTAATCCCTACTCTCTAAATAGGGATTTGTGTTGAGGGGACTATTTAGTGGATTTATTATGAGCTGAAAACCAGCTTTCAGACACTAAACCTGCGCACATTAAATGGTGTCATAATGTCACATAATAAATTAGATTCACCTCACTTAAGGTCAACTAATTAGCATTTTTTAAATTTTAATTAGAATATAATAATTTTATTTTTTAATTTCTTTTCTCATCATGCAGCCTACAGTAATAACCCTGAGGTTAAATCCACTTGGTATGGATTGGGGTAGAATCTCAGTAGCGAGGCCCAGACACCCCTCATCATTTGGGATTCCCCCTGATCTGGCGGAATCCCAAAGCACACCAGGTCATGTGAGAGATATAACCTCTGCACCAAGATCACCTCCTTTTTTGACGACTGCTGAAAGACAATGTTGGGATAAATGCAGACCTTAGGACAGTGTTGACGACTAGAGTGATTTCATGGTCCATGATGTTGTAACGTTCTTTCTGTGGCACACCCTGATCTGAGATCAGGACTTTCATTTGTCTTGTCCTGTTTTCACTTTCGCTATGCTTTGGTCTGAATATGCACATTATAATAATGGTGATAATAAAGGCAATATTGATAAGGATACAATTGTGATAATGATAACTAGAAATGCAGGACCTCTGCCAAGCAGCTCATTTCCCCACATATTGTGATTTATACCCAAACCTAACACTCCAAGAACTTTGGAGTTTGTCTGCCACACTATATTTCTCATCTTTCATAATTCTACTTAGAGAATCAAGGCAATTGAAGAGAGAGAGAGAGAGAGAGAGATCTGATTTGCCTTCCTTGAATGGATATTGTTCAACTTAAAATAGCTGTACAGTGAGGGGTTACGTTCTTAAAATCTCCCACGATAAATGCAATCCGCGAAATAGAAACCTGTTTGCTATTCAAATACATGTTAATGTTACGGCCTCATAATCCCTCCTCGTGATCTTTATAAACGCAGACAGCGCAGCCGATAAATTGCCAGGCGGCAGAAATCAGTCCGGCCCGCGACGCTCCGCACCCGGTGTAAATCCGCCTCACCCGGTAAAATACAGGACATTTGGTCATGGAGAAAATTTGCAAACGTAAATTTGGCAAGCTGTACAGAGACGAGGCGCGGAGACTGTTCACGTCGGTCAGTCCCTTAGCCAATCAGGATGCAGAACACAACGCACTTTTTAAAAAATGCATTAAAAAAAAACACTAAAAAAAGCCGCGAAAAGTGAACCGCATTATAGCGAGGGTTCACTGTATAGGCAGTAGTGCAAGGTCACATAACATAGTAGACTGCTTTGTGATCAAAGCTCCTTGGCCTTGGGGCTGATCAAGATAATGATAAAGAATCAAAGCATTTCTGGATTCAGATGGTAATCCAGAAAATTGCTAAAATCAAGTTGTCTGCTCCTTTTCCCACCAACTATCACGTAACCACCTTGGGGGGGGGGGGGGGGGGG
>BJFM01000439.1:46754-94406 GCA_016586285.1 Arothron firmamentum | reverse complement strand
GGGGGGTAGTAACGATGATAATAATAATAATGATAGTTGTTAATCATCATTGTTATGATAAAATACATAATACATTAACAATCTATGGTAATATGTAAACATTTAAATTATTTTTTTCCTGAGTCATTGGGAGCACAGATGTGGAAGGCCTCACCCATAGGCCTCAGCACTAGATTTAGCCTATTATGTCACCCTGACACCCACTGCTAAGTCTTGCCATGGACACTCACTCCCTTTCTCTCCCACTTTCTCCACTCCATAAGAAGTTTAGTTTGATGTTTTCTACCATTCACGCTTATAGAAAGAGAGGGTTTCTGGTGCACAAGATTTACACTGCCACAACCACTTACATAAGAAGTGTAGACCAAGATTCGTAAGAGGCTTATCCTTCACCTCTGCTTTTTTTGGGAGTCACCTACTGTTACACAAGCGCACACAAACACACACACACACACGCAAACACACACACACACACACACACACACACACACACACGCACACACACACACACACACACGCGCACACACAAAAACACACACACAAACACACAGAGTAATCCATGTTCGGGGACGCACATGGCTTAGGTTCACACACTTGTTTGCTGCTGACAGCACAATAGAAACGGCTTCTGCCAGGGATTTCCTTCCTTTGTGGAATTGTGATGATTTCCGAGTGACCACACCAAATTTACGATCAGAAATCCAGTTGGGCTCAGAGCACAGCACCCTGAGGCACTTGCAAATACTGGTTCCAGTCATTACGGAGGTACAGTGGTGTTGTATTGCGTGTGATACCATTTTCACAGTATATTATACAAACAGAGGTGACATTGGATAGTAATCAGTACACCAAGTGGTAGACTGAAAAATAACATCAATTGCATACCCACACTAGCACACACACACACACACACACACACACACACACACACACACCAAATCTACATTCGCAGATACTGTATATACGCGAGCAATCTTTAGCTTGTCTAGCACATTTTATAAAGAATGACTGTATGACCTAAATGCAGCTTTTGCTAATTGTAACTATTAAGCTTCAGTGTCGCTGTTTTGAATTTATTATTGTTACATTATATTGTATTATTTTTACAAATATATGCATATACTTTGTAGGTGTATGTCTGCATGTACAGAATATGTACATACATATGTATGAATTTGTGTGTATGTATGTAATTATGTATTGTTAAACTACCCTCTGTTTTTGTTTGTTTTTTCTTTCTATATTTCTTTATTATTATACAGTTTATATCTCTATTTTGATAGTTGTTTTCATTTTTAACATCACCTTTAGAGGCTTAAATAATTATGATCATAATTCTGCTCTCATGATTCCACACTTTGAAAAGCGCTGATATAAAACACACCATGGCATCAGATTTTAAAATTTAGCTAAAGAGCTTCCTAGTTGTTATTGATATAGTGGAATATAATTGACTGGGATAGTTATTCATCGTTTCAAATGGACAACTGCAAAGTAAATAATGCAGACTATGCGGTCACGAGTTATTCCTACTTCTTCATTTGCCATCTCTAAAACAACAGTATTATTATTATTAATAAAGCTTTTGATTGACTTGTTGTTGCCTGCTGAAAATACTTTGAGTTTAAGTAGTCAAAAGATATGTTTGTGTTTTAGGTTGACCCTTGAAAATATATGGTTTATGACAATAGTGGTGAACTGTTGGTATATTTTGTTTGTTTTGCTTAGTGTTTGTTTTTAACATCACCACTGTGGGAAAAAGATGTTGGAAATAGTTTTTCTTCTGCAACTCAAGAAAGATTGTTTGCTGTTAGATTTTAAATGAAAAAACAAAACAAAACAAAACAAAAAAACCCACAACATTATTTCTACATGAAGTCTGAATCTTATGTTTTACGTCCTATAATGTTCCATTTTTCAGGTTTTTCCTCATCTGGGCACATCATATCTTTGTAAACTTGACTTTGAAAGAAAAAGGGTCTTGTTTACGTTGCAGACATGTTGGCGTGTAAATATATTAATGTATCCAGCAGATGGCGCTGTGGATTTATATTTGACTCAGTAGCTTTATTGCAACCCTGCGTTTTTCTTTCAGCGCCATCTATGGAAACTGTCTCTGCAAATGTGAACATATAAAGGTAATAGTCATTGTCTAAAGACGTTTATATGTCTTTGTACATTTTTCTGCAGGGATGGCAGAGTTAGACCTGAGTTTGAGTGACGCGCTGACGGATAGCGTTCCTCAGTCAGGCCCCGAGAGCCTGGTGCAGCAGGACTTTGTGGCTCAGCTGGAGGCAGAAACCTTTGACGATCAGGTCGGGGAGATGGTTGTAAAGATGGACTACATCCCCCTGCTGGACAATGATGACACCAGAGCAGGTGCGAGTAGTGAAATCTACATACACACACACGCACACGCTCAAAGTATATTTTAACAGTTTCGTAAAATAAAATATTTTTAGTTCATGTGAGTCTCCCATTAAAGTATAATTTACTTTACCCAAAACAGAGTTCATTGTCCACAGGATTGCACTGAATAGCATTAGAATAGATCTAGGCTAGTTAGTTGTTTAGATTAGATAGGCATTTATTTTTGTTTGTACATATTGTTTAGTTTTTTTGTTTGTTTTTTTTTTAGTTTAGACTTATATACAGTAGTTATGTCTCTTTGTATACCTACTGGGTAGGTCAGAATAAGAGAAAACAGCAACATAGTTTAGATCTACTGGGCTAACTGAGACCTTGAGAGTGATATTTCGTACTGTCTCATGTGCAAACGTGTACCAGTATGACAATAAAGCTCCTTGAATCCTTGAATCCTTGAATCCTTAACCTCAAAGTGTATTTGTATAAGCAGCAGGTGAATGTGTTGAATGTGTTAAATTATGCAACATATAGCCCTTTTGCTTAGAAGTGACAGACATTGTCAGGCGAGACTGGTCACTGGCTGCCACATTGGATCTACTTGCTTGCCATTAAACTGTGTGGAAGATGGTTGCCTGCAGACAAGCAGAAGAGCAGTGGTCACCACACTGTAAGAGCGTGTCCTTGCTCTGAGCAGTTGGTACCTATGTATTTTTGAGTTCTCTTTTTTGTAGATGAGACCAGAGAGATATTTAAGTGTGATTTGATTAATTATGAGTCTTTGTTGCAGGAAAAGGGGGTTAAGTGCTTTTTCTTTATGGATGGTGAAGCCAGTTTTGGTTTTTTTGGGGGGGGGGTTTGGTCTCTCCAGCTGGTGTCCTTCAGCTTTCATAAGATGGAGTTCTGGATGCTCAGGGCTAAGTTCCATACTCAGTGTCCATGACACCAAATGCAGGTGATGGATCTGAGATGCCCTTTATGCTAAACCAGCGTCAATCAGTGTTTTAAGTGTTTCCTTTAAAGCAGGTGTAAGATTTTTAACTCTTAAAGGTTTAATAATTAACCATCAAATCTGGGAGAATTTGGAAAGAGAATTTAAGAAAGCACTTAAATGTAATAAGTTATAGATTATGCAGGCAAAAATCTGTCTTTCAGTCTAAAACTTTCAGTCATGAGATTAAACACAAGTATCACTTCAGAATGTAGCTGTCTTAAAGCTATTTTCAGAATTTTACAGGTGTAATGAGTTCAGTTACTGTTTGTGTTATTGTGGAATTATTGCTTTTTTTGTGGATTGTATTAAATAGTATTGTACATGACTGTTAACAGCACTTTTAAGAATTACCTCAATATTTCAATGAACTCAGTATTTCAGAATGCCCACAGCAAATAATAAAAAAAAAGTGCTCAACACGCAAAAGCTGAATCCGTTACTTAGACAAGTTAATGAATAATAACAACCAGTTTAACAGGAAGTGACAGTTAGCCAGGATTGACTCAGCTCTTGGGCTTATTTTTAGTTTCTCAGACATTTTGGTCAGACAGTCATGCTGAATATGGGCGCTGGTTGGTGACAACCGGCTGCAGGACAGGCTGTGGGTGGTGTTGCCACTGATGGACTCTGGCACGCCATGTGCATTCATACAATCGCAGACATGCTGACACGCAGGGTGCCAAAACAGCAGGGTGAGGCAGTGGGCAAATGCTTGTCATCTGTCAGCAGGAGACCTGAACAAAGGAGACACTGTTTTTTAGTAGCTGTTGATAATTTGCAAGAGAAATTTGCTGTTTTCTCTGTAGAGAAAACCTTTTTTTTTTTAAATATTATACAAATCATTTTTTTTATGGATGAGTTTTCTGGCTTAGCTTTTTCAAATAGGTCACAACCTAACGCTGCTCATCTGGTTGTTGTAGAGGGAAAACTGTTGACCAAACAGCTTGTATACCTATCCAATCAAATTCTGTTAGCCGCAACTTATGTGGCTCACAGGGGAGCATTGGAGTGTGACCCCTGTGGTCACCAGTCCACTGCAAGGCATACACTGTTCCCACTGAGCATCTGTCTGATGTATCTGGAATTTAATTGGAGTGCACCTTAGGTAAATTCACTCTGGCTACTCTGTCAGAGCTCCAGAGTTCCTTTGTGGAGGAAGGAGACCCTTCCAGAAGGAGCAAGCATCTCTGCAGCAGTCTACCCATCAGACCGAAGCGACTCCTGAACAAAAGACACATGGCAGACAGAATGGAGTTTGCTTAAATGCATCTGAAGTGCTCTCAGGTTACGAGAAACAAATTTCTCTGGTCTGATAACACAAAGATTGATCTCTTAGGTGAATGCCAGACGTTGCTCATTGCCAGGCCAGTAGCATCCCCACAGTGAAGCGTGGTGGTGGTGGCAGCATCCTGCTGCGGGGATATTTTTCAGCATCAAGAACTGGGGGAATAGTCAGGATGGAGGGAAAGATGACTGGAGCAATGAACAGAAACGTCCTGGGGGACAGAGTGACAGTTCATCTTTCAGCAGGACAGTACAAACAGCCAAGATATCAAAGGAGTGGCTTTAGGAATGTCCTTGAATGGCAGATAACCCTGGCTTGTGCATTTTGTCACTTAAATGTGCACTTAAACTTACTGTTTGCTGTAAAGGCACTCTAGAGGGTCCTTTTTTTAACAGGTGGTTCTCTTGATGGCAAAGCTCTTATTTAAGTTGGTAATGTGTTTGCTTGTTTGTCTGTGCAGACTCGGGCACTGCGTTGGAGAATGGAGAGCAGGAAAGTCATGGTGTGCAAAAGCCTGGTAAGCCCCCCCCCCCCCCTACAATTCCCTATGCTGCCTATTGGTCTGCAATAAAAACTGCCTGTTCATTATCGTGAGCAATCATGGCTTTTATGGTCTTTTTTTTTTCTTCTGTTCTTCACCTTTAGTTGCTTGTTTATTTGTGCAGTTTTGTAAAAAGTTTTTCAGGGCTGGACGTGAACTGATCTCACTCCTCTGTTAACATGCAACAGTATAAACAACAGTATAAATTAAATTGGTCAAATAGAAGTGGGGGGGAGCAAGTCCTAGGGATAGAAAGTAACCTTTACACCATGCAGTTCATGCATAGGCACACAGAATAAAACCTATTTTATCTAACAATCAAGAATTATAATTATTTTGTTTTCATTGCATGTTTATTGAAAACCATACAATGAGAAAAGAGTATTTGTACTACAAATTTAACCTAGATATATAATTACAAATACAATCTACCGTATACTCTGATATTAATAATCACCTATCATCACTGTGGTATTTTTCCACTTTTGTTTTTGAATGCTTGATATTAGTGTATAAATAACTCTGTCAGTACATTACCAGATTAGTTTATTGGTTAGCTTCAGGTGTAAACACATGCATACCAGTTGTATATGGTCTCACTAGTGCACTTCGATCAATTAGAATCTTATCAAAAAGTTAAGTTATTTCAGTAATTTTATGTCAAACGTGTAACTGTAAATATATATTGATTGATTACACACAGACTGATATATTTGTAGTTTTTATTTTCTGATGATAATGGTTTTCAGCTAATGAAAACAAAGTTTTTAGTCTCAGAAAATATTGTGGAAAAATATTGAAGATGCATTCCTAAAATACACCCGCTGTGGCGACATTCCTGAGCCCCTGCGTGATGTGCGTGACACGAACTCAGGTGTGAAAAGAAAATAAAACATGCCATAAATTTTCAAAAACTAGAAATAATGGACAGGCACACAAATCGGAACAAAAACCAAACATGTGTCCTGTGGTAGGAAAAGGTTCACAAGCAACCACAGCCTTGAGGGGATTGTGAAATGTTGCCCGTTTTAGAGCATAAGGGAGATGGAGTGGACAGCAGCTAGAATCAGCGGTTCAAGACTCACCACACAGATGTACCCAGGACATGGACTTCAAGGAAGTCCATGGTTGAGTCCTCTGTTCACATAAAAATCATTCAATCATTTTTACATTTCATTAAGAAACCAAGGTCCCAGAGTCCAGTGTGAGGTTTCCACAGTCAGTGCTGGTTTGGGGAGCAGTATCATCTGCTGTTGTTGGCATCTTTTATCAAGGTCAATGCAGACATCTACCAGGATATGTAGACCACTTCGTGCTTCCTTCTGACCAGCTTTGTGGAGATGCTGATTTTATTTTGCAGCAGAACTTGCCCACACTGGCAATAATACCAACACCTGGTTTATGGACCATGGTCACATGGTATCCCTGTGCAAAATTGCCTGGCCAATGGGGTATTGTGAAGAGTAGGATATGAGACACCAGATCCAAAAATGCAGAAGAGCTGAAGGCCTGAATTACTGCTGCAGTAATTCGTGTCAAACGGGCCCCACCCAGTATGCTGTGTACATATTCATTTTTTTCCCCGTAGTCCAACATTTCTTTCATTATTTTTTTTTTGGTCTTAAAAAATATTCTAATTTTCTCAGACACTAATATTTTGTTTTCTTGGAAGTCATAATCATTCAAAGAACACTTGAAATATGTCAGTCTGTGTATAATTAATTTATATGATTTAGTGAAATAAATTAGCATTTTGATGATACTAAAATGCATTGAAATGCACTACACTAGTGTGTCATTGTTACAAGAGCAGTGTTCTACGTAGTTTGCTAATCTGTGATGAGGACAAATGGGAAAAGCTGCTTCTGACTCCTATTCTCTATTTTGTAAAAGTGACTGACAAGAATTGGACGATTAGCCATGGCTGTATACCTTATTCTTAAATTTTACCAGTTACTTTATCAGTAAGCAGCTGGTATTGTGCATTTAAAATTTTTATAATATGCAGACCACTATTTCATACCTCAAAACCAAAGGGGGGTGGGGGTGTGTGTGTGTGTGTGTGTGTGTGTGTGTGTGTGTGTGTGTGTGTGTGTGTGTGTGTGTGTGTGTGTGTGTGTGTGTGTGTGTGTGTGTGTGTGTGTGTTTTCTCATCTCTGATATTTCTATTTAAGCAGTTAAAATTTTGTGATTGACTAAAAATCCCAGTAGTTTAGACTCAAAGTAATGTTGAATAACATCACATCTCTGGAGTGTGTAATTGCGTGGTAATTTGCATGCAAATGTATCTGTTCACATAGGTCATGCTATAAGAAACACCCTGTGCCTAAAATACCGGTAGCTCTATATGTGACAAGAAAGGCTGGATGTCACTGTTGGTGGTAAAATTGGTTGCATGGATTTGAATGAAGAATTTGTCAGGATTTCTGTTATGTCAGTATCTTTGCATACACTCATATAATGACCCATGCGTTAGTTGGATAATATGGTGGCATTTAGTTATCGTACCATCCTTCTATCTTCCACCTCATATCCCCTAACAATTGTGCAGTATATTGGGATTTGGAATGAATTTTAAAAAAAATTTTGGCGTCGTATTTGACACCGCTCGCTGTTATTAAAGCTACGGGCTGACAACAGGAACGCCAAAATATATATTCTGAAAAAGATGAATCCTCAGGTTCTTTTGTCTTTTTATGTTTATGCAAGATTGGCAGTACAAATCCAGTTTGGATATTTGTGTTACTGAATGGGCTAAAATAGTTTAGTTCGTATAATAGATTCTGAATAATGACCCAGGTCTGAGCCTTTAGTACTTTTATTTTCACATTTATCTGAACTTTTCACAAAAATGAAACAAAACAAAACAAAAAAGGTTCTTAAAGCCAGCAAAACTCAGAGCAATGTTTTTATGTGGTGTTTGAACTGTGTCGGTGCTGAAAAATCAAAAAGTGTTAATATCTCTGTCTCTTGGAACTCTCCAAGATGACTTGGGATCTTTGAATGTTGGTGGGAGGAGTGGTCTTCATGAGAATCAGACCTTCATGTCGGCATGATTCCGCCTTAGCTTAGCTGCCTGTTCGCATGGCATTGATAGCTTGTGCTGCATGTCTTTAGGTTGGGAACACACTAGAGGAATATTTATCCAATTTCCTCCTTCAGATGGTCGCTCTTATCGAGGCTTGTCAACTTGTCTTTTGGTCTCACCCTCATCCTTAAGTGTACAGTGTCGATATGATTATTTAACGGCTCCAGAGTGAGTTGGAGCGATTGTAACGATCAAACAGGTTTGATCGTTACAATCCAGATTTTCTTGTTGCTCCTCGCATCTTCCTGCCTCCAACCGATACAGCCAGTAAGAGCGGCCGAAGCAGGAAGTGCCCAGATGCCACATTCAGCTCATACAAACAACACAGTACATGAGGGAGTCCCTCATAGCTAGTTGTCGACGTCAGCCTTCTCCCATACTTTTGTATGGGAGATCTTCTGAGGTCATGTGTGATCACATCAGTTTATCTGAGGTGAACTGTGAATCAGCTAAGTCAATAGGTGTGTGGTCTCGCAGTCTGACGGCGTCCTCCTTTGTGTGCTTTCAGTCGATTGGTTAATATTTCAAAATCCTCTATTGTGTTCCGAGCCTCAGATATAGAGTTTAATTTAAACTGCATTTCCCATGATACACCAGTAAATACATGACATTCCAGAGGGTCAGCTGGCCCAAGATGATCTTCACAGAAATAAAATCGTAAGCAGAATTCTGAAACAAGCGCAGCTTTGCATGTGTGTTGTTATTCTGCATGTTTGCATACGTATCACCTTCAATGCATGGCATATTTGCATGACATTTGAGGATAAGCATTTGATATGACAGAACTACTGTACCTTAGGATCTGTAAACCTTTACTAACCATATTTCTTTCTTGTCCCCCGACCCTCTTTTCTGCTCACAATTTTACACCCTATTTATCAAATCATTTTTGTCTATACCTTTTTCCTTTCTCTCTCGGTTGCTGTCATCATTGTTTTTTTTTTTTTTATCAATTCTATCCCCCTCTCTGTTATCTCTTTTTCCTATTCTTCATGCTTCAGAGGACTAGAACCTGCCTTCCATCAAAGTGTCAACTCTCAGTCTGCTGTGTTTCTACTTTTTGGCAACACACCCACACCCACACACACACACACACACACACACACACACCATCAGACATTAAATTGTCAGGTATGATTTTGAGTTTTTCGTAATAGAATGGTAATGCACTTTAAAATGGTTCTATTTTACTTTTCATAACTTATGGGTCAGTGTTTCAGAAATCAAATCATAATATTTTAATTTTTGAACACCCCCCTTAAACCACAAAACTGTTAAGAGTAGTGATGTTGCTAGGTTTTCACTGGGACCCAAGGGTGGTCTCTTAGATGGGTCCCAGAAACATTTTATGAGTCCCAGGAAAATTCATCACGCCTGAAAAAAATGTATCCTTTTTAACAAAGTGTAGCATTTATCTCTTGTTTGATCTTAAATGGTTAGAATATGTTTATATTTATGTAGAAAATATATCTGAAAGAAATTCAAATTCAAGATATGACAACTTTAAAAGAACAAGTAAATAGCACCAAAATGTATGTCAAAGTGTATCGTGCATTACTCCCAGCTCAGTTAAAGTGTTTGTAGCATAGAACATACTAGTAGCAGTCAAAAACAGCACCAAAATAAATACAATTAAATCAACACCTTGTGCATTTCCTCATGGGTGGCCCTATTACTCTTCCGTATAAATCAGATGTGCTCCCACCAAACCTTTGCCCGCACTGAAAGCCGAGAGGAAAACGCCAGTCACGTGTGGCCTATAGAAAGGATTCTGAGTCTGTGCAAAATGGCGGCGTCCGTCGTTAAATTGTTTTTATCATCATGTTATCGTCTTTTCTAAGATGATTTCTACATGTATTTTGTTGTTTATAACGTAATACATAGTAGGATGCGGCCATAAAAAATGGGGATAATGATTAATGATTGATATTTTTTTTTTTTTTTTTTAACCGCAATCTTTTTAAGTATAGAGTTTGTTGACACAATGCGTCCCATAGATCGGGGAGTTTGATGCGTCCTTTCCAAATTTTATGCGTCAGAGACACAGGACGCAGCCCTTTCAACATCTATGTAAGAGTAGTATGTATATGACAAAAATCAATGAAAACTGGTGTGTGACCCCCCAAAAAAAGAGCTCCCTCTGACGCTTCCCTTCTGGTTGTGGATTACTAAGACAACCCCAGTCCCACTCTGTAAATCCCAGAAAATCTCTGGTTTAATATGCAGGGTTGCACTTGAAAGCATGCTTGCAAAAGAAAAAAATTCTTCTATGTTAAAGTAAAAACAGATTTTTCTTTACTCAAAATATCTAGTCTTTGCATAAAAATTCATCTGTTTAAAGTGACCGAATAATTCATCAGATGTTCAGCTAGGGGAGGCCGGCAGTGTCACAGTTTGTGAAATGGAGACCACCTGATTGCAGTTGATGTGTGCAAAGTGATGTCGTAATACCCAAACAGTCTCTGGTTCATCAGTATCGTAATTAAAATTGCAACACGAACACGTCAAGCAACTCAGAGAAAAGATTCTTGGCCATCAGATTAGACCGCATGTTTGGCGAACACCAAACACTCCATCTTAATCTACAGCATTGTACTCTGAGGATGCTTCTTGGCAGCAGGGACTGGAATGCTTGTAAAGGTAGAGGGGAACACCAATGCAGAAAAATTTCACCAAAGTTTCGTGACGTCTTGCTGGCTCTGTCTGCAAGAGAGCTACGTGGCTCGAGAGGAGATTTCTTTTCCAGCAAAAGTGACACAGAAACGGTTCAGAGACGAAATAAATGTTATGAAGTTGCCAAGTCAAAGCCCCGATTTGAATCCAGCTTAAGAATTCGAAAGAGCTGTTCATGTCCGATCCCTGAGCAACATAACACATTTTAAGCCGTTTTGTGAAGCAGAATGGAGAAAAATCGGAGTACCGAAATGTGCCAGCCTGACTGAGACTCATCCACACAGACTCAGTGTTGTGACTCCAGCAAAAGGTGCATCTCCTAAATTCTGGCCTGAGGGTGCTGAATTTTTATGCAAACACAATTTTTAAGCTATAAAATAGAAAAACATCCGAAGGGGGTGAATACATTGCACATCTGTACCATGCAATACATTTCCTCTAAATGGAATCCCCAAAGACTGTTTTTATTGACTTAATAGGGTATTTGTCCATGCTGAGCTTTAAGGCCAGAGTGAATGATTAAAATGTCCCAACCAGGAGTTTTACTGTGTTAGTTATCAACTTCAATGTGATATTTATCATACCACCGTCTTGTGTGTCAGTATACAGAAATATAAAATAAAAACTTCTCATTGAAATATCAAGACCCTCACTGCAGCAAGCTTGGACTAACACTAATACTCCTTGTAAGCAGTCACTGTTGAACTAATGTATGAAACGTGCATACGGTGAGTACGTGGTGGCATTTCGTCATGTAGACACAGTAATCTGTATCTTCTGGTGCATGCATATTTTCTTGTAACATGGTTAGATTGAAATAAAGTGAGTGAAAGTCTGCTGACAGAGTAAGATTTCTGATTTAGAGTGGTTGAGGATCGTGATCTGAATTTGATTACACTGTAATCAAATACATTTAACCAAGCACCAGATTACTTATTCTAACATATTGTCCTCCAGTCTTTCCATGAATAATTGGATTATCTTTTAGGATTCAGGAGGTCACATACAGCTGCAATCATGGCTTTTTATAGTGAATATTAAATGTTAGCTTTTCAATGCATCTAAATGTCCTTTTTCTGCCACACCATTAAGATCCATCGGCCTCCTCATGTCTCCTTTTCAAAGGTACCTTTGATAAATGTGCTTGTTGTTGCTAATAAAGCAAAATTTAACAGCTACCTTGTATTTTCTTTTTCTTCCCACCTGAACAAGCTTTGGTATTGAATTCAAAACTGCTGCTTTTTCCTATTTGTTCAGTGCCTTGAACCTTTTTTTTTTTTAACTTTCATTGGCATTTTCTTAGTTTTCATATTCCAAGTTGTTAGCAGCTTTGCAAAAGAATGCAAATAGTCATTCTAGTTGTAACCTTTGTCTGTTGCAAAAAGGAAGGAAACCCCAATTACTCCATATCTAATTAAACTTTAGATTGTATGAATACAAATAGAAATCAAGTACTCTTTTTCTTTCACCATTAGGACATGCACATGAGAAGGCTGACGGTGTTTTTACATCCCAGAAATTTGCTTCTCTTACACGTTTTTCCATCTAATTGATTTTGCCAGTGAATTTTGTATGATGTCTTGTACTACGTCACCATTGAACCATGGCTGTGGCTCCGTCATTTACTGACTTACAGGCAGGCATACATGCTGCAGCTGCCAGAATGCATAGATTCAACCACTAACAGGTAGCATTGTGAGTTTGTGCATGGTAAAATCCACATTTTCTCTTTGTTTCATGTAACGTCAGTCTGATTCATTTACTAATTATGTTTTCATTTTTGTTTTTGAAATCACTAGTTTCTCCACTTTAGTGTAAAGTTGGGATTGTGGACTGTCAATGAATATCTTGTTTGTTAATGCTTCAGTTACATATTGTCAAAGTGAAAATTGTTCTATATTCTATAGATGAATAGAACTACAGTTCAGCCTGATCTAGAGCCAGATCTGACTGAAACCCTACTCAATTTCGATCACAATCTAATACCCACTAACCTAGTCTGAAATTATGTCAAGTATGATGCTACATTCACACAGTATATTTCAAATTGTTGAGCATTTAGTGTTTTGAAATGTTTTGAAAAGTTTTCAGTTAGGGTTAGAGTTAGGGCGTTAGAGAGTCAACCGGAACTTTTGAACGAAACTAAAAACATCTTCCAGTTTGACCTGGATGATTGAGCAACTACATCGATACATTCGAAAGGTCACAAATATTTCTCAATTTAACTGCCAGTTTACGCACATTGATGCACACGGATCTGAAAATTCTGTTTGGAGGGTTTGTCCTTTCCATGATGTTCTGTCCTCTCAGTGAACCATCTGTGTTCGCCCGTGGTCCTTCAGTGACCCCAACCCAGTCAGTTTAGACTGTCTGTCCCAGCTCGAGGAGCTAGGCAAGGCGAGGGTCCGCTGGAGGACAGGAATTCAGCCAATCCTGCTGGCTTTATCCCAGATTACACTGCTTCAGCGAATTAGAGGACAACAAGCAGTGACCCCCATAGGAATTCAATGTTCAGAAATGGAAAAGATCATCAAAATATTGCAACTTATTTTTACCTCAGTCCTTTTGCATTATATGTTGAATACTGGCTCTGATAGGTATAAAGATACTATTTTTCATTTTATTCCTTCTCTTCCCATATGTTTTGGGTAGGCTGATTTGTCAGATTGATAGATGCTCCAGTCTGCTTCCCCAACTCTGTCCTCATACTGATGTCAGCAGCTTTCACCCCGGCAGAAGCTCTTACATAATATGGTGCCATTGCTCACATGGATCTAGGGGAAGTCTTTTCCTGCTCTAGTACACTTGCGGTTAGCTCTCTTTTCTTTTAGTTAGCTATTCTATGTACTTTAAGTGATGAGAAAAGATTGAAAATGTATGTTCTCTAAAGTTTACGTCAGTTTCTAAAAAGGTGTGAGACATTCGGACAATGCTGGACGGTGTTGAGATTGAGGCAGCTGGAAAGAGATGTTAAATGGGGGCGTTAGTGACAGTAAATCATTACAACTTTTAAGCTTCTATCAGTACCACAACCTTCCCAATTAGGTTAACGCCCAAGCTGATGTCTGTCTCCCGCAGTGAAAAAGCTCTGGGCTGCCTCCGCTTTGCTATTAATCAGTTCAGTTCTTTAAAGACAGCATGAAGGATCACTCCTTTTTCACTGGCCAGGATTTAGGGTTCTGTTGTTCATGTTTAAGCAATAGTCCTGGAAGGCTTTTTAAACCTGAAAACACCGTTCCAAGGTGATTATTGTTTTCACCATTTTGGCATTATTTTGACCAAAAATATTTCTTAGGGAGACACGGAGAGAACAGCTCCCTAAGCTCCCCTCTGTGAACGCTTCCTTTATAAAATGAACTTTTGAGCCACCAATCATACCATTGGAGCCACCCTGGATCTCTTGGAATTGTTTTTAACTAATGTGAATTATGCAAAAAGGAGCATCAATCTATGTTAATACATTCATATGTGAAATGTAGAGAGGCTTTTTAAACTTAGTAATATACATGTGAAAGTCTCAAAGTCACCCTTAATACTATACAAGTTTGTCTATCCATCTGTCCTTCCATGCTACATATTGAATACCAAAATGCTCACATTGTTGAGGTTTTAACTGGGTTTAGGTTAGGGTTAGGGTCTGGGAGTTAGTTGGGATAGTTAGGGTAAGGGGCTGGGTAAACACATCATGTCTATGAAAGTCCTCACAAAGATAGAATTACAGAGATATGTGTATGTGGTGGGGGAGACTATAGGATCATGATAAGGTCAAGAACCACCGCTCTGGTTAGAAAATGTCATGAAATGACTTTTGTGAATCAGTGCCAAAATGGATTTAAACTAAGCTGACATGAGCAGTTTTTTCTTTGCATCAGTGCATCCATGCATGCATCCATGTGCATGCAGAATGACTCTTATATGAATGAATGACACAATCGATCAAAATAAAACCACTTTATCATCTTTGCAGATGGGTAGCAGGACAAGGCAGTCTCAGGGGCAGGCCAGTTTACCGGGAGTCAAATGCAGTAGAAAAGTTGGGAACAGGCAGGGTTGGTAATGAGCAGGCAGGTCAGAGACGGATGGCAGGCAGTTAATCTGGGAATCAGCCTTCACAGGCAGGTCAGAAACGGTCAGGGTCGACAACTAGCAGGGAGGCAGGGAAAACCATGCTGGAACGCAGGGACGCAGAGAACAATCTGGTCCCATAAGTCCAGAGCTTAAATACAGAGTCAGTTAGTTTCAATGAGCTGCAGGTGCGTCTGATTAGGAGGTGTGGTGCAGGTGGAGTTTGTGATCATGACAGCTAAAGGCATTCCCACACACCTTGTTGCTAGCTAACTGGACTGTTTTAAGCTATGCGCATATGTCTTTAATTTACTAAAAAGAAGTAGTAGAGTTGTATGCGCTGAATGTTCTGTGCAACAGTATTTGCATGAAGATGACACAGACCTTTTTTTCCAGTTGTTATTTTATCAAAGTGGGTGTTTACAAGGCCAAAAGCGAAACAAACATTATGTGATCATCCATAAAAATGCTGTTCCACTGATGTCCCTGCCCACGGACGGTTGTCTGTAGCCTGACAACATAGGGGATGCATCCCTGCTGTTGGTGCAGTTGTGACTCTGGGTGCTGTCCTGTCTGTTTGCCTCACTGTCAGCCTCATTGAACACAATGGCCATGGGTGCTTCTCTTCTCTGTATTATTACTCTGCCTTTCTTTATTCCTGCTTTTATCATTCACATATCCTTTATCTTCGCCTTCATTCTTACCTCACTGTAACTTAACCTGCCATTTTTAAAGATTCCATTTTTAAAGATGCCGCGATGTAAGTGAATGGGTATTGTGTTTTATTACAAGCTACTTTAATTATAAATTGATATCATGCAAAGTTCTTTCTGTCCTTAATAATTTTTAAAACAGATAATTCTTGGACATGACATCCAGTATGTTTATCATGGTAGAAATGTCTTACTTTATGGAGTATCTGAATATCATTTTACTTGGGGCAGGATCTCCTCCCCAACCCGGAGAAGGCACCCCACCTTTTTTCCAGCTAAGAACCATGGCCTCAGATTTGGAGGTGCTGATTCTCATCCTGGCCGCTTCACACTCAGCTGTGAATCGATCCAGTGAGAGCTGGAGGTCACAGACTGATGAAACCAACAGGACCACATGATCTGCAAAGAGCAAAGACCTGATTCTGAGGTCACCAAACCGGACCCCTTCAAAACCATGGCTGCGCCTAGAAATTCTGTCCATAAAAGTTATGAACAAAATCGGTGACAAAGAACAGCTCTGGCGGGGTCCAACCTTCACTGGAAACGAGTCCGACTTACTGCCAGCAATGCAGACCAAGCTCTGACACTGGTCATACAGGGAGCGGACGGCCCATATCAGGTGGCCCAACACCCCATTCAGAGAATCCCCCCACAGGACTCCACGAGGGACACGGCCTTTTCAACGTCCAAAAAACACGTGAATTGGTTGGGCAAACACCCATGCATCCTCAAGGACCCTGCTGAGGGTGGAGAGCTGGTCCACAGTTCCACATCCAGGACAAAAACCACATTGCTCCTCCTGATTCCGAAGTTCGACTATCCAGCGGATAGTCTCCTCTCCAGTACCCCTGAATAGACCTTACCAGGGAAGCTGAGGAATGTGATCCCCCTATAGTTGGAACACACCCTCCGGTCCCCCTTCTTAAAAAAGAGGGACCACCACCCTGGTCTGCCAATCCAGCGGCACCGCCCCCGATGTCCACGTGATAATGCAGAGTCATGACAACAACGACAGCCCCGCAACATCCAGAGCCTTAAGGAACTCTGAGCGGATCTCTCTGGGAGGCTACCCTCTCGTTAAACGGGGTTAACTCCTGTGTCCAGGCACTGAGCTGGGGGGCAACAAGAATTGCCACCCCTGCAACTCCAGAGTGGAAGAGAGCCCAACCCCTTTTGAGAAGGCTGGTTCTGGAGCCATTGCTATGTGTCGAGGTGAGGCTGACTATATCTAATCGGAACTTCTCAACCTCGTGCACCAGCTCAGGCTCCTTCCCCATCAGAGAGGTGACATTCCACGTCCCTAGAGCTAGCTTCTCTGGCCGGGGATCGGACCGCCAAGGTCCCTGTCTTTGGCTGCCACCAAACACAACCTGACACCTTTGGCCCCTCCTGCAGGTGGGGAGCCCACAGGAAAGGGGTCCCATGTTGCCTGGCTGGACCCCATGAGCAAAAGCCCGGCCACCAGGCGCTCGCCATCGTGCCCCACCCCCAGGCCTGGCTCCAGGAGACGGCCCTGGTGACTCGCATCCAGGCGAGGGAAACTCAAGACCGTACATATTATTCATCATAAGGGGTCAATGGGCTACACTTTGTTTTCCATGGTTGCCCTACCTGGAGCATAAAGCCCCAGACAACTGAGCTCCTAGAATCATTGGGACACGCAAACCCCTCCACCATGATAAGATGGTAGCCCATTGCATAATATTGTCAGCTTATTTGTTATGACCTCTCAACTTTCACTTAATGGCTCAGAGGCCTTTACATGTTGAAGGACGCAACAGTCAGTTTAGTTGACATTAAATCAAAACATAAAGGATACTGATTAAACTAACCCAAAAAAAAAGGAGGATGAAGATCCCAGCCAAAATAAACAAAAGAAGCTGAAGGAAGCTGGGCCAACTACACAATGGCCATCAGACCCAGTTCTTCCACAATAAACTACAAAAACAAACCCGAGGACACTAAGCTGCAAATAAAAATGAAAACTAGGCCACTGGGCATATTTAACCTACGCTAAAACACTAACAAAGCACTGCACACCACGTTGCTGTTTTAAAAAACAAAAAAAAGGTTGTAAATGATATAAATGATGATAGTCACACATAACTTTATCATGCATAATATAAAGAATACATTTTACATTAAGTCACACATATATATATATATATATATACATACATACATACATACATACATACATACATACATACATACATACATACATACATACATACATACATACATACACACATATATATATATACATACATACATACATACATACATACATACATACATACATACATACATACATACATACATACATATATATATATATATACACATATACATACATGCATATATGAGTCTCATGTAGTCCTTTGCTCCCCAGACAGTGTATCTAGTTATTGAAAGACCAATATGCCAAAGTGAATTTTTATAAATGGTAGTATGTGAACATGCCTAAAAGAGATGTAACCTTTAGTCACAGTGAACTTTGTTTCTTATTTATCACAATTAATCCTCAAGTTCAAATACATTTTATGTACATACAATATTTTGTCCAGTACGATTTCTTTCTTTTGTTTTTTCTAATTATAGCGCATTAATTACAGAGGGTAGAGCCCTTTTCTAGGTTTGTTCACATAAAATATGGCTTCTCAGAGAGGAACACTGCTGTAATGCATCACAGCAGTGTGATGCATCACAGCAGTGTGATGCATTACTGCTCTACTTTAAGTCAGTATTTTACAAAATAGTTTGCGGAAATTGGGCCAGAGTAGGAAAACTACCCTGTCTTCATGGCTTTCTTTTCTCTTCTATAACGATCTTCTATCTGAGCAGTACAGCAGGCTATTAGGCTAACTGACCTGCTTTTTACAGTGCTGTTGTGAATGTTGAATGTTTTCGTTTTCTCTGTGTATAAATACATTTGTGTGTATGTGAATGAAGTATATATATATATATATATAGAGAGAGAGAGAGAGAGAGAGAAAGAGAGAGAGAGAGAGAGCCTGATGTTCTCTTCTTTTTCTTAGAAAATAATGTCACCAGACATTTTCTTACACACCAGGTGATCCTGTAATGTTCCTAAACATTATGTATACCATGATATAAAGTTTGCCTATCTGTTTCTCCTTCATGTAATATACTTAATATCTATGGTATTTCTTCCTCATTGATGCAGGATGTCATGTGTATCATGTAGGCTAGAAGTAATGTCATATAACACAATATTTTAAAGCTGTTTTTTTATGTCAGATGTATTGTATTGTTTAGAGTAAGCACTGTTATGTCGCAATGTCAGTTAACATACCTCTTGAAGTTGAAAGAAATAAGGTTATGTAAACACTTGTTTGTCCCCAATGTTTAAACTCTCCCCTCTTCACCCATAACAAGGTGCTTTAGGCGGTTCCTGGCGAGACCAGGCTGGCTACCTACCAACAGACCTTCAGTTCACCCCCGATGTCTCCACACTGACCAGCTGTCATGCCGGCAACTTTGCAGTTAGCCCCGATGACCAAATTGATAGTCAGCCTGGCCACGAGAGAACTGCATATCCTGGAGGTGATGAAAGAGAAGGAGAAAGTTCAGACCGAAAACAGAAAAAGAAGAAGAAAAGACGACAGAAAATTGATGGATCATATGAGAATTTAGGAAGCCGTGGTCCTTTTGAGGTGCAAGTACAGGGAGAAAACACTTCCTCAACAGAAGATATTTACCATAGAATTGGCCCAAGTCGAGACGGAGAGGCTGATTGGGAGGAGCAGTTTGGGAAATGTGGAGGCCGAGGAAAGAGGGGTAAGAGCAGGAAAAAGATTCCAGAAGAGTGGGGAATGACTGCAGAACCATTAGTACCTACATCTACAGCAGTATCTCAAATCACAGAGGAGGTGTTGATGGATCTAGGGAGTTCTGTTCACCGTGACTCAAACCAGAATCCATGGAACCCGGAAGTATTTGTAGAAGAAGGCTTGGTTCCTAAACCCCTGTCCGAAGATCTATTTTCTGCGACTTCCATCAGTCCACTGGTCCTGAATAGTGCACTGAATGCCACAGCCACTCCATTCACAATGCCCTCAACCACCAACAGTGCAACATGTGATTCAATGCCTGCAACTTTTTACGCTGATGATTCATTTGACATCCTGATGGATACCCAGAAGTCCAGCTTAGATCAGAGCAACCAGGCTTTTTCATCACCACTCTCTCCAGAAAGGAAAGCAACAGGCGGTGACATTGTTGACAGTGAGGTGTGTGATAACACCAGTTTCGCTCAGGAGTCTTCTGCACAGGGCATACCTGAGGAAGACACTTCGGCTTTTAGTCCTGCCTCCCCATCCAGTCAAGGCCATTCCCCAGAGGTGCTAGCCTCAGCGCCACCAATTTCACCCTCTGATGATTTGTGGGTCCTGAATGAGTCCCAGATAAGCAGCAGCACTGAATTGTTTGACTTAAACAACATAAAGTCCCCTGGTCACCCTTTGCCCTTAGGACTGTCGTTTGATACCCCAAGTCCAGCACCTTTGCGCTCACCCAAAACTACAGCACAGGACTTCAATCTCAAAGATGACAAGAAAAAAAACAGAAAGTCTCACTCTTCATCTTCCTCTTCCCCTGTAAAAACTCCAACATCTCCAGGAGAAAACTTTCCTCAGCAAGCATCCCCAATTATCAGCCCCTCTTGCCATTCGGTTGCCTCACATGCATTTCTGGGGTCTGGTCTTAACCCATCAGCTAAGCCCTTCTTTCCAAGTTTTGCTAATTCCATGGAAGAAGGAACAGCGGTCCAACCAGTTGAATCTGCTGTTGAAGGTTGGTTATAGTCAGCCTTGGAAACAAAATTAAATGTAGAGTAGCTAAAAATTTGCAAATGATTTAATTCCATGCACTGTGTTTTCATTAATCTTAAAACATATTTTATTTAAACATACTAATTAGGGTATAGTTCATTATTTTAGACCCATTTCTGTAGTCTCACCTTGCATGGGGATGTCCTAAAACCCTTCCTGGAGCTTTTTGACTTTTCTTGTGTGGACTACTTGTTGATGACTAATGCATGACTACATTTTGACCAACTGGGACTCTGGATTGCTTTAACATGTTTTTGGAAATTTGTCACTATTAACAGTGTTGGCATTGATGGTTGGTGGCTTGTGTTACTGTATATCTTCTTTGTTGCATCTTTAGGCATCTTCATTTATCAGCCACTTTTTCCCTTCTGTCCAGGTCTCAGATGTCTGTCTTAACCCTATAATAATGCTCTGCTTCTTTTGCATCTAGGGGTGAGGTGTCACTCTGTCTTCCTCATGTTTACAATTAATACTTTCTTTGTCATTAGTCACCTTATATCTATATCTATAAAATCTCACATAGAAAAGTGGTCTTGAATGCGGGTTGTTTAGTGTTTTTTTAATGTTTAGTTTATATCGTGGTTTTTTCGAAAGAAAAAAATCTCTTAAAAGGAAATTCTAATTGTTGTTTTTGATGATTTTGTTTTCCATGTCCTGCAATCATTGCCATCTTGCAACAATATACGTCATAGGTAAGTGCCTTTCCTGTCTTTGTTGCTTTTTTTTTAATGCATTATAATTGTAAGTGGATTAGAGATTGATTGCAATCCCACGTCCCATGGGGCCAGGGGCTTTTTAGTCTGGAGTTTGCATTCTCTCCTCATGCCTGCATGGGTTCTCTCTGTACTCCAAGGTCCTCTGACAGTATAAAAACATGCATAGGGAAAGGTGAGCTGGTGACTCTAAAACTGACCTCTAGTGTAAATGTGAGCGTGGATCTTTTTTTTTTCTTTTTTTTTTCTCGGTATGCTAGTCCTTCCAATGAGCTGGTCTATGTCCTGCACCCGGGATAGGCTCTGGCCCCACTGCGGCCCTGCTAAAGGATAAAGCGGCACATGGTAGATGGTAGTTTCCAATGCAGATTTAGGTGTTTATTTCTTCTGCGTTTTCGTAAGAAAATGAATAGATAGAAGGCTTCATAAAGGTGAGAAAGTAAATGATTTTGCCCTTATGGTATTTAGAGGCCATAATTTGGCATGTGCAACATCCCAGTCAAGTCCAGAAAAACATACCGATATTTATTTGTTTTTGGCATTTGTTAGCTTGTCTGAAAGTTGGCTGTCACAGTTTTCCATTCTTTCATTATTTAGAGGTCCGCTCTGATACCACTGATATTCTGTGCTGACTGAGAAAAAAATCTCATATTGCCACCAGGATTTAGGGTTAAAAGACTTACCTGCCGTGTCTACCATGACTAAATAACCTTCCTCATTGCCATTGTATCAACATTTGTACAATATTCAGTTTCATGATTCAGGCTCTCCCCTTGACCATTATCACATTTGGTTGTGGGCTGTGCTGTGAAAATGAACTTGGCAACATGAAAAATTTATGCTGTGATTTACAGCAATAAATTAGAATCAATCAGTTTATTCATTGCTGTGGGAATGTCAACCCAAAGATACAACACACAGGTGGCTTTGCTAATGTGCAACATGTATGACACAGGATTTGTATAACAATTAGATTATATCAGACACATACAGATTTTTGTTTGCATGAATGTGTACATATAAGAGAAAGATGGATTAAAAAATGAATGATAAACACAGCTGGCTCAGCTATTCCTTAATCTAATGAGAGGTTTGGGTAGTCCCCAGGGTTATTCTTTGTCACCAGCTGTCGTAACTAAGTATTTAATTAAGATGAGAAGACATGTGAAGCACAATAGTGAGCAAGAAGTGGGCCTATTTTATTTTTTTTGGATTTATTTATTCCTTTTTATTCCGTTTAGATTTACAGGGACAATGTTTGTTCATACACAGTGATGTAAATGAGCCATTTTAGCTATAGCTACTTATTAGTAGCTGTAGTCATAGACAGGTGAGAAAATGGTAGCATTAAACACAAAATTCATTAACACAAGACAGCAGCTAAAATGAAATCAAGGAATATGGTCTCACACTTGATTGCCAATTAATCACGATTTCAGACTAATTTTAAATAAGTGATATGTGTCACAGTTTCGGATGGTGGAGCCTAACCATGTACAATCTTGTAGACTAAACAAGCATCACTGAATATTGTGAAATTCTTCCAGCTCAGTAAATTTATATTTTTAATGCAGTGACAGCAGTGGTGACCTTTAGGCCTTTTATCGCGTGTCTTCACAGCTTGGCGGTAAACCAGCTGCACAAGCCTGAGTGCTTTTGCAAGACACTTGTGCCAAGTTGGTCAGACAGTATTTTAGGTGGGACATGATTAGTGGCATGAAAATAAAGTGATGCAGCTTTGCTGGACGGACAGTTCCTGGTATTATGGATATAAAATTTGATAAGTGAAATTTATGCTGTTAATTTGGTTTCTGAATAATAAAGTGAAATAATTAGATAATCCGTCATCATTGGTGGTGAAGAAACTACAGACTGTTATTTTTGTCTTTAAACAAAGGCAGGAGCTTTGATGTGGCTTGTTCTTTGGTCATTGCTTGTGCAAAAATAGCAACGTCATCGGCATACATTTGGATATTAGCTTCTCTGCAAGCATCAGGGAACTTATCTAATATAACAGCAGTGGGGCCAAGATGGATCCCTCTGACTACATTCAATCTGAGGAAAGAGGCTGTATCTCCATTTATTCTGACTTTCTCTTTTTGTTCTGGCTGCTGATATTTAACTGATCACATATACTAGTTGGTTGTAATTTAAAAGTATCAAAGTACTATGCTGGTCAATGGGAGGGCTCGCTGAGATGGTGACTGAACTGATTCTACAAAATATGAGGTTTGCTTGGTCAAATATCTCAAAAAAGAAATTAGCTTGTCTTTTTCAATGTCTGCTTTCACTCTGTTTCACAAATTTGCAAAGTTCAATCTGTTTTTTCCTAGTCTTGTCATGGTTAGTTTGTTGTTATAATAAAATAAAATACGGTAATAAAATAACAAAAGAAAATAAAGAGCGCTGTTTTTTTGTTTTTTTTAGAGTTTATTAACATTAAAAACCAGGGCTGCAGCTTTTATATTTTCGAAACTTTAATGTCAGATAATTGTTATACATTTAGACTGAAGAAAACTCATTCACCTATAGTTGGAGAAGATTAATTTAGCTGAATACTGTAATTATTTTAGTAACGCCCATCCACACACACACACACACACACACATACACACATACACACACACAGACACACACGCACACACACACACACATTTACAGTGAGCATTTTATTGCTGTCATCAGCAGACTTTATTCCCACGTTACCTAAGCCAAACTGCCACCACCTTTACCCCTAATGCCACTGGAGATGGTGCAGTGATTTGGGGCTGGTTGCCATAGCAACAGGAGGGGGTTGCTAAGACAACTAATGGAAATGGCGCTAAGGAGGAGACAATCGTTGTTTAGAGAAGATGGGGGTGTTGTGACTGGCTGTGAAAGACATGGGATTTAGCCAAAAATACACCAAAACGAGTCCGTCTGTACCACCCCACACCCCCAATCATTGACTACATTAGTTCTCTTCAAGTCTTCTGGACTTAAGTTAACAAAAATGAAACGCTCTGTTTTCAGGCAACTACGAAGGCATTTTTCCTTAATCTTAAAGTTTCACATAGACAGGCTGCAAGAAGCTACCTTTTAGTGCTATGGCCTGTTGTTTGCACAACCCTTGAAAAAAACATGGACACACAAACACAACCACTGAGCATATCGATGACCTCACTGTGTGAGCGGAAAACAAATACATGCAACTAAAATGCAACAAATGCCTTGAAATAGATTTAGTGTCCTTGTCTGTTTGAGGGTGCACCAAACAAAAGGAAGTATGATGGCATAGTTTGTAGTCTAAGACTGGCACAAAATATCGACTCCTATCATTAAGGATAAGGCTTGGGTAGGGTTCCATATTGCAAAAATGACCACCCACTGTTGAGAAACAGTATTTTAAAGGCTAAGAATTCAGTTTTATTGAGCACTACTTTAGGAAAAAGTTAATTAAATCTTATAACAACCAGAATAAGGTAAAGTGTAAAGACAGGTAAAATATTTTTTTTCAAGAGATATTACAAGTAGTCTTGCAATCTTCTGCAAGATTAGTTGTAAATGGTGAAACTGCTAGTACTTGTTGGTAAGTAAATAGATCACATTTCATTTATGTAGTTTACTAACCAGTGCTGTACAAGTTCAACATTACTGAAAAAGGAAACTTCTTTTATGGAAAAGTTGTAAGGGTTTATCTAAGATAGGAAAATAAGAGTGGCACATATTGCGAATGATGGGTTTGTTTTTCTGACCTGTGTTGGGTTTTTTTGTGTGTGTGTTTATGTGTGCGTCCAGTCTAAACAGCCAGCGGTCACAGACGTTCCTGTGGCTGTCGGTTTGGACTAAAGACTGAACTATGATGCAATGAATTATAACAGACAGACAGGCAAACAATGACAAAAACCAGGGGAAAAGGGCACTGCCAACTGACAACAGATCAGGAAAAGTAGGCATGTGCCGCGAATGACTGGGGCTGGGCATCACTGAATTGTCTTGATTTTTTTTCAAACACAAGAAAGAAGCATTTTTTTGTGATGCAGTTTCAGACAATTTTCTTTTTAATATATGAAGTTCTCTGCGTGACAGACAAAACTAAAAGCTTGTTGTCTCAAAGACTGCATGACTTGCAATGTAATGGTCACCTCTGAATTAGCAGGTTGCACCCTGTGAGGTCATCTCTGCCGTCAGTGTATGACTGGGTGTGCTAAGGTGTAATCTTTGACCGGAAAGGTGGACCATAAATACAGTCCATTTGCTTGTTGATTGGTGAGTTACAGTGCATACAGATACATAGGTGGGCCATTATAATTGAAGTGCTCTATGGCATCAAAATAATCAATTGGCAGAGAAATAGTCCCACTAAAGAATTCCACTTAGTTTTGTTTTTGTTTTTTTGTAATAAAATTGGAGGAAAAAGATGATTTCTATTTCTGGCTTTTGAGGCTGACCTTGTGAACGTAAAAGTCAGCTATTTATATTTCTTGTTTAATACCAGTCAAGGTGTGTGTATGTGTGTGTGTCTGTGTGTCCCTGTATGTGCTACATATTGAGTTCCAAAATAGGCATTCAACTTGTTAGAATTGGGTGTAAGATATGGTAAGGGTAAGGGGCTGCGTAATGCATTATGCCTGTGAAAGTCCACACAAAGATAGAGGAACAAGGATGTGTGTGTGTGTGTGTGTGTGTGTGTGTGTGTGTGTGTGTGTGTGTGTGTGTGTGTGTGTGTGTGTGTGTGTGTGTGTGTGTGTGTGTGTGTGTGTCTGTGTGTGTGTGTGTGTCTGTGTGTGTGTGTCTGTGTGTGTGTGTCTGTGTCTGTGTCTGCCTGCCAGCATGGGCGTAAATGTGAAGTTGAAAAAAGCTGTAGAGGAGGGGGGCTTACTCACTCCACCACAGTGGGTGGGATTTGGGACCAGCCAGCAGCCAATTGTTGGCCACAACTGGGTCATGTGATTGGAACAATCAGTGTGAGAACTGGAGGGAGAGCAGCATTGTGTCTTCATCGCAGAGACTCAGACGCTGCAGACAGCATCTTCAAGAACACGGCAACAAAAAAGAAGAGAACCGGAGACAAAGGCAGGCTGTGAATCTAAAAAAAAAAAAAAAAAAAAAGACGAAACAACAGAAAGGGAAGACAGGATGTCTTTTCTGTCTGATCAGCAGCCCGGATCTCCTTTCTCTGACTATGGCGAGGTCTGCAAGGAGCCATCTCTGTCCCCCACTGTGCCGGCTC
This sequence comes from Arothron firmamentum, assembly GCA_016586285.1. Lineage (NCBI taxonomy): Eukaryota > Metazoa > Chordata > Actinopteri > Tetraodontiformes > Tetraodontidae > Arothron > Arothron firmamentum. The sequence continues at coordinate 67,905 of BJFM01000439.1, read as the reverse complement.
AAACCTGGGATTGGCAGCATACCCCCAGCAGGGATATAAGCACGCCGAGGAGCTTGATGGTTGGTAGTGGGGCTCTGGCAACAGCAGGTCTCACAGATGAGGACAAGCTATGTTTCTTTGAGCAGCCTGGTAGGGCTAACAGGGAGCTAAAGGTGCCTGGTAAGGTTGGGATCATTCCTGGAAGCCCGTCACTAGAAAATGCATCACTGGGCAGTGTGGCAGAAAGTCCTGTCAGCCCTCTGTCTTCTTCCCTGTCTCCCTCACTAGCTTCTCCAGGCAGGCTATCCTCTGCGTTGGCATGTGGCAGCACCAACAGAGCGTTCCTGGAGCAGCCACACTCAGTGGGACCCTCAGTAATGGACAAATCTCTCGCCAATGTCAACTCTCTGTCTGAAGCGTGGAACAAGTCCACTTTTGGTGAATGCAGTCCAATGGTTGCCATGCCACAAGTTTCTCTTAACTACGGGGTCACTGGAGTCGACAGAGAGGACCATGTGGAGAAACCTGATGAGGAGGTTACTGGAAGTGAGGCTGGAAAATATCCCCTGGGCTTCCCAAAGGTGAAGAATGAGAGTGAAGAGGAGGAGTCAGACTCGGAGCCGTGCTTTGTGGTTCATGCTCAGCAGGAGAGGAAGGCCATGTGCCGTGCAATGTCTGAATGTTCCCACCTGACTGTACCAACCACCCTGGAGCTTCCGGACAGGTATCCTGGTGAAAAAGATCCGTTCTCACCGTTCAGTAGATCAGGTGGTTCTCCAGACTCCATGAAGTGTTCCCTTACTGCCGCTGAGGACCTGCCCCCGACTCCACCCTCCTGTCTCTCTTCAGGTACCGCTAAGATAGACCTGTGGCAGGATCCGCCAGAACACCACCTCTGCATTCTTCCATTCTCCTTGTTAAATGATAGTAAAGCTGCGTCCCCTCCATCCCCTCCAAGTGACCCGGTTGAGACGTTAAAGGCAGAAAAAGAGCTCAGTGGCATTGTGCATCCGGAGCCCCGCGGTCCCAAGTGTGCCAGTGACTTTGACATCAGCTCCCCTGCGTCTGCTGGCACCGACACTGAAGAAGAAAATTATATTTATTCTGAATTTGCTGCATTCCATAATGCTGATGCTCAACGCCATACGGGTTGTTTAGGAGTGGCTTTGAACCTAGAAGGTGTTCATAAATCAACAGTGGGAGGTGAAAGCGATGATGAGATCACCAACAGTAGCTTTAACTCCAAGGGCTTGGGCTCATGCAGTAACTCTTTCAGCACAATGGATGGTAGGTGGAGCCTTATATTTTAATTCTAATGCCATTTTGTAGTAAGCTATTATTACACATGGACAAAACCAATGAATTTTTATTGAATGCCATTCTTTCTAAAATTGTATTACCAAATAGACAAGTACTAGCAGAATACAAACTGCCTTTGTTATTTCAGCCTGCCTATTCTAGATACGGGCATGTTCATGGGATTTGGAGCCTTGTGGGTTTTCAGAAATTTCTGACATCATAGGTCACTAGATTTTGGTATTTTAACACTTTTTTTCCCCCTGCTTTCTTTTTAATCTTCTCAACATAAAAAAGCTTTGGATGTGATGAGCTATGCATTAATGAGTCCTCCACTTAAACAAGTCATTAGACATATTAAAATGTGAATAGATATTATACCATTGGAAAGGGGCCTTTAGATCTGATGCTAACCTCCACATCAGTTTATAAGATTAATTATATTTTTCATAAATTCATTAAATTAAACATTAAATATTTGGTCGCTATTTCACAGTTAGGTATCTGCAAAGTTTTAGTAATCATGGTGGTATCAGTCAATGTTAGTCATTTTTTTCCTATTCGTGAAGCCGCTATGAGAGCATTGTAGTCCTTTTGTGCGGTGCACAATGTGTCAATGCAAGGTAAGTGAGTGGTCAGCCAAGGTGAGCACAAAATAGTGATGCGAGTCTAACTGTGTGTGGTGCAGCACGCATGCAGGACTTTGTCGGTCTGTTATGCTAGGTGGTGGTTAACCATGACCCGAGTGGAAAAGAGCATGTCAGGAGTGATTCTTTACCCCATTGTTGATACAAAGAGAGTCAATGCGTAGCTATTTTTTTCCAAATGTATTTTCTCTACAGACCACTCTCATTCAGTACGATTAACTTATTGTTACTATTAGCAATCTAATCATCCTGGAGTCTTGCTACATGAGGGGCTGCCACTGTAAAAAGTAGTTAGGGAAATGAGGAGGGGGGGGAAAAAAGAAATAAGTTAGCTCTTAGCACTGGTCCCTGTACTGTAAATTATAGGTAATGTTGAGATAATGGCTTCCCTACTTATTGACTGGAGAAAGAGTTGTGCAGACAAAATAAACTCTCTACATGGAGCTCAGAAAGCACAGACTTGTGCTGGTGACCCTGCTCATTGTGTCTGGTGTTTTAGAGTCAGAGTATGTTCTACTAAGTCGAGTGGTGTGAAAGAGGGAAGCCTGCTGCTGTTTGTGTTGTGCTTGAATTAAAATATTTTTAATAGTGCGCCATGACGACATCTCTGTGTGTCCAATTGTAGAGATGCTGATTGGTTCCAGAGTGAAAACAGCACAATGAATGAGAGGGCTGTGTATGCAGACTGGTGGGTTATGGTGACCCTTAATGAAAAGGCACTAAGAAGGAGGGAGCTGAAATTTTGGATGTACCAGATGTTCTAAAAGTGGCTGAAAAAATGTGATTTTTGCTCGTTTTCTCCCCCTCCTAATTAGAACAAAAGCCAAGCGAAGTTGAAATGGTGACGGGTAAATATTCCAGAGCGTAGCCTACTGTATGTCCAAACCAGCAAGAAAAGGGCACCAGGCAGGAATAACACCGTTTGTCGATGCGTATACTTATTGTGTCTTTACTAATTGCAGTAGCGGTGCAGCAGATGCACATTTTACAGAGGGACATTCAGTAAATAGAGTAGACTCAGTAGCACAAGCACAATGTCCACATGCCCAGACTGAAAGTGTCACACAAGAGCACAAAGCAGAGTGACGTCAGCGTTCCTACTGAAAACTCCAGTTTACCTGTTGACAGTTGGCTGTTTCAGAAAACTTCCACACTGAAGGACGTATTTAAAAGTGTCCATTTTAGGTTTCCTAAAACACCACCTTCTTGTAAACGGGAGGCCAAATGGCAACAAACTCTTTGAGATTCATCTTTAAAATGGTCAACGTTGGCATGTTAAGGGAGCCTATAGATACCCAACAGAAAGAGAGAGAGAGAGAGAGAGAGAGAGAGAGAGAGAGAGAGAGCAAAAGTTAAAGAAAAAGCAACAGATAAGCATACCCCTTACCATACCCCACCCATTTTGATTACTACTTGACATTCCATTGGGGTAGTGTTTGTCTCTGACTGTCACAAATGGGGTACAGAATTCAAAAGCAGATCTACCAATAACTGTTGCTGCGTGTGAATTTCCTCTGTTCCATTGTATGAGTGATTTTACAGAGTTGGTGATTTCCACCGACCCTACCAAGAAGAAAAACCTTCCTCTTAACCCCCACATGTTCCCTACTGGTGTGATATGACTTTTTAGAATGCTGTGAATTCTTTAGGGATAGCCTTTGTGCTCTGTGCTGCCTTCATTTGATTTCTCGAAGATGTACTTTCTGGTATAAAAAAAACAACAACAAAACAACAAAACAAAAACAAAAAAAAAAATATTTTTTTAGAATAGTCACAATAATCAAGAAAAAAGTGCTTGAAATATTAAGGAAAATATAAATATGAGGGAAGTGAAACGTCTTGTGAACATAAAGAAATATTCTCCTATATTTTGACTTTTTTTCCTCTTACTTTTCTTAACTTATTCCTGAGATGTTGTGCATTTATTCTCAAAACCCTTTTTTTTTTTTAAACCAGATAAATAACATCCTGCTGATCAAAGTTCCTCCAAGTTGTGATAGAAAGGGTGCTAATGTTAATAGATTAACAGGGACAGCAGTTTATTGTATTGTACGGCTACTCGAAGTTGTAAAGAAATGTATCCAACTTTGTTTCAGCATGTCCCCGACATTTGTCGACTGTTCTTCAACAGACTCGGTAATTTTGTGTTGCATACTCGAACTCCCACTGAATTTTTTTCCACGGCAAATCAGATCAAAGAGCCCGAAAACCTATCGCCCATTGTTTTCTCATAGCTTCCCTTCTTTTGCTCCATTTTCCAACTGATAAAACAAAACCAGTGTGAAGCTTGTAGAGCTGAAATTCAGACAGCACGTGTGTTCCACCAAGCAGTGTTCTTCAGCCTTGCCCCTCAACAATTCCCAGGAATCTGAGAAGTTCCTCCTTTTTTCAGAAAATGTGTGGGTGGGGAAAAATCTTGTTTTCCCCAGATAATTGGAAAGTTTTGTTTTTTTTTCTTTAAATGCTGAATAAATGATAAAGGTTCCTGTGATTGCACATGGGTTATGTAAATATAAGATCTTTATCACTGAAAGGAAATACATGGTTTAGTTTGGTAAAGCTTCCTCATGTCTTCTTCTTATACTCACACTTTGTTCTCCTTTGTTTCTGGTACCCTTTGTCTGGTCTTTATTATTCAGGTTGGTTCTTTCTGTCTGCCTGTCACTCGGTGCAGTGCAGGCTGCTGTCCAAGCCTCTGCGCTCTTAAAGGGCCAGTCATGTATTCTGCTGTGGGAGCAGAGGATGTGTCATGGAGGTGCCATTTGGCTTCTTACCTCGCTCAGGGATAGATTGGTTGGTTTTTGAGCTCCTGTGGTTTCCATAATAGTAGTTCAGGAGATTAAAATAAGGAAATGTTACACAGATTTCTAAAATTAGAAGATATAACTGGGTGTGGTAGGGGAAAGAAAGAGATTTAGAAGTGCAGTACCCCCCCCCCCCCCCCCCCCCCCCCCNCCCCCCCCCCCCCCCCCCCCCCCCCAACCCGTTATTCTGCATGGGTCACGAAGCCAGCGGAGTCTGCAGGGACACAGCCCAAGTCTATGAGAACAATGAGTCAATTCATTGGAGAGTTTCATTAGCATAATGGTAACAGTTATAGCAGATTTAGAGTGCCAGGCCCTTGTAAAGAGCACTGCCTCATCTTTCCTATTTTAATATGCTAAAATATGCATCTTTCATTCTCATGATTAAAAAAAGGCTGTCTCATTTTTATAGCAAAGTAGGTCAAATGGGCAGATCTACAATTGAAAAGATGTTTTATGTTCATTCATCTCCACCTCCAAATACTTCTTCTAAGAATGCTTTTTAGTTTTCTCAGCCACATAGTCTGATCTCACCCACAGCAGACCAGGGATCTGCCAAGATGGTTTTTTCAGGGCTGATACCAATTATTGATAGTAAGTGAAACAACTATTTCACAGCCGATGTCTTTTTCCACCCAGTCATCTATCCATCCATCCATCCATCCATTCATCCATCTTTCTTCACAATTTCGGTACCAGGGTCAGCAGTGTGAGCAGGCACACCCAAACTTCCCTCCCCTGGACCCTTCCTCCAGCACTTGTGGGAGGATCCCAAGGTATTCCTAGACCAGCCGAGTGACATAGTCACTCCAGTGTGTCCTGGGTCTTCCCAGGGGCCTCCTCCTGATGGGACATACGTTTATGGAACGTCTCCCGAGGGTGATGTCCCCCGAGGGCACCCAAAACAGACTCCCATGCCACCTCAGCTGGCTCTTCTCGATGTGGAGGAGCGGCAGCTCTACTCAGAGCTCCTCACCCTATCCCTCCATCCTATGGAGGAAACTCACACTGTATCTGGCATCTTGGAGGAACACCATGACTCCATTTGATGTTTACGCCTGTCTCATACTTGGATCTTTATTTCTGAGACTTTTTTAATTCTTTATTTTTATATGTAGCCAGAAATAACATCTAGGTAAACTAGTTTTATCATTATTTCACCAACCCTGTCCAGCAGTGGTCCTCAACCTTTTTTGACCACACGCTCCCTGACTTCATCATGATGCTCTAGCTTTTAAAATTAGACTGAACACTGTTTGTACTAACAGAAGCTTAAAAGTGGAGACTAACACCCCCATTTATGCCTGAGCACGCCCTTTTTTAGCTATGTTGTTCACCCATACATGTTTATTGGCCTTCACTCTTTTTTTTTTTATTATTTTGCTCATTGCTTTGTATGAGCTGTAAATTAACATAAGGAGTTTTTAATACTTTAAGCTGTTTTGTGTATTTGTGTGTCGAGTGTAAGGGTTCAAGTATTATAATGCAAACTTTTGCAAAAAACAGTATATAAGAGGCAAATCTTTAAAATGAGTATTTGAAACAACACTTCCTGAAGCTGTAACATGAGAAATGCATATTCTTTTTCTCCATTTTTCTCAAGTGAAAGTTGTATTAGCAATTCTGCTAATATTTTACTGGTAAATTGTCACCAGAGCAAATCAAGAATTAGTTATTAGTTATGTTTAGCTTCATATTTAGGTAAATACCTATGTAACATAAATTTCTTTTTTCCCATTGAAATCAGATATGATGGAGAGTTCAGAAACAAAGAAAGACAAGCTGGGGGATGACATGAAGACTCAAACCCAGGAGTTTAACGCCCCAGATGTGACTGAGCAGAAGAGTGTGAAAGTTGAATTTGCAAGCTTCCAGACTCTCACAAATGTAGAGAAAGATATGGAAAAGACACAAATAGAGAAAGACACTGAGAAAAATAATGAAACAGAATTCATAAGAGATGAAAAGAAGGAAGGAGTGGCAGAAAAAGTTTCAGAGAAAGAGGCAGAAGTGGTGAAAGAGAGAGGTGAAGAGAAATGTGGCAAATTGATACAAAAGGAAAAGGATAAAGAGGCAGAAACAGACTCAGAGAAAGAGATAGAGGAATTTGGTAAAGTGATGGATAAAGAGGGAGATAAAGCTGAGGATTGGACTGATAAAGACATGGAAAGAAATGTAGACAGTGCTGAAGATATAACTACAGAAAAAATCAAAGACAAAGAGGCAAAAGAAGTTAAAGAAAAGGAGTCAGAAACATTTAAAGAGCAAGAAATGGTTAAAGAAAAAGTCAAAGACAAGGAGGCAGAAACAGCTCAAGAAAAGGAGCCAGAAACAGTTAAAAGCAATGAGGCAGAAATAGTTAAAAAACCGGAGCCAGAAACAGTTAAAGAGGTTGAAAATATTAAAGAAAAGGAAACAGAAATGGCTAAAGTGCCAGAAATAGTTAAAGAACCAGAGCCAGAAATAGTCAAAGAAGTTGAAAATATTAAAGAAAAGGAGACAGAAACGGTTAAAGTGCCAGAAATAGTTCAAGAACCAGAGCCAGAAAGAGTCAAAGAAGTTGAAAATATTAAAGAAAAGGAGACAGAAATGGTTAAAGTGCCAGAAATAGTTCAAGAACCAGAGCCAGAAACAGTTAAAGACAAAGATACAGAAATAGTTAAAGAACTCAAGCTAGAAACAGTCAAAGAGGTTGAAAAATTGAAAGAAAAGGAAACAGAAACGGTTAAAGTGACAGAAATAGTTAAAGAACCAGAGCCAGAAACAGTCAAAAAGATTGAAATAATTAAAGAAAAAGAGACAGAAATGGTTAAAAAGGCAGATGATAAAGAACCAGAGCCAGAAACAGTCAAAAAGATTGAAATAATTAAAGAAAAGGAGACAGAAATGGTTAAAAAGGCAGATGTTAAAGAACCAGAGCCAGAAACAGTCAAAAAGATTGAAATAATTAAAGAAAAGGAGACAGAAATGGTTAAAGAAGCAGATGATAAAGAAAATGAGACAGAAATGGTTAAAGAGGCAGAAATACTTAAAGAAAATGTGACAGAAACAGTCAAAGACAAAGAAGCAGAATTGGTCGAGAAATTGACAGACAAAGAAAAAAGGTCTGAGACTGAAATGGTAGTACAATGTGAGAAATTGTTAGACACAGATGCTGACAACAAAAAAGAGGAAAAGGGTCCTGACAAAGGGAAGGATAAAGAGCTAGAAATGTTAGAAGAAAATGACACAGAAAAGAAGACAGAAGCAGAAAAAGTACCCTGTCTGACGAGAGAAACAGAGGATAAAATAAGCAAACTAGAAACACTGCCCGACAGGAACACAGAGTCAAAAGAAGTCGACATCAAAATTGAAAAACCAGAAACCATGACCACAACCAAGGAAGAGATAGAACACATAAGCACAGCAAAGTCTGAGAAAACGGAGGTAAAAGAAGATGCAGAAAGGCATGTGGATAGTGTGGAGAAGACCCCAGAGACACTGACACCTGTCATTCCTGATGCTGAGGTGCCTGACACCACGGCTGACGTGGAGACAAAGATGACGGCAGCAGTTGGAGGGAATAAGAAAGCACAGGCTGACACAGCGGAAATGAAAGCCCCCGTCAAGAAAACACAAAAGAGCAGCTTGGTGGAGAGGACTGTGGACAAAAGTGTTGCAGAGAAGAAGGACAGCAAGAAGGACAAGGCTGCAAAGCCAGACCCAGCAGATAAGGCCAAAAAGATGAAATCTGCAACTAATGGAAGTAGCACTACCCCGAGCAAAGATCTAGGAAGCACAGACAAGAAGACCAAGGTAGGTTTATTCGCTTAATCACCAGCGTGATTTCAGATCTCATTCTATTTCTCATTCCATCTCATGCTATTTTACCTGATGGCCCAGCTGTTCTCAGCACTACCCATCACCCGAATGCTGCAGATCTGACAGGATGGAGCCGACACAAAATCTACATTTCTTGATGATTCTGAAATGTCGATGTGATATGATGTTCATGCATCCCCTGCTTCTTCTTTCCACCTACTGCACATTATAACATGTGTTTGGAAGGTGTAAACCCAACTATGTTACCTTAAAGCTAATGATTATTTAACATTTATGACTCCAGTGCTGCATCTGTTGCTGAGCTTGCTGTTATACTTTCTTCATTATTCATTGTATTATGGTTGATCACCCTTCTTGTTTTGCCAGTCATTGTTTACGTTGGTCATTCTTTCACAGCCTGCTGTCGCTCCCCTCAAACTGAAGGTTGCTCCCAAAACACGCCTAAGCAACGCAAGCGCTGGTAGTCCAGTCCCTCCCAGGCCAACCTTCTCCAGCAGCACCACCTCAGACAGAAAAATGACCAGCGCAAAGGCTCCTCCCACCGCTGCTACAGCCCCAAAGCGACCCTCCTCAACAGCCCCCAGCGCCACCGCTTCCTCGGCCACCACCACCTCACGCGAGCCAAGACCCAAGGTAGGGTTCCGCTGTCACTACTGGAACACAAAACAACACATTTTCATCTTTCATCCAACATGCAACAGTCACACCATGTCCCAAAACAGACACATGCATGCGGCGTCAGATGTATGTGGAGCAGAGCACCGTCAGCCATAAAGTTATGTGACATTAATGTTCTGCAGAACCAATGTTTGTTTTATTGACCCATTTAATTTAATTTGGTGTGATGAGGAACAGCAATCAACCAATTGCTGTATTGTTTTTTCTTTTTTTTTTGTCGGAAAATGACTGACTGAAGAGTGACCGAACTAAATGGTCATTAATTATATAATATTTAACACCAAAGAACCCATTTAATATTTTAATAATATATTCACAGATTCTAGCTTCATGAATATTTTAGTGTTTCAATCATTCGATTTAATGTTTGAATGAAGGAATTCTTTTAAAATGTTAACACGGTTTGGCAACTAAGTAATTCATATAAAATAAAAAAAATCTAATTACTATTTCTTATAAAACAAATGCTTGAGGGATGAAAAATAAGGTCTGAAAATGTGGTTAGATTTATCCATGGTTAGATCTCCATGTGCAACTGGACCTGTTAAGGTTTTTTCTTGAAGACGTTTGGCCTGAAGGCTTCTTCAGTTCTGGGGTTGCTGGGGGCAGAGCGGGTGGTCACCAGAGAGTCGTTGGCAGGGCCGTTGAGCTAGTTTTAGTTTGGGTGCTTCCCCTTTGTCTGCTGGGTCACATGGTGATGAGTCACCAGGTGTCGTGAAACGGTGTGAACAGCTGTGAACAGAACCACTGACAGTGGTTAGATTTATGATGCATGGACTGTACTTTTTTAAAGTAAGAACATTAAGAACACTTTTAAAGGGACGATAAGAGAAATTCATCAGTTTTACGTGGTCGCAATTAAAGCATAAACTGTAAAAAGCTAAAGTTGTAATTGCATTTTGTGGGTTAGTGTTGGTCTCACACACTCACTGTGTATGATAACCTCCAGCTCTTCATTTACAAGCCTTTCTAGCCGCCCGTTCTCGCGTATTTATCTCAGAACCTTTGTCCCTCCCTCCCTATAAACTCTTATAAACTCAACATGTCCTACAAAATGGTGATGTTGTGATTGCACTTTGCAGAGCTCCATTCACAGGCGAGGTGAGGGGGTGGGGTGGGGCCGGAGTGCAGAGGTGGAGGAAGGCGTGCTTCATGGCACACTTTGTTTTGGTCTGCACACAGCGCACAACAGCGAACGTAGCACGGAACACATTTGGCTTTTTGCCCCGCTTAACATGTTTCGGTCCTCTCATCCAATGCCTCCATTTTTAATCTTTTTATTTTTTTTCCTTCAGACATCTGCAGAGACGCGAGCCCCTGTGCCAAAGAGTGGCGCTGCTGCCTCAACAGCCGCAACAACCAAAACTCGAACCGCTTCCGCAGCAGCTACAAAACCCTCTTCGTCAGCACGCACAATGCTGTCTGCTCGATCCAGCACTTCCGCTATAGCCAAAAAACCACTAGGTACTACACACACACACGCAACATATTTCTTGTGTACATCTGTAGGTAGATGTATTTTAAACTGTTATGTTAATGACTCAATCATATATTTTATTCACTGTCCTTATTATATGTGTTTCAGCGTCCACTACAGACAACAAAGTGGGAGAGAAGAAGCCCAGTACAGTAAGAACATCTGCAGGTACAGAATTAACAACAGCTCCTCCTACAGTCTGATATTTCTAACTTTGAATGATGGCTTCCAAAATGATTCGACTTTAGTGTGCGTTCACAGTAAAATGAAATGAGTGTGTGGCAGATGGGTTTCTTAATTTGCTGCTTCTTCTACATGTTTAGTTACTTTCTCAGTTTACCGCTGCACCGCTACAGGTTTGTGCTGTAGAACTGGCAGGAAGGACGCTGACGACGTCACTCACAATGTCCAAGCAGGCCAGTTTTGTGCAGGCTCCTAAAGCTGCAATCCTTATGAGTTGAGATCTGCTAGTGCAGCAGTCAGAAAATGATGGTCTACTGGTCTGTTGTAGCCTTGGTTGTCTAATTTGCCAGTCAGCAAGCGAATCACTCTTTAGCTGGCAGCCAGAGGGGGGATTTCCACAGCTGAGCTTGTCTTGACTGGAGTTTTCAGATCAGTCAAGACATGGCAGCAGGACTCTTGCTGGTCTGTGCCACTGTAAAAAGAGAAATAGAAAACAAAAGGTTTTTGAACGGGTCAGACCTCCTCTCTGACTCCCACTACATCTAAGGGTGCACTCACACTAGGTCCGCTTATTTCTTACTGTTATAAAGCACACTCGCATTCCCCCCCAGCCCAAGTGTCCTTAAGCACAAGAGACTTTGACACCCATGTCATCACATTGACATATGACATACAAAGGGCGTGATGTGATCAGTAAATGAGTGTTGTTTATATGTGACTGCTGCAGCACTGAGACATGGCTCACACTTTAATATCTGGTTTTTTCATTGTTCGTTAAGTGTGTTTATTCACTGCGCAAGACAGCGATCCGTGTGGTTCTTAACGACCGCACGTAACTGGGCCCAAGCAAGGTACAGTTACACAGACGTGGCCAGATAATCCAGACTTTTAGGGGGCAAATATCCTAGGACGTGTTACAGTTGCTATCTGTGAGTGCATCCTCAGTAATACTGTCCAGTCTGCTTATAAGAATACAGTATTTAAAATCTCCTCTCATTGGCTAATGTTTCTATCATATAGCTTGATTTGGGGAAGCTTTGCGTGCGTTAAAACGTCCGCAAACTCGACAGCACACACAAACACGTGTTGAAGCTGACCTACCAACGGGTGCACCGAGGATTGTGCCCACCAGAACACGCAAAATATTGGGAGGAGTAGATGCAAATAGATTCATTTTGCGCATGCAACATGATTTACCAACCCTGAATTTATATCTTTTTTTAATTGTATTTAAAAGGTGAATATTGTTTTACCAGTAACAATAATATTAACAATTGTAATGACTTCAACAATATTAATAACTCCCCCGTAGCTGAAGCTAGCAAGACCAAGACCACCATTACAACCACCACGCGCAGCTCCGCCACTGCCACCACTACAACTCGGCCTCGTGCCACAACAGCCAAACCAGCTACACCATCTTCAACCACAGCTCCGGAAAAGAAAGCTGCCGGGCTCCGCACCACCCGCGCTGCGTCCTCAACCTCTACCACTATCAAGACCACAACTCAGTCCGGCTCTTCAACAGTCTCTGAAACCAGAAATGTCCGTTCGAAGATTGGGTCAACGGATAACTTGAAGCAACAGCATGGAGGAGCAAAGGTGGGTCGTACTTTCATCATTCACCCTTTCCAAACGGGCATGTCCCTCCAACCTGTCAATATCGCAAACCTTGTGATGTGATTAAAGATTGTCCTGACTCGTTTTGACTTTTTTAGATCTGTACTCGCAAGAAAGTCTTAAATGTATTGTCAAAAAGAGGATAACATGCAAATATTGATCAATATGGAGATGGAGCAATTAAGACAATCTTAAAATTGTACATCACTACCTGGAGATAAAATACTTGTTTTTCAAGATCATTTTTCTTTCTCTAACAACATGTTAAAATGCCAGGTTTTTGTGAGGTAAAACAAAATACAGATAGTGTAAGAGCGTAGTGGTGACAGTTTCTCTTTTATCAAAATAAATGCAATACCTAGTTTGTAACTGTATTTTAAGTGTTTTAACAGCACAACTGGCTGGACCCATGCGTGGCTTTGGGTGCTCAGTCATTTACTGCTTTAGTTTCAAACCAGCATTTACACAATTCACCTATCCCACCTTATCATCTTATAATTTTCGGTAGGTTTTTCTGGGTTAACTCTTTAATTTGGACCATTTCAGAAGATAGTGTTGAGTAGGTTTGTTTAATTAATTTGGTGTGAAACATGCATTTTAAAGTGGTCCTTTGAGAAGGTAAAAACCTTTCTTTAGACATTGTTTGTCACTGTGACGTTCTGTGCTCTTCTTTGACCATGATCTAGAAATTTAAAGGTTCTATATCATTGCCCAACAGCTGCAGACACTGAACAAGAAGCTGGATCTCAGCAAGGTGACATCAAAATGTGGCTCTAAGGATAACATCAAGCATAAACCTGGTGAGTAGAGAATGATCGGTTAACGTTTGTGCTGGACACGCCACGCTAAGAAGGCTTTCAATCGGACCTTTGCGTGAACCCGACACGCCTATTAGCGTTGTGTCTGTGGTCACGTGACCGATCCTCTCAATGGCCTGTAGGTGGTGGCAACGTGAAGATCGAGTCCCACAAAGTGAGCTTTAAGGAAAAGGGCCAGTCCAAAGTGGGCTCTGTGGACAACATAAGCCGTTCCCCAGGTGGAGGAAACACTAAGGTGATGTAATATTGTAATTACAGATTGTAAAAAACATGAAATAGAATAAGAAAGTTTATTCCTTTTTATTTGCAAAGTTAATGATTCTTTTTTTCTTTGCATCTTCATCCACCTTAGTTTGACTGTAGGTCTGTTTATTTGATCTGATAACCAGGTTATCCAAAGTTAGATCTCTGCGTGCAGCTGGACTTGTTTAGGTTTCCTTGGAGACGTTTCGCCTCCCCTCCAGAAGGCTCCTTCAGTTCTGAGGTTGCTGGGGACAAAGCTTGATAATATAGCCCGGGGGTCACCAACACAGTGCCCGCGGGCATTAAGTTGCCCACAAGGACCACATGAGTTGCGCGCAGGCCTGTTCTTAAAATATAACTTGCAAGTGAGCTGCATCTAAAATGTAATTTTTTTTCTGCAACTATTTTTTTAATCACACTGGAATTTTTATAAATTTGAAAAGATAATGTCATAAAAATAAAACAATTGAAAGTAGATGTAGTAATGTTTATTATATGTGAAGTTTAGGTTAACTCTGACCTAGTTTAAAGGTCAGAGTCCGCAAGGGCTATATTTAAAAGCTCTGCCCCCAGCAATCTCAGAACTGAAGAAGCCTTCAAGGAAACCCAAACAAGTCCAGTTGCACACAGAGATATAACTTTGGATAACTATGACCTAGAGAACCTACACAGATGATAATCAGGTTGTAACTAACTCTGCTGGAGCAAATCGAGAGCCCAAAACAGCCGATTGACGTGCCCTGCTGTGTTTGTAGGCTGAGGGGGTGAAGGAGAAAACAGAGGGGAATGGAATGCCTCCGAGTGGCGTCACGGCCCCGGTCTCAGACTCTGAGCCCGTGCTGGCAGAAAGCCCCACTGCCCACACCAATGGGCTGAACGATGGGGCTCCCTGCCAGGGCGTCACAGAGCCCCCGGCGCTAGACTCACATATCCCAGAGACAAGTAAGTTTGTATGTGATGATCTCATTCATTTTTCCGTTTACAGTTTGATTCACCTCTTCCAAACATTAGTTTGAAGTCTCTGATGCTTTAAAAGGGAAGTATTTATCAGGAAATTTATTTTGGGCCTAAATCGACCACCAAATGTTTGACTGTGTCTGTTTGTGATGTATCCATCCTCATGTTGTCTGCAGTCTGCCTGATCACACATCATCTTTTCACTTCTTATCTTGCAGGCATCTAATTCTGCTACCCCCTTCCTTTTTCTGTCTTTCTTTATCTTCACCTCCTCCCACTCTCCCCCCCATCCCGTTTCTTTAAACCTTTCTGCTGCAGATTGAGTCCTTCGAGATCGACGCTCACTCGAACGTGGACCATGGCAATGTGACGTGACTATCACCGGGGCCAGCCCCTCTGGACAGCAACAATCTCCACCGCCGACAGGCCCAACATCATCATCCACAACCACCACCACCATCACCGATGCTGACTGACTCCTTGCAGCCTCTTCTCACTGAGTGTTCCACAGTATTCAGCAGGTCATCTACCCCCTCCTTACTGAATTAGGGTGAGGTCTCTTGAATGGATCCTGACCGTTTTCCTGCCACCAAGCTCCTAGAAGCCCCATTTTATCTGCAATTTGTCATGACAAATGCACACATCATCTGCACTAGTGTTGACCTGCTCTTCATTGTTGCTCTCGCCACCCTCGTGCATTTGGCTAAATTGTCTGCGTAGACTTTTGGAGAGCCTGTGGAGGGAAGCAAAGAGGACAGCAAAGGTTTTCTTGAACACATTTGGCCACGTTTCGCTTCTGCATAATCAGAACAACATTGCGATGGTTTTATGCGTGAAGGGAGTACCATGGATAACACTGACTCCTCACATAGCCTCTCTTTTTGCTTCCGTGGCATGGTATTAATCAATATTCCATATCATTATGTGCACACGCTTTTTCCCTTCATAACGTATCGTAAACAAGCTGACAAATGCAAATAGCTAGACATTGATAGTCTGTTTTAACTCTTTATTTTCCGTGTTTGTAACAATGTGCTTCAGTGACAAAACTAAAAATGACTTCATGTTTTGTCCTTCTTGACATTATTCGATTTGTTGACTCTAAAACTGCTTTATTTATCTATAAGTTTATTTCTTGAAAAGCAATGCGCGAGGAATTTTTGATGATTTTATTTAAACCAAGACACATGGCAAAGATTGGAAAAGAAGGAAGTGATCTTGACAAAAGCTAAATCTGTCTCTAATGTATGCCGCAAATATCATAAGACATTTACTGATTTGATAGTGTTTGAAGGGCAGTGGAGGAAATCAGATTTGATTCACAATTTGTTAAGCTCATGAAGAAACGCTGACATTGTGGCAGCTGTGTGACTCATATGTGCCTCCTTCTTACATGGCATCAGCACAAACGGGTGCCTCATCAGAGGAGCAGAGGTTTCGAGAACTACCCCAAAACAGAGAAACATTCTACTGAAACTGTCCTGGTTGCAATTCTGATGTTTAGAGGATTTCAGCTGCATTTATTTGAGCCCAACTTTAATTTGGCTAAACAAATTACCGGTACATGAAGATCAAGACAAACAGATTTGCATTCGTTAGATGTCGATAATCTGGGACGACTGATATCCATAAATAGTAGAACTGACTACCTTTTCAGGATTTGCCATTTTATGTCTTGTTGGGAGTGTTTGCAGTGCTAGGGAGACTTGGCTTTGTCCTCTACTCTTGTAGCAGTGTGTTCTACTGTTGCCTAAAATTGCCTTTGTAATGCATAGCCACATTTATGGCATGAAGTCTGGACTGTGCATTTTAATTTCAAAGTGTTTTGGTACCATATGTTTTGTCTCTGAGGCACGCATCATTGCTTAGATGGTGAGTTTTAGTGCCTACAGACAGGAGGAGCTGCATTCTGGTAGTTTGCCATCGCTCGATACTCATTACATTGTATTTCAAGGTTTTGACTGTTATTAACATATTATATTATGGATTAAACCTCTCTAGAATTGTCTTAGTTAAATAGACTTAAACTTTTTAATATGTTTCAAATAGTTTTCTCACTGATCAGCAAAATTCCACCAAAAATATATGCTGTAATATCAGTATATATATAGTCAATTTAGTAGTTTCTTAGCAAATGTTTGTAAGGTGTATCAGCTTTGACTACATCCATTAGCTGCTAACTCTGTAATCATCACAAGTTATGTTACTGAACTTACTTATTGGGACTGGAAAATAATGAGATTAGTTTAACTGCTGACACCAGCCACAATGAATAGAATTTTTGATAGGATGATACTAGACATGTTTCAAATAGTTAGGGGGGGGAAAAGCATATTCATATGACATCAGTTTAGCCGTTGTGGAAAATGTCAAACATTGGTTCATATTGTGCTCCTCTCTGCATCATTTAAACTTAATAAAACAAAGTAGTAAATAGCGTTGTTTTCATATCACTTCTTTCCAATTAATTATCAGTCGATACGCAGTTTCAGTCCGTACCACCATTTGCTGTTTAAACATATCAGCTATCTGATTAGCCACCAATGCAGAATGACATTCAGTCACACCACAGCTATCCATATATTCTGTGGTATAAAAAATAAATAAATAAACCTTTAAATAAAAAAGACTTATTTTTTGCTTTTGTCATGTATTACCATAATTTAATAGACCCCTACAAAATACTAATGGTTCAAACCAGTTTTTTTCCAGTTTTTGTCATGATTTATAAGGAGGGAGATAACAGAAGGAAAGTACCCCTGCTTTTGGCTAGATTTTAACTGGTACCTTGACTAAATCAACTAGTACTCATGTTTTCTTTTCAGCTCCATTTGTCAACTGGTATGTTATTTGAAAAGCCTTTAAAAAAAATTGATTGCACCTTAATGCTTGATCACTGTGTAGGATTGGTGGTATTTAAGAAATTCCAGTATCGGAATATATAGCTCCATATATGTAAGCTCCATTTCTATCATCCACCTGGATATTATTTAAATAAAAATTCAACTTATTATTACAGTCACAATAGCAGCATTTACTAATTTTAATTAGTTCCTGTGTTGGAGCTTTAATCTGTGTTACCACTAATTATGAATTTACATATGGATGTGTAGATGTTTTATTACTTATGTACTCTTTAAAGCCCCATATTAATTAAAACAACATGAGGGGGATTGGTAGGTTGAGGTAGTAGAACATCTCTTATTGTGGCAATTATTTTGATTGTTTATGAATTTTTCTGTTTGTTTTGGGTTGTTTTGTGTTGTTTTTTGGTTTTTTTTAGAATGGGGCCATAGAAGTGATTGGATGTCATTTGAGATGTCCTTAAGACGCAACACTTTTTGTAGTAGCCTGCCCAAAAGGCTGTGCATTCATGTTAAAAGTGATTATACTTTTGATTTGTGGCATTTCTGACAGAACTGATAGCTCTCCCAGTAAATGTTATTAAAACAGATTTGGAACTGTTTAACTGCTGCAAATGTTAACTTATTATGAGAGACCGTGCCCTCACGCAGACAAAATCAGAACACAAAAACACACCCAGCCAGTGAGTCCGAAGGGACAGTGCTTTAGATGTTAGGACAGAGTAGCCTCTGCAGGTCTGACATGATGGGAGAAGAGAACTGACACCTATGATTGTGTATGTGACAGTAGACACAGGCATGAATGATGACGCAGACCTGTAATCTGGGAAAACTGCATATCAGACACTGCTTGGGCTGAAATTAAAGAGCGTACCGTAAAGTTGGTCTTGTTTTGTTGAAATGGCTCTTAAGTAAAAAATGAATAAACAAAAAAATTCAAATTTTTGAAAAGCTTCATCCACACTTACTTACGACTAAGCCTCTGCAGAGTATTCGAGGAAAATCATTGAAGGGATGTGTCAGGTAGATATCTTGTGTAATTCGCAAAACCTCCTCTTTATTTTTCCAGTTTTCTTTTTCTTTTTTTGGCTTGAAAACAATTTTTAATGTGATTACATGTTAATTAGTGGTGTGATTGTTAAACATTTAATAAAAAGAACTAAAACACTTTTGTATGTGACTTTATAGTTATTTGCTTTAATGCCAGCCTGTGTGAAACTTCTTAATTACGGTACTTCACGGTTTGGGATCTAACAGTATTGAACTGAAATGCACTGGTCCAGTAAATGGTGTGTGACCTGTGCCGGACTGGTGTATTCATTTCTCTAGTCTGGTGACTCTGTGACAAAGTTTAAAAGCTCAAAAACAGTACCAATGAACAAACAGGAGAAGTGACCAATACACAGATGAAATACAGAGCAGGTAATTGTGGTTTAAGGTCACACTTGCAACCTTACTGCAGAGGTCTGACGAAACTTTCTCAAAGTCCAAACACAAAATCATAACCCGGAACTCCCTCACCGCACCAATTGCCCGACCGTCCCACTAAAATGCCGCGCCGTGAATCTGGAGCGTGATATTCTCGCGAGATCATGCAATTCAAACGCAGTATCTGAAGTTAAACGTGATGGTTGAACTTCTAAACTAGAACTACTAAAAACACCTGGAATGTAACACCACATCTTTCGACTTGTGTCTTGTGGTGTAAAATCCTTTTACTTTAATTATCAAATTCTCCCTGTACAAATTTCCTCGCAACCTCGTTTTTACAACTTGTGTAACACGATGTAATGTGATTTTTAAAAACAAGAAAATATTTAAGTCTGTAAATATCCGTAGTCCATAGTAGATTGTGGACGCGTCCTGGAAGCTAGTTGCAGAGCGCCGTGCCGCTTCTGAGAAGCTCCAGAGACAAGCCGCGGCGGCACGTGCTATAGAAATGCAGCCATGCGCTCAATTGGAAGTGTACGTGCGCGCGGCACGACGCACACGCGCTCAGTGGATATTGGGGGTTAATATTGGTATGTCCCCCTGTGAACGCTAGAGGGCGACAGTGTTTTCAACTTAACGGCGTCTGTTGTCCGACAATTATAGGAATGGGGAAAAGAGAAAAGTGGGAGAGACGCGTCACCGAGCTTGGAAGCCAAAAGAGTAAGCGAGTTTTGGAGGAAAAATGGTTCAGATGAAGGCAGCAG
Source organism: Arothron firmamentum (assembly GCA_016586285.1). Taxonomy (NCBI): domain Eukaryota; kingdom Metazoa; phylum Chordata; class Actinopteri; order Tetraodontiformes; family Tetraodontidae; genus Arothron; species Arothron firmamentum. The sequence goes on along the minus strand of BJFM01000439.1, from coordinate 48,322 downwards.
CAGAATAGTGAGGAAACGGGCTTTGATTGGAGTATTCAAAGTCATAGCAAGATTCAGTAAGGCAGACGAACAGATTATTCTACACCCGGTGATGCTGTCAAGGGAACTGAGAAAGAAACTCGGGGAGGTGGACGTGGTGAAAACTTTGAGAGATGGAAACCTGCTGATAATATGTAGATCGGAGGAACAGAAGAACAAAGCCATGCAGATTGAGAATATTTGCAAGAAACAAGTGAGGGAGAGAGTAATCCTGGGGAAAGGAAAGTTACATGAGGTGTGAGATGAAGATCTGGAAAAACTCAGGCGAATTATTGTTGGGGGAAATGTGAGTGGGATTAAAAGACTGCAACAAACCTATAATGGGGAATGATTGGATAGTTTATCCGTCCTTCTTGAGTTTGAGGATCCTGCTTCCCAGAAAGAGAGAGAATGTGATGTATAAGTTTTCCGGTCAGACTATATAGACCGTCTCCATTCAGATGCCACAAATGCCAGAGATATGGGCACATTGCAGCTGTTTGCAAAGGAAAGCAGAGGTGTGTTAGATTCCAGTTTCCCTCCTGTGTAGGAGTAAACATCTAACTCTTCGATACCAGGCCTGCGGTGGCTCCTCTCTCATGAATCAAGGCACTTGGTAAATGCTGGATCAGGTTTTAATAGCTGCAGACAGGCAGCTATTAAGGGTAATATTTTATTTATGGGTTAAAGTAACTGATCAGAACTGCATCAACTTAGATGTTGGTTCTGATGCACACAAACACACATGCTTCTGTTGCTCAGAGGATATGCTTTAGTGGGGGTTTGTGGCTGTCATTTATTCAGCACTGGTATTATTTTGTGTTTTGGGAATATTTCTGATACAACGGGTGTTTATCACAACAACCGGGTGTTTATTTCCACACCACCTAATATAAAGGATATTTATCATACCACCCCAGGTGTTTGTTTTCACGCCACCTAATCAAATCGTATGGTGTTTATCATGACACCCAGGTGTTTTTTTATACACCAAGAATTTAGCCTTACTTCTAGAATATAGCAACCTGCATAAACCCATCTATTCATTTATGATAAATACACCTACAATCATCTTAAACTTAAACTTCTTTTGTGTTGATTTATTAAAGGATTATGCAGATCACATGTGACTAGCTATATTGTATTGTTGATAAATGTTAAATAGATGATAACCCATAGATAGAAATGAAATCACCGATGCTACTCATGGTTACCTGCGTTTTAGTGCATAAACTGTTAAGTTTACTGGGAGGAGGATGCCCCGAGGTGTGAGTTTGAAGACTGAGGCCTGGTGCCGCGACACAGCCCGTTCTGTTCTGCACAGCCAGTCACTCCCATGGCCACCGGGCACTTTCAGATGCTGGGGACTCAATTCTGGGGCATGAGAAGGGAGGAACCATACTTCTCAGCAGGCAAACACACAGGGGCAGCAACCACATCTCTCCAAAAGTTAGACAGAAGTCAATACCAGGGCCCTGAGACGAGCATTCAAAACAACCCCAACTGAAGCTCTGCAAAAAGAGATGGGGGAGACCCCCCCCCCCCCCCCC
>BJFM01000439.1:34462-46732 GCA_016586285.1 Arothron firmamentum | reverse complement strand
CCCCCCCCCCCAACTTTGAGGTATGCAGCTATCCTTAAATTATTGGCTTAATCTACAGTGGCATGAACAAGATCAACCCACTCAGTATGTTTTAAAGTCTTTGTGGGAAAAGGAAAAGAAGGAAGTAAAAAGATTTGGATGGACAGCAACAGAGAAAGCAGAAGAATTCAAAATAGACCAACTAAAAGTGAGTCCAATAGTATCACTGACAGCATTACTTCCATGGATATAACCAAATGCAAAAGTTGATTTGACACTATTGAGAAAAAATAACAAAAGAAGCACACAATATATAGACAGTTATCATCAAGAAGTTCAACAAGTAGATTTGGACTAGCATTTGTCATTCCAGAATTTAATATCAAAGTAGCAAAAAAGGTCAATGAGGGAATTTTGGTGTATACAGGGAAAATGTTGGCAATATTTTGAAAATGTAACATTTTGGCAATGTTCTCTATTCTCTACCCGTTGTAACACCCATAGTGTTACAACGGGTGGAGGAAATTAAACCACTGAAAACAATAATTTGTTCAGATTCCAGTTCATCATTATTTACTTTACAGTACAGTCATTCAGAAGGTAGAAAAGACCTTGTGGGACATGATGGGCCTGTCGGTAGTTTTTCTATGGGTACTAGCACACAGTGGACTAATAGGAAACTAGACAATTTCACAGAAATTGTCACTGTGTGCCTCCTGCTCCGGTCCATCCCTGCCCTTAATGCCCACCCACCAGTAACCTCATGAGCTGAGCAGACCCGTGTCCGACCCAGAAAGTGCTGTTGAAATCAACAGAACCCATCCTTTTTTAAATGCGAATTTGGACCACTTCATAATGACCAATACTGTTGTGGGTGGGCTCCTCAGAACCAGAAGACTTTAAAACATGTGTGAAATTTTATATCATTACATTAATCGATGATGAAGAAATGACAAGTTAAAAACACCACACATAACCCCTATCAATACAGATGTTCAGCAGCCCCCCATCCACACACACACACACACACACACACACACACACACACACACACACACACACACACACACACACACACACACACACACACACACACACACACACACACACACAAACACACACACACACACACAAACACACACACACACACACACACACGCACAGAGAGAGAGAGAGAGAGATAACCGAATGACATCATGCAGCACCTAGTCATTGTGTTTTTGGAGAGTTTCTATGGGATTTTTCCATCCATCGAGAGCCTTGAAACTTAACACACACAACCACCTCATTGTGACGCACGTTTTGGTGTATGGGGAGGTCGTGTCCTATGGGTACACACTTATTCCCCTTTTTGTGTATGGGGTGCTAGGATAGTAACCTGTGCAGAAAGGAATTTCAAATACTATTTCAGTATATAGACGCCGTTTTTATTACTATTTTTTTTTTAGATTGGGTAAATATCAGGATTCACACTCCACATCAGTTGGTGGCGGTAATGCACCAACTCGTTGCTTGCGAACCGCCAAGAAAACCCACCAAAGAACAAGAACTTGACAATAGAAGAAGAGTGTTACTGTGGTAACGGTAGTATATCGCATTGCTGTTTTAGTCAAGACGTCTTAAACTTGTTGCTATATTTCCTTTTTTTACACCCAATCATTGCTTTTAGGTGAGATAACTTTACACATATACACTGAAAGACAAAGACGAAGACATTCATTTTTAAGGCATGAAACACTTAACGTTCTACTTAAAGTGAACGAGCTAACAAACGCTGTTTCGAATTAAACGTGCTACAAACCTTTTTTTGTGAAATCAAATAGCGATTACTTTAGTATGCACTAATAGACTGTACACTACATTTCAAAAGTGCTTTAATTCGATTGTGACTCGACTTCTAGCAGATTACTCATTTAGATTTTTTGATTTCTTTAATACTCTAAAATACACGATTTTGATTTTTAAATCAGCATACCCAACACAATAGAAGCGCTTATTGTCTTCGCCACAATAAAACGGTTTCGAATTTATACTGTCAATAAAGTTGAATTTTACATAAATGTACAGAAGGAAAGGCATATCCTACAACCTGTAGGATAATGCTCCAAATCAGTCATACAGTATAATCCTTAAGAATGTTTTGCTAATTTATACCCTTTAAGATGTTTTTTTTAATTTTTTTATTTTTATTTTTAATTTTTTATGATATACACCTGCATTTGTAATCTAAACCAGGAAATGACTCCTTAGGTGCACGTGTAATTGTTTCCTGCAGGCATTTATGTACTGTTTTGTTTGTTTATTTGTTTTGATTTTGAATGGTGTCTTCAGGCAACAATGGCGAGCCAGCGTCTTCCTTCCAGTATGGGACGTCCTGTAAGCCGCAGTGGATCTGCACTTCCTAGCAGTGCAAGGCTCTCATCAGCTGTCAGACCTCCTTCAACAGCTATGCGTGTTAGAACTGGTGTAAGGTGGCTTTGCTCTTTTGGTGTAAAGATGGCTTTGCTCTTCCAAATTTTCTTTAAGAATTTGTAAGTGATGTTTTGTTTCAGCAGCGTGTTACAATATCATATGGGCCATAAGCACAAAATAATGATAGTGCCATAATAAAACGATACATAGCTTAAAAAAATTATTATTTCTAATCACACCAGAAAATTGTATTATTTTATTTTCCATTCATTTATTTCATTATAATTTTTTAAAACAGATGGTTTCAGCTACAGGTGTATGGGGTGGAGCCTCCATCCCCACTGCTGGAGTCCTGTCAGCTCCAATCAAAGTGACTGAGAGACCTGTAACCCAACAGGGTCTCAGTGGGATGAAGACTGGTATGAAAGGTACATTTGACCTGTTTTTAGTACATTATTCACTTAGAAACATGAAATCACACTTTCTAAACTGCCTTCCTCTTTTTAAAGGACCTCAGAGACAAATTCTGGATAAAACATACTTCCTTGGCCTTTTAAGGTAGCACTGGCTGGCTGATATATTTAATACATTTTGAATGTTTTCTTGCTATGTGTAAACTTTTGTATCGTTACAGGAGTAAGATAAATGAGTTAACAATAGAGATGAGCAAACTCCATAAAGAGATTGAAAACTACAACCAGGAAAATTCGGTTTATCTCTCCTATGAGAAGAGGTGAGTAGCGTTTTATCAGGTTTTTACACCAATTGTGTTACTCCAGCACACTGCCTTTATTTTATATACAGTAATGCCTAATACTCGAGTGTTTAGGTTAGGGGTCCCCAACCTGCGGCCCACGGGCCACATGAGGCCCGTGAGGCCTCTCGGTGTGGCCCGCAGGGCTCTGATTGAATTAACATTAGGTGCGGCCCGCCTAGGAAAACCAGGGCTATCCCTGCGGCCCGTGAGACCTTGCGTGCGGCCCAACTCACGGGTGAGCATCTGCAAGGCGCCCTTCCACTGTCTGTGAGCAGTGTTGTGCCCGACTTTCGGAAGCTAGCTTCTGCCAAGCAGCACCAGCCTTTTCATTAAATTAATGTCTGAAGATCAATTGTTTTTCTCAATCATTGTTGTTAGCAAATTTAGCTAAAAAGGTGCATGCATCCCTGGTAGGGAGGCCGTGTACCCCACTTGCTGGAAAAGGTTGGGGACCCCTGGTTTAGGTACTTGATGAGCACTATACGTACAGATGAATTTCAACTACGGGTTCTCCACAAAATCCTTATGAAGTCTTCAAATTAAATGTGTTTTAATAGCATTTTAAAATGTCAATAATCAAAGAAAAGGGTGCATTCACTCTGTGGTAGACCTAGCAAAGTTGTTAAAATATTGTTGCAAATATTATCTTCATTTTACTGTACAATAATAATGCAATGAATGATTGTGGCCAAAGCCATTAATTGGCCTTTTTACAAATAATGTATGCTATTTTTTGGACCATATCAGCTGTGTCTCAGATTTCTGCCTAAAGACAATTAAATGTTTAAAGTGTTGAAATCATAAGGTTATGTGTCAAAATTTGTATATTTCAGTATTTAACTTCAAATGAGTGCTGTGTTGTTAAAGTACAAGGGATTATGACTGGTGTTAGATAGTAGTTATTATTTTAAACATAACTGTCTTATTTTTCCTTAAGAGCTGAAGGCTTGGCTCAAGAAATAAAGGATCTGCAAGGGAGGCTTGCTGACTACAACATGGTAATATTTGCAATGAATGATTAACTTTATCAAATGCCCTTTTTAAATCTAGAAATACTGCAACCACACATGCTGAAAAAAGTAAAGTCATAGAAAATGATTTAAATGTATTCCAGATTTGGCACCTAAATGGTGGTTTTCTTGGCTGTTAAATTTTTTAAAGTGACATCTCAACATGGAATACTAACAGTGCATTCACAAAGTGTATGTATCTGAAACAATTTTGTTTCATCTTGTCAGCTTGTGGATAAACTGAACACCAACACAGAGATAGAAGAAATGATCAATGAATACAACATTGTAAGTACAACTTGTGGTGACGTTTGTGACACCTGCTGCCTAAATTCAGACTTTGATCAAGAGGACTTAAAGTTTAAGTTGTCATTTGTTTGAATAATAATACATTTTCAAGACATGTTTCTTCTTCTTCTTCTTCTTCTTCTTTTTATTGTTATTATTATTATTATTATTATTATTATTATTATTATTATTATTATTATTATTATTATTATTATTAGTATTATTATTAGTATTATTATTATTAGTATTATTATTAGTATTATTATTATTGTTGTTGTTGTTATTATTATTATACATTTTTATGGTGACTGTAGAGATTCCAACATGCTTCTCCTGTATGTTCATTCCACAATTAAAAAAAAAGTGCTATGTATTAATGGGATCAGAGGTGGGTGGGCTGCTAATATTTTCGAGACTTGAAGTGGGCTCAGAGTTGGAAAAGGTTAGCAATCGCTGCTGTATACCACAACATATGTCTTTACGAAAAAATTGTCGAAACTCCACTTTTCTGAATTTGAAAAAACATATCGCAAACTGGCCGACTGGTCTGGCCTGGTATTATGTAACATCCATAATATTTGCATAATACATTTTGGTGTTTAAAGAGCCCAGATGATAAAAATCTTGTGTTAGTATGCACATTATTATGGGCATGCTTATGTCTCTGCAGGTCAAAGCCAAGAATGACAGTGAAGCTGGAAGTATTGAGAGAATCTTCACTGACAGGAGAGGGTGAGTAATTATTATCTGTGGAGGTATTTAGAAATGAGACTCTGGATGTTTAAATGTATCGTAGCATACAATGTTACTGTATGCTGTTTTTCAACACCAAATTGCATCTGAAAAGTTTTCCTTGCGTTTGGGAAACTTGATGTTGTTTCTTCTTCTATTTTTCCCTGTTTTTATTAAGATGACAGCCCACCAACAAAAGAACCTCATGTATACACACAACCATATGCAACATAAAAGCATTCTGATTCTTGCATACAGGATAGATTAAGATTTGCCCATAACTGCAGTTGCATTTTGAAAAAACTATTCTTGGACTGCTCCAAAGTATGTTCCCCAGTGATGGTGGTGAAAAGCCCCAACAATTCAATGAAGGCTCTTCCTCTTATACTAGTTTGCTAAGGTCAGTGCAAGCGAAGATCTGTTTTAAATTGTGGGAAACCATGAATATTTATCAGATTGTGTCATTACTTTCCAGTGATATCTGTGCCTTGGTTGTCTTGTCAGGTGGCCTTCATCTGATCCTGTGTCAGCCTAAAAATTTGAAATACTCATATGATACACTTCCTTTCTTACAAAGATCTTGCTTACCTACTTAATTTCAAGTTTGGTTGGGTAAAGTAGGGTATGATAAAATATTATTTTTCACATAATTTCTCAAGTAGGTGTAATAATTTTCCAAACATTTTTTAGTTTGATTATTTCATCTGTAGAATAAAGTCAGTATGCAGAGATGTCCCCTGACAGGAAACAAGGAGAAATAGAAAATTCATATAGGTTATCTAATTGTACCACATCCAGTAATTTTTTCCTTGTCTCCTTTTGTATTCTGTTTTAAATGAGTGCAATACGATAAAATTTAACCTTGAACAAAACATTGTAAATCTTCCTTTAATCTTCTTTTAGAAACATCTGGAAACTTCAAGGTTTTCCTCACTTGTTTCCTTAGCATAGTCCACAGGTTTAATTGAGGACATTTTTCATTTCAAATTTTCTCCAGGATTATTTTGTCAGCAGTAAACGCTGAATAGGTTCTACATCTTGATGAAACCTTTTCTACCTCTTGTACTGATATCCAAGTAGAGTATGAGGTCACCACACTGTGATTGAAGATGTGAATTTCAGCATTGTACATCCTTGAAAATCTGTGTACTTTTTGATAAAATTTGTCTTTATAACCTAGGACAATTTTGAAAGGACTTTAAATTACTTTCCGGACTTCCTGAGCAGTAGTACTGTGTCTCGATTATTGTTGAGTGTTGTTGAGTTCCTTATTGTACCACTTGTGTCCAATATTTAAACATGGCCCAAAATATTCAGCTAATGTTGTCAATCACTAAGAAAAGTTAGATCGGGACAATTTGTCTGTTATTGTAAAGGCATTTTAATTCAAGTTTTGTTACATTTCATGTATCATCAACAGTTTCAGTGATGGAACCATATTATAATTTTAATTGGTCCTTCAATGTTGTAAACATGATGGACAATGTAGAAGCTGTCCATGTCCATCTTCAGCCAGAAAGGAGTGTGTTGTCAATTCTTTGCTTCTTCGTGCTTTGCTGATTCTCTTCTGGTAAAAAGATCCTCAATGTAACCATCCTCCTCCATTTCCACCTCTATCGACTCATTTTGTTGCTTAAAGGTGAATATTTGATTAGTTGTGGATCTGCTATTTTTTGTGTAAACTGTTGAAATGATATCATCTTCCTCTTCTTGGTGTAGTCGCCGATGACGATAGTTATAGAAGAGCTTGTACCAGGAAGGCCCCTTAATTGCACATACCACAACTGTCAAAGTGCATAGCGCCAAAGAGGCAACACATGTCGTAAACTTCCAAGTGTTGCTGACCACGGGTGTCTGGTCTAGTTAGGTTTGATGGATGAAGATGGGGAGACAATATCAGGTTTTGAACTTGAATTTTAATATAGCTACAATTATTTTTTTGTCCTACCTTCCATGGTGTCATGGCTCGCCATCGTGGTGTTCTGAATACTGAATGACCTTGACAACTGCTGAAAGGCTGCCGTTACTGGTTTTGTCTCGTCTCTCTTGTTGCGCCTTTGAGTCGCTGAGTCACATGCAGAAGTAACCTGCCTAAACTCCCTCACTTCCTGACTTTTTAGAAAGACACAAGTGATATTTTGTCCATCTGTTGAGCAACAAAAATTGAGTAATATAAATTAAATCAAATAATGCACATTTGGGGAAGAACCTTGGAAATTACCGAATTGCTTTCAGAATAAAAATTAAGGTTGCAGGTAGTTTTGTTTTATTGATTGCACAAAAACAAACTGAGAAAACAAACTGTTCACATCTCAAAATTGGCGGGAATTTTCTTTTAACACTCTCAAATTAAGCACATTTCATTTTGAACCCTACCTGCTTATTTAGAATTTTCTATTCAGCTCTCAGTTACCTCATATTAGAAGCCATTATTCACTCCCTGATGCCAGATTATCTTTATATTGAGGACTTTTGGTGGTTTTTGTGCTGCAATTGGGTCCAGAACAGTCCAGTGATATAAGTGCACCAAGTAAAGGTAAAGGATTGTAACGTCTTTTTAAATTATAAAACAATAATAAAAAAAAAAAATCACAATTAAAAGAAATGTAGGATCCATGTCTCAAAGTTCCAAATGCTATTTTTGTCATCTTACCTAGTTTTGATTTAGTCCACAGTCCTTGTAGAAGCTAAAGATAATATGCAACTGACCACTTAAAGATCAAATTTTTAAAGAGTATTTAAAAAAAAAATATTATTACAGATCTCACTTTTTACAGAAACTGTGACATTTTTAGTAACTGGCTATGTTCCAGTGTGATTAAACAATAAAAAAAACATGAGGATCCACTCAACAGCCTACATTGTCTAACCACAGACAGTTGCAGGAAAATATATATAAAGCTGTTTTCAGCTAGTTAAGCTCAATATTTAGTGCACTGGTTTCTAGTCAACATTCAGAAATATAACTCTGGCATGTGCCTGCATTTGCACTTGGACTATAGAAAGGAATTAAATACCTGCTTGTGTTCCATCCCCAACAATTTTTAGCAGTGGACATGAACAATTCCAGGGGTTTCCTTTTAGCCTTAAAACCTTCAAGAAACATTAAATTATGCTTAACTTCTGATGGAACGGAATCACTTATAGAGGTATCATTTAAATAAATGTAAAGAAGAACTTATTTTGTTTTTGGCACACATTGGAAGATTTTCTATACCTGAATTTTACGTAGTTGTCTGAAGAGGTCCATCTGGATATTTGTGAGCAGGTTGTTTGAAAGGTCCAGTTCTGTCAAGACATCTAGGCCAGAGAAAGACTCAGGATCCAGGCTGGAATTACAAGCAGTAATGCATTTAGAAATGCTGCAAGAGGATGCTTTAGAACTTACATTATATACTCCTGTTTATTAACAGTAACAGTAAATTTACAGAATGTATGGGTTGTTGTGTATTTACCTGCTGATTTTATTTCTGGACATAGACAGAACTCTGAGTTGCGGCACCACAGTGAAGTACTTGGCTGGTAAATGAGACACTGCGTTGCCATCCAGGTGTAGTTCTTCCAGCCTGGGATAAGTAGCCAGTGCCTGTCTGTCTTCCTCATTTAGAGTAATCAGGCTCCCTTCAAACACCAGTTTAGTGGCTGCAGAGTTGCCAGTGCTAGTCATGGCTTGCAAAGTGTTGGCCTCCTGAGAGTTGTTGTTTTTTTTTTTTTTTTTGAACAGTTACAATATTAGATTAATTTTTTCAATAATAATGATGATAACAGTAATGATAATGCTGCTGCTGATGATAATGATAATATTACTAATATTAATAATAACAATAACAATAACAACAACAACAACAACAACAACAACAATAATAATAATAATAATAATAATAATAATAATAATAATAATAATAATAATAATAATAATAATAATAATAAAAAAAAACAGTATTTCAGAAATGCTTAATTATTAGACATTTCCCCACCAGTTTGCCAGTGTGTGCAGCATTCATTCCTGGAATATCCACCAAAACCACCACCACTAACCATAGCAGCAGAGATGTTTGCTGACAGTTTTTAGGTTTTGTGCCCTGTAAAGGAATATTGCACATCAGTTTATATAGAGCGCACTGCTGAATCCTGTTATTTCTAATTCTAGTTGAAAATGTTTTGAAATATTAATCATTAGGTTGAACCCTCAGAATCTAATATTAGTGTTTCGAACAGAGTTAAGATGTTCTGCTGCATAAATGTCTTGTTAGTGTATTTTGCAGTGTTTTGACCAAATTACTATCGTGCTATTATGGTATTTTCTTCCACATCTAACAATAATGCTAATCAACAGAGGTATGGATTAAAAAAGGTCTGGAATACTTTGAAAAGTAAGTGCCAAGTCATCTCACTCGCTCACCTCCACTTTTTGCTAGTTTCCCAATATTATCTATAAATATTGTCTTGTTTTTTCCATTTTTTAAACTCTATTTTTTATTACTTGTAAGTCGAGCCATTAAAGACGATGCTGATTCTTAATTTTTTTAATTAGTGCAGGTTTGCAGTTATACACACAATGTTCTTTCAGTGTGAAAGAAACTCAAGAACGACCAAATGTCAAAGAATTTTTACCTCAATGAAACTGTTCATGTTGTTGTTCCAATTGTACTTCAGTTGATAAAATTATTGTCAATTTCCATATTTACATCAAAGGTTCTGCAGAGCTCTTTCATTACAATATAGAGTGTACTTGTGCTGGGGGTGCATGGTATTATGCCCAAAGGTTTACATTAAAGAAGAAACCAACTTTAATTTACTCATGCCGGTTACAGAGTAGACTTTAACCTAAATCTGTCATTCTTTGGGTTTTCTTATATTTTTGTGATCTGCATTGTCAGTCAATATCAAATCATAAGACACTTACCAGTACTTCTTTGGCCATGACGAACTTTAATTTACCCGTTGCTGTGATTCAGCCAGGGGAAAAAAAAAAAAAAAAGATTACCCTTTGGTCTTGTAAATCCTGACACAGGCATTTACAGCTCGCTAACCATTTATCCCTTAGTCAGCCCTTTGTACTCTTTTTTTTCCTGTGGTAAGCGGTATGAAATCACATCTTATCTGTCCCATCTGTCTTGCATGTGATTGCAGAAGCTTTTTCACTATTTTAATAAATACAGCAAACAACTAGAAAAGCAGTTGGAGAGTGCAGACCTTCACTAGGCAATCTTTTGTACATCAGCTGTCAAAGTCCCTTTGGAATCCAGAACATCACCAAATTTAATCATCTCTCTCTTGGCCCATTATCAATATTTTCTGTAAATTTCGCTAAAATCCGTTCATAGCATTTTGCATTATTTTGGAAAAAAAACAAACACGGCTTTTGCATAACCTCCCTGATGGAAGTAAAAATGTAACAAAAGCTATTTGGTTGTGTTTTTTTTTTATTGCAGTTTAGAGGAGGCTGTCCAAGACATAGATCAAGAGATCAAGAGAGAACAACAAGCCACCAATGAAATTGTCCAGTCGATGCCAGCTGCAAAGAAGGAGAAGTACTTCTCCATTATGGCCACCAGTGAGGAACTGCTGCAGGTATTATGACAGCTTTATCCGAGCAACCTGTCTGGGGCATATTCCTGCTGTCACCCTCATGAATCTGATAAAGAATAAGTGGTGGTTAATACAGGATAGATGAATGACTTAAGAGTTATTTGTTCTTATAATGTACGTTTAGAATGATTCACTGTTTTCATTAAATACATACATCCACACAACATTTCTTACTAATTTCTTAATATTGTTGCTGGTAATTAATGTCGTTCTTTTTTTGCAGGAGCTGGCTGTTCTTCAGGAGGAACTGGATGTTCTCATTAAAAAAAAGGAGGATTATGAATCGGTAATTAATGATGCTTGACAAAAGTACCGATTAATTAAAAATGAAACTATGCAAATCGTTTTGCTGCCATGGAAACATACATCACATAGTGAATTTCCCCTCCGTGGGATCAATAAGCTTAATCACATTCAGTAAGGTTTAGATATCCTCACTGGTGATTAAATGGTTTTCTTACTATAAATGTGCTAGTTGTGATGATAAATTGAATTTTCTGTAATTGTTTTAGAAGAAAAACAAGTTTTGGTGACCTTTCTTTCTTTTTACCATCTAGTTGACACTGCAACCTACTTTTTTGATTTCAAATGATGTGACTGGTTATCCCATATTCTGCTTTACCATGAGAGGGATAGTTTCTGAAACATCCACTTCTAAAAATCCTGTTATTCTTATGGTATTCTTATTATTTTTTGACAGTGTGGGGGGTGTGTTTTTATGTTCCACTGTTTCTTAAAAACAGTGGAACATAAAAAAATTACAAAAATAAAAATAGACTTTCCATTTTAAGATGTCTTTTATATTATCTTTAATACAGGAGCTGAAGCACTCGTATGTAAAACAGGAAATGATTCGGCTGCATGAGACACTGACGGCACTGGAAATGAAACGGGACACCATGCTAGCTGAGGAGAAGACCCTGGTCTCCCCACAAAAGGAGAGGGAGAAATTATTCAAACAGGTTGGTTTTACTGTTGCAGAGGGCAACAAACAACATTATTGCTCATACACCTTTAATTCAACACAAAAAAAGTGTGTTAGACAGAATTAAGGATTTCTTAGTCAAAATGTCAAGAAGGAAAAAAAAAACAGACCTGTAAATAAAGGAATCCTTCACCCGGAATTAAAATTCACGCACTAATCTCACATGTCCGATAGGGGGCGCTAAAGTATTCGTGCTCAGGGTAAGATTTTGCGTGCTTGGTCTGCGTGCCCTCTGCAGGTGAAGAGAAGTTTCCCCTGTTACTACAGGTGCAAAGTTAAGTATTTAAATGAGCAGCTGTTTCCCACTGTCGTGAGTGTAGATAAAGCGCAAAAACGCAACGTGAAATTTGATTCCGTTGAGTTGGAAGCACCTGCAGAGAACGCCTAAACTATCTCCAACAGAGAAATCTAAACAGCACAAAAAGTAATCTCATATGGAGCGGCGTCCGTGCCAAAGTAAATGCTGTCAGAAATACAAAAAGAACAGTGGACGAAGTGGACAAAAAAAGGGGGGG
>BJFM01000439.1:16946-34437 GCA_016586285.1 Arothron firmamentum | reverse complement strand
AGGCACACTATCATTCCCCGCCCATTCTGCCTATCATATCATTTACTATATCTAAGAGCGTACCTCCAAGCAGCTCCAAGATGGCTGGTTAGGCTGTATATGTCTCAATCATTTTTCCTTCTGTCATTCTGAATATACTGACAACTATACCACATCTGCATTGTTTCTGTTTCCACTCCTGGCAACAGCAGCTGTTAATGGGGCTGATATTAACCTGCCTGTTATATTTAGACTGGAGATGGTGAATCCAGTCCTCCATGGCCAGATTCAAGCTGGGTTCTAGGTCCTACCAGGAAGGAAATGCTTTCCCCAAGGGAAGCATGGACCTAGGTGGAAAATATTGTCTACCTGTATGATAGACATTCATGTTCACAGCAAATACATTCAAATTTGATAAATCATAATGTGTGTGTGTGTGTGTGTGTGTGTGTGTGTGTGTGTGTGTGTGTGTGTGTTTATCTGCATTTTCTCCTCCCAGTATTTTGCTCAGCCGACCAGTAATGCCCCATATTCCATATTGATTAAGGCCAAGGTGCTAAGTGGACATCACATGTTGTTTTGTTCAGTCAAAGAAGCAGTCCTCAGTGCACACCGTTAGCACATCAGCCTGAACATTTCTTTATGGGTAACATTAAGTTTGCATAGGTTTTAATATAAGCAAACCTTTAGTAAATCAGGCCCAATATCTTCGGAAATCTGAGACAGTTGCAGCTGAATGCAGAATAACTTAGGTCCAGTTTCTGAAAAAATTGAAATTGAGGTTGAAATTGAAAATTGAAAAGTCCTTTTTTTTTACCAGGTGAAGGATGACAACCAGGAAATCGCCAGTATGGAGAGACAGTATGTAGCGTACAACTCACAGCCTCCGCTCCTCCATCCTGCCATGTTCAGTAAATGTTCGTGTGCATGCGTGCACTGCTTTCCAGGCTGACAGAGCTCAGGGAAAGGACAAGACAGATCACAGAGGAGATCCACCTGCTCGACCAGGCTGACTCACACGGTAACACGCCTTCATATTTCTTTTTCTTTCATCCAATCACGAGTTTCCCACCTAAATAATTTAATGAATTCTTGTTAAAAAGGCAACCATTGTGAATGTAATGATGCTATTAGCTGCGATAGTTTTCAAAATTAAATTAACCCTAGCACACAATTCTTTTCTCCCATGTTATTGCGGTGTTGATCGAGTTTTAACTCTGACGCTAATGGTCTTGGACTGAAGTTTTTTATTCTTGGACCTGTCAGTTGTTAATGATAATATTCCTCATCTCTTTGGGAAAGGGGAACCTTGGCACAAATACAGAGAGCTGAAGAAGCGAGAGGGGGAAATTGACCGTGAGTGCATCGCCAGTGAAACTCCTCATCAACACCGTGTTTCAATCAAGAATTTCTCGTATACTTTTTTTTTTTTTTTCCACTTTTTTTCAGGGTTCCTGTTGTCATTTGAGAAGTCAAGGGTTCAGGAGCAGGAAGCAGTGACCCACACTGAAGAGACCATCATCTCCCTCCTGGAACTGTGCAGCAGAGTGAGGAGAAATAGGAGGGAGGGGAGCAACAGACGCAGATAGAATGCGCAGGGAAATCTAACGAAATATTATGTGTTTAGAACATGATGCGACTGCGTCACATGGATACAGTGACAGACAGTGAGCTGAGGAACATGCAGGATGTGTTGGTCAGTAAGGAGACAGAGGTGGTCCAGTCTAAGAGCACTGCCAGGGGGCTGGCCACAGGTCAGTAGCACAGACACAGAGACAGAGGGTGTTTCAAGCTACAGTTTTCCTGACAGACAAAATCTGTTAACTGTGAAGAGACAGAGCGACTGCAGCAGGACTTAGAGAAGGTGCAGCAGCTGGAAGGAAAGATTAAGAGTGAGCTGAGCAGCCTCAAGGAACGAATCAGCACTATGGAGTCAGAGCTAACTGTCTACAGTGACCTGGACAATCTGAGACAGACTGCAGACGACAAGAAGAAGGTATTTGTGGTTAAACTCCACATTATGACTCTTTTTGGATTTGTGACGCAGTTTAAACAAACAAGGATGCTTTTTGTAGTCTGTGTTGCATGCATGTATGCCGATGTTCTCTTTACTTTCAGCTTTTCCCCTCAGGAGACGCTACTCAGTCTGAACCTATTCTCCATGACTAACATCATGTCTCATGTTTAACATCTCCATGATATTCCTCTAGCCCAACCTGATTCCTTCTACGGTTATTCAATATCCGCCCTCAATACATGTCCACTACATGTCCAAACTTACCTTAGTCTGGCATCTCTGGCTAATCCATTTAAAGGGGACATATTAAACAAAGCTTACTTTTTCAGTGCTTTACATATACTTGCATATCTGGAGTGCCTCCAGTGTCAGTTCCAACTGTTGCGTAATAATCTGGGTGATTTGAATAATCCTGCACCTGTGCTGGGCGTCTCCGTGGCCATCCTCGCCTCCTCCTCCCCCGGCAGAGGAGGTGGGCGATGCAAACACTGTTTGGGGTATTGTAGCTTATTAGGGAAAGACCATCAAACCAGCCGTTCAGAGCAGGGCTGTGAAACTGATGTTTTTACAGTTTGAGTGCTTCATCTCATTTTTTTCGAGCAAAAGACATGACTAAAATTTCATTTAGACATCAAGGAACCATGTTCATCCATACTGTTCCTTCATCCATACTGTTCCTTCATCCATACTGTTCCTTCCTTGCTTCTTGTCTTTTCTTTAATACCACTGTCGCTAATAACAGCTAATAAGTGATTAGCTAATAGCAGCTAAGTGCCGTGTTTAGAGGTTACAGGAGGAACGCCAGTTGCTGACTCAGCGGCAAGATTGCTTCAAACAACTGTTGGAAGAGATGAATCAGAAATATGAAGGTCTAAAGAGAAAACTGGAAGAAAACGAGACTCATGCACAGGTAAGGACATTTTACTCTGCTGCCTTTTTGTTTTGTTTACCAAATTATTAGTTATGTCTTTCACTGGTGCATTTAAAAAAACCTTAATTTATATATTGGACAGCAACTGGTGGGTCCTGGCTGTCCTTTTTTCTTTGTTGTGAATTACACAAACTGGCCACAGATTTAGTTGTGTAACTAGAGGAAAACTGTTATACTTAAGTGTCATTCTACTGGGTTTATCTTAATCTTGTTCTTTTTCGTGTGTATTCAAGCTGTCTAACCTGGAGAGGAAATGGCAACACTTGGAGCAAAACAACTTTGTAATGAAAGAATGTATCCTTCTGAAAAAAGTACATTAGTTCATATTAACATTTAAATTATGTAAAGGGGTGGCTGAGGAGCGATGATCCTTTGTTTTATAGGAATAAAATAGTTCTACGCTTCAGCAATAGTTTTTTTGGGACAAGTCATTATTTCTGAGTTTGTACTGTTGTGTTGTTATGAGAAGAGATACATCTTTAGATCAGATCAAAGCATTTAAAACTACAAAGCCAATCGTATTTACGATTACTTAATGATTTATATTAAAGGGAAATATTCATTTCCAGACCTTAAGTGAGTGCCTCACACCAAGTAGTAGGTAATAGCAGAGCATCTGAATTCAGACTTTTTTTTCATTATGGTACTTTTATAATCTGTTTCAATACTTCACATTGTTGCCCTAATTGTACAGGAAACTATAAAAGGATCCACATAATTTCTGAGAAGGGATGCATGTTGATTAAATGCATTGGCAAAGCTAAGAAGTGAGGTTTAATCATTTACATTGCTTAAATAAATGATTTCATATCTTTCTTTAACCACAGTAAAAGTCATCTCTTCTAAAACTCAGGAAAGTGACTACAACTCAGTCGCCCAGATGGTCTACCAGCAGGTGTCTGAGTACAACAAGACTTTGATCGAGCCTTTACAGAAAAATACATGATAAGCAATGATTCACACCTATGAATAGTTCTGTGAAAAGGTTTGAAAAATTAAATGTTGGACTGATTAACACTTGCTGTCAAGTCTGGTTGCTGTTGTTAAAAAAATAAAAAGAACATCTACTTGCTGTATAAGTATGTCATTTAAAACATTTCCAGAACAAAGATACTAAAGTTCTTGATGTAGTAAGTTAGCTCAGTTCGACATAGCACAAGTAGCTCAAGTACTGGAAGATAAAAGATCAGGCTTGTGATGAAACACTTGTGTTAAATACCAACAACACGAGTTCAACTTCGTGGTCTACGATTGGGCCTAGGGATCATGGTGAACCATTTACTGTTGGATAAATGGGCCTGTCAGTTTGTGCATGGCATTTGTGACCACACTGCCCAAACTTGAAAAACCACCTGATCAACCATTTACGGATGCAAGGGTCAACTCAACTCTTCTTGTTCTCCAATTTATTTGATTAACGGTTAATGGAATAGTATTGATAATCTTTAAAGATAAACATACATATGTGCACTTGTTTTCAATTTGTATACATAATACCTGATAATGCAAATAACAGAAACCAGATAATTCAACCATTAGATAATACAGCCATTTGAAAATTGATAGGACAACCAATGGAAAATGTAATCTAAATTCATCATTCACTTTTAAAGTTGCTTTTCTACTAGTTGTGTCTTCTGATTGATCAGGAGCTTTGGTTGTGTGTTTTGGAGGGCAGGCATGTCATGTCACAATGTCCTTGGTTATATGCTCTGATTATTTTGGGGTGTGGTAATGTTCTTGGTCTATCTTTTTATGATTTATAAAGGTAACGGTTTTGCAGTGATAAGTTTGAGTTTTATTCTAACTAATCGTTTTTCTAGTGAGTGTGTTAGTATTAGTGTGTTAATATTGATATGGTTTCATCACTGTTACTATTAGTGTGTTAGCATTGATGTGTTATTAACACTGTGTTAGCATGTTTTTCTCTGTTTCTGAGTTTTAAGAATGATCATTAGCCTGTTTAAATTATGTTAATCTGGTAAAAGCACAAAGAATGACCTTTTAAAAAGGGTTGATTTAGCAAATGTCATTATGTTTAAACTCACTAAACACAATGTTTTATTACTTATGAAAGGTTTGACTATTAAGAATGTTTTGATGTAGCACTGATAAGTGTTATTATGATTCATGACTTATGGCTGCTCTTGATAACTGTGATGTAACAGTTTGACATTAGACTCTAGCCTTTTTAAAATTAAATATATTAATGATTGAAATGTTCAGAAATAATTAATAACATGTTAGATTTTCGAGATTTACTACACTGAGTGCCTGTGGCTTTCATTGTTTGACTGTAACTACTGGAAGTCGGGGACGTTGTGTGGGCTGGGGCAGTGAATCATGTATAAAAATAGCTGAACAGCTGTGTTCAGGGTCCTTCATGCGGATCCAGGACAACAATGCTCTCTAAGGCCAAACCCCATCAACGCAGCAAGAGGATCATGCTGGGTTGGCTGAAGATTGTGCTTTTCAGCACCAGTGTTTGGAACAAATAAACATTGCTTAAGAACTGAGAATCAAGATTGTGAACAATGACAACGAACAACATGGAACACGCATGGGCTGTTTGCCCCACTGAGAACGGGATTGTGCTTTTCCCCTTTTCCTGCCCCGAGACTGAGACCACAACAGCTGGAGTTGCCCGGCAGCCAGGAGAGTGACTGACTGTGCAGAAGAGACCAGGATCGGGCTGCCAGACTCCAGGTCTCAGTCTCCAGACTCCCACGGCCAATTGAAACACCCCGTCCAACTCTCAAAGACCGAACATAAATGCCCAGATTACAGGTGACCACAAGCAGCAGCATCACTTTAATCCAAGGTTTTATCTCATTTTAATACATTTTTACTGATTTTCTTCTAAACAGTATAACCATTCATGTGTAATCTGCTTAATCTTTTAATAAAGCAACACTAAAGGAGAATCTTGTGTTCTGGTCATTGTAGATATATTCATCATTAGAAGCATTAGATTAGTTCATACAGATTGATACATTCGAGAAGAAAGGCTAAAATCTTGGTGTGACAATAAACACCATGGGTGCCAGATGGTGTGGGAATAAACACCCATTTTATTTAATGAGAGATAATCGATCATGACATCACAGTAGTAACACAACACTAAACAACACATAGATGTTGAATGATTAATGGCCATAACCCCCCAGTGAAAGCATATCCCTTAATCTAGGTGTGTTTGTGTGCATCAGAACCAAAATTGGGTTGATGCAGCAGGTTACTTAAACCCTTACTGGGCTGAGTCAGAGCACCAGGCTTCAGTCTTCAAACTCACACCTCAGGGCATCCTCCTCCCAATAAACTTAACAGTTTATGCACTAAATCACAGGTAACCACAGGTAGCATCGCTGATTTTATTTCTATCTGTGGTTTATTATTGTTTTAACGCATTCCTTTTACCATTTACAATATAGCCACTCACGTGTAATCTGCTTTAATACCTTTAATAAATCAACACTGAAGACTGATTATTGTAGTATATTCATCAGAAAAGACTAGATTGGTTAATGCAGTTTGATACATTCTAGAAGTGTGTTTTTAATGCATCTGACTCTCTCATGCTTAGGAGTTGTAGAGCCCTATTGGCCAGTCGCCCAAGTTCTTCTGTATAAATAGTCCAGTAAACTAGTGGTGATTAAAAGTTAAACGAGTGCAAATATTTCAGATATGTGTGGCACAACCACAACATATTCTTCAAATAAAAGCATTTCCCATGAACGCTATATGTGTAAGAGTTTGCTTGGTCACCTTGACGTCAAATCCAAAATTCAGTGAATTCTGAGACAAAAATCAAAGGTGCAGATGAATCAGACAGATCAAAAAGAAGATCAAAGAAGCATTTTATGTTTAATGAATCAAAACCTCCTGTTAGACTCCCGAGTTCCCTCCTTTACAGAAGTAACCATCCAGCTCTCTGATAACGGGCCTGAGCTGCTCCGCTGAGCTCGCAGGGAAAACGTACACGTTGCAGCTTGTTAAGATGGCGTCAAGGAGACTCATCCAGCCGCTGACCATCTTCATCAGCTGTTCTACCCTGCTTCCTTTGAGCCCTCAGAACTGTGGAACATAGAGAGGTTCTGAGTGTCCACTTCAACCACAACTGCTGCGGTGGCTCCTCTCTCATGAATCAGGGAACTTGGTAAATGCTGGATCAGGTTTTATTAGCTATTATTATTATTATTAGCTATTATACCCTTATTAGCTATTAAGGGCAATATTTCAGTTAAGGGTTAAAGTAACCGATCAGAGCAGCATCAACCCAGCACCGGTGTTATTATAGTTATTTCTAATAGAACGGATGTTTATCACGACACTCAAGTCTTTATTTTCACACCACCTAATTAAACAGTATGGATGTTTATCGCAACACCCAGGTGTTTATTTATACACCAAGATTTTAACCTTACTTCTAGAACATATCAAACTGCATTAACCAATCTAGTCTTTTGTGATGAATATACTACAATAATCAGATTTAAACTTGTCCTTTTGTGTTGATTTATTAACGGATTATGCAGATTACACGTGAGTGGCTATATTGTAAATGGTAAAAGGAATGCATTAAAAAGATAATAAACCATAGATAGAAATAAAATCCCCGATGCTACCCATGGTTACCTGTGATTTAGTGCATAAACTGTTAAGTTTATTGGCAGGAGGGTGCCCCGAGGTGTGAGTTTGAAAACTTGAGGCCTGGTGCCCTGATGCAGCCCAGCCTCTTCTGCACAGCCAGTCACTCCCCTGGCTACCAGGCACTTTCAGATGTTGGGGACCTGGTCCTGGGGCATGAGAAGGGAGAAGCCACACTTATCAGTGGGCAAACCTGCCCCTGCGTGTTTGTTGATCGTTGTTCGTTGGTGTTGTTGACAGTCCGGTTCTTTTGTTTCTTCTTCGGGGCAATCGGCCCACATGTGAGGTAGTCACTGTTCTTGTTTGTTACGTTGCTCTCAGTTCAACTCTTGAGTTCTTCTGTTAATCATCTCAAAGGTCAGTACTGAGAAGCACGATCTTCAGATAACCCAGAATATCCTCTTGCTGCGTCGGGGGCTGGCCTGGAGAGTGATGATGATGATGTCTTGGATGCACTGGAAGTCCTTCACAGCCGTGCAGCCAGTTTTATGGACGATCCTCTGCTCCAACCCACAGCACATCCCCTCGTCTTTCAGTGGCTACAGCCAACACGCTCCATCTTACCTCCCTCCTTTCTATATTTAGCTTTGATTACCTGATGGTCTTAAAAATGCAGGTGCTTATCTAGATCTTGAGAATACATTAAACATGTTTTTATCCATTCTAATCATTTCTGAAAATTTCAATCATTAACTTATTTGATCTTAAACAGGCTAAACAGTCTAATGGTGTCAAATTGTTACATAAACCGCGAGCAACCGTCAGTCATGAATGACAACATTAATCAGTGCCACTTCAAAACATTCTCAACCTTTAAACCTCTTCAAAAGTCACAATACATTGTGTGTAATGAGTATAACTATAATGGCATTTGCCAAATCAACCACCTTTAGGGCAACATTTTCTGTGCTTTTGCAGGCACTGGAATTAAGCAGTCATCCAAATCATCATAAGTCAAACATGTCATATTATCGTTCTTAGAATCACAAACAGTCGAGGAAACATGGTAATGACAAGGTTTCATTGCTACATTAAAATGTATTAAATGGATAAATGAATAGAATCAAACTCAAACGTATCATTATGAAAGAACTTCAAAAGACAGTAGAACAGAAAAAGAAACAGTCGGACCTATCACACTTCAGGATCATCAGAATTCTCACATACTCATTACCATCTGCGCCTCTCTTCTGCCATTGGATCGGTACTGATCGCAGTCCCATGGCCTCCTGCCCTCCTCCTCTCTGGAGTTGCGGTTGAACCTCTCACCGTTACGCCAGCTTCTCCCGGTCTTGTACCCCGGCTGGGCCGTTGCCGACCTGGCCGCCCCCCGGCAGTTGTTGGGCTCATACCCCCACCCCTCTGGGCCGTTCTGCTGAGGTGACCACCTGCGGGCACATCTGCTGCCAGGACAGGCCCTGAAAGCGGAGCTCACCCTGCTGGTCATCTCTCACCCTGTGACAGGCTGCTTGCTGAGCTGCTGGAGGTGCACCACCCCAGACCGGCCAGCCATCTCCACCTGCCACTTGCCCTGGGCGTTTTTCCCAGGTATCACCTTCAGCTTAAGGGAAGCCGTAGCAGCAGCAGCAGCAGCAGCTGATTGTTGGACCGTACACCTCAGTACCTTGGTCACCTTCAGGGAGGGCATGGCGGCAGCGGATGGCTGAACGATGCGCCTCAATACCTTGGTAACCTTCAGGAGGAGCACAGCGGACCTCAACTTTTCTTGGCACAACACACTGAGGTGAGATGGCTTAGTAGAGGGGGATTCCTGCAGAGATTTCGAGAGCTCTGTACAGAGATGAAGTTTCTTTTTGTTGCAAAACATGCAGAGTACCACCAGCTCAATGACAATCAGTGGCTGCTAGACTTGAAATTTTTAACCGATCTGTTCAATGAGCTTCATTTGGAGCTTCAAGGAAAAGACAAACCCGTGGTGAATATGATCAGCTCTGTTAATGATTTCAAACTAAAACGGCAAAATCTGTCCTCGAAGCGGCCAACGTCACAATTTGGTGAACTTCCAAAACTTTGTTTCAGAGCTGCAGAACCAATAGAAGACACAGCTTAACATTTCACACATCACAGAAAATTGACAACTGTCGGTCAGAGTTTGACAAACACTTTCAAGAATTTGTTTTACTTGAGCCAGTCGCTACATTTATGTGTGATGATATCGAGGTTGATTTAACTGGCATCAAAAACTGCAACACTGTTTCATGGACAGTTTTGGGACTTACTCACAGAGGAGAAGTACCCAAACATGAGGAAAAGTGCCACTTCCCTGACTGAATTATTAAGCACTATTTATTTATGCAAATCAGCCTTTTCCTTTAAAGTCCAAATACCGTTCAGCTATGACTGATGATCATTTGGAAGTCTGCATGAGGCTGACTACCAGCAGCTACTGTCCAGACCATGCAGCTCTGTCTGATTCCATTCAGTGAGTAGAGTTTGTAATGACCAAAAATGTAGGCAGTGGTAGTGTGCCACAAGAGTTCATACAGGTATGCACGATTTAAAGTTTCACGTCCCGACTGTCTCCACACCTAAGACAGTTTGACCTTTTTGAATGGTTCTGATCAATGGGAACATGGCTCTGGTAATAAGACAAACCTTTCCAGTGTAAAGAATCTGTAAAAACATGATGCTTATGGAAACTGAAAAAAAGTGAAACTCGGAGAAGGTTATTTTTAATTACAATCTGAATTATCAATAAATTCTCCTACATGAGTGGTACAGGTTATGTTGATCTGGATAGAAAGGAAAAAAAAGCTCATTTGCATTTTCATAACAAATATAGAGTTAGAAAAAACAAACAAAATCAATATTACGAAGAAAAGGCTATTGTCATCTTACCACAACACACAAAAAATATCCAGATTTATTTCGCCTTCTTAAAGTAGTAGATTTAAAAACCTTACAGCCTAACTGAAATGGTGTGTGAAAGCTTTTACAGACAGTAAAACCTTAGTCAAACAGTAATGAATGGGGGAAGCATAAATAGGTTAATTTTGTAATGTGCACAAGAATAATTCATTTTATTGCAAAAATTAAAAGTCCCCCAAATGCACAATATTTAAAAGAAATGCACTACTCACTTCCATTCTAAAATGTCAAAGTGAACCATAAGGATTTTTTCTTAGGCACCACTTTAATGAGTCCTGGGTAATCTTCTCATTATTTTATCCCCCCCCCAATGTTTTCCTCTTCAGTCGCCATTGTCAAGCATTTCTGAAACGTGGGAAGCTGTGTATTTCAGCCTGAAGCCACCTGAGTCAAAGAGCAAAGATGTTAATAAATCGATATTGTTCAAAGATAAATACATATTATTCAAAAAAGAATTTCTCAACCTGACTTCATTACTCGCTTACTTGTGAATTAAAATTATGCCTATAGATATCCAAATACAAATACATCTAAAAAAATACCTGAGGTCTAGAAGTGTATACATTTTTTTAATATTTTAGAAAAATAGTGTTGTATTGGAGCGTTGCCTGCAAGGTGGCATGGAAGATTTCCAGCAAAAAGCACTGCTGGACAAACATGAATGAAAAAAACACAACCACTCATCAGGTAGAAAGGCATATATTGTACAATATAGTAGACAGCGACCTCAGCACAGATGTGCATTATGACGATAGCCTCACAGAATTTAAACCAAGACTATGTCCTTTTTTAGCTTTGGAATTCCCGGGTTAATTATTTTTGTGATGCTGCCAAGGTTTTTGTGTGTGCATAGCTGTTTCTCCTGATCCTAGTAGGCCCTCTCAACTGATTGTATCTAGGCAGAAGTCGTTAAAATAGCAAATAGTTGTTGTTTGTCTGATAAACCTAGCAAATTTTCAAATGAATCCAACTCTCCTCGTCAAAGGACATTGTGCAAAGCAAAAGGAAGCTAACAAGGAGGAACCAATGACTAACATAGGTTTTCGACAGGACAAAAGATTTGTGTCTACCTTGTTGTGTGGAGTCTTTAGAGAGCTGGTTACACTCCTGAGGATAATGACCACTGATGCCGCAATTATAGCAGGACACGTTCCCATTCTTCTTGTTGACTCCACTCCGAGGCAATGTCGCAGTAGGGATCATGCTCAAAAGGTTTGGATACATTTGCTGTTGGTAAACACGCTGGCAGATTGATGATGCTGATGCTGCCATCTGCTGTTGGATATTATAGTTGGCTGCAGCAACTGCAGCAACAGCCTGCATACCCAGTATATGTGATGGCACCTCGGCGGGGTTCTGAGGATGAAGAGGACCGTAGGGGGGAGGAGCAGAAGGAAAGAAAGGTGAAAGGGTAGCAGTGCCGTTGACCTGGTGAGGAGGCTGAGCCTGTGGGAGGTAACTGCTGCTGCATAGGTTGGCGAGTTGGAAGAGCGGTGGCGGGCCACTAAAAACCTGTCGGGCTGCTGCCATCTGGTGCCCAGCAAATAATAATGGAGCCTGGCAGCTGGAGATGCTGCAGCTGCTGTTGGTGGTTACGCTGGTTCTCCCACCACAGTTGTTGTGGCAACCACAGGCCCCACATCCTAGCAACTGCTGCTGCTGCTGCTGCTGGACTTGTTGAATGGTCACAGTGTTGCCATGGGTAACAGTGGCACCGCCACAGGAAGGATTGCTGTTACTGTATGATGTGCATTCACTATATGCTGTTGTGCTGTGTGTGGCAGCTGGACTAGGACTTTGGGGAGGACCTGGTGTGTGGGTTGGCGCTACTGGAGGAGCAACTGTTTGAACAAGTCCAACAGATGGTGTTCCAGTGGCAAACATGGGCAACGTAGAGGCAGGGGTGAAGGCAGAGCACAGAGGAGACGGTAAGCTGGTGTTTGTTGGGGGCTGTGTGTCCACATGTGGAGGTCCCGTGCCAGCGCTAGCTTGATCTGGCTGTAGAGGGGAAGAGTATGGAGTGGGACCAGGAGATGGGACACTGATGGTCCTGACAGCAACCTGAACTGATACCGGTGGGGCAGCAGTGCTAACATCTGCAACCCTTTGGCTGTGAGACGAAGCCACCTTGGATCTCTGAGCAGCAGGTTGCACGGTTGAACCTCCTGCAGGATAGAGGCCAGATGCAACATGGTCTTTTTTCTCTGGATCAGCCAAGATTTCTGAGACAGCAGGAGGTGTGGTTGGCATCACTGGGGTCCCAGATGAAGGCTTTATATCAAGGACTATGCTTTGGTCCAGAGGATGGACCAAAGAGGGAGAAGAGTCTGTGGCACTGTTGGGCAGCCAGTAGGGCCGATGGTGCATGTAGGGGGGGCCTTTGCTGAAGTAATCAGAATGGCTGTCAGAATCTTAAAAAAAACAAAAAAAAAGAGGTGAGACAGTGACAGAATTAGACTAAGAAGACTTTCTCAGGTCCTGTATTTCCGTTCAGTCAGTTTTAGGTTTGTACATGTACAATTCTTCTAGAAAACACATATTATTATTTACTTTGGATGATTATTTAGGGATTTACGACCAGAGCGCTGCTTTTATATCAGAAGTATGATTAATCGCTTTTAGGAGTATTTATAGGGGCGACTTTCATTTTTACTTCTCTAACTGTTGTACAATTCTTTATTCGCTTCCTGTTTCACCTTTGTTGTTGTCATCCTCACTGTCCAGACTCTCTGCTCTTCTGTGCTGTGGACTCGACGGAGAGCTGTAGCTTTCTGAGGAAGTCTCACCAAAAGTGTCCGGACCAGAGGCATCTGCAATAAGTCAGCAGTCGACTGCTGTAGAACGTCGTTGTTGTCCATCTTATTGGATTACACGATTTTTAAAGTCCTGGTAGAACCATGTCAGTGTATAACTAACTACTCAATGAAAAAACAAAAAAGGACGGAAGCAGTGCCAAAATAATGGCAACACTATTGTAAACAAGGTAAAAGGGAAGCTTTTGTTATAAACAACATAACTAAAACATAAAAGAAACTGAAGTTGAATTAACAGTTTAAGATAACACTGAGCAAAGTTTTTATATAATATTTTTTCCTTTGCAATAATTAACAATTGTTTAATACAGTAGATAATTTAAAGCAAAGGCTCACCTTTCCTCTGAGGCTTTCGGACTGATACCAACCTGCCATTGGCCACAGAAATAGTCTTTTCCTTCACCTTGACCCTTAAAAAAAAAGTAAGATTGCATATAAAGAAACTGATGCAAACAACAAATGAAGGTGTGGACATGATGGTCAGATGTTAAAAAATGCAGATGGTCTGAAGACAGTGAGACTCAAAAAGAAGGTAAAGATTTTTAAGGATCTGCAAATCATGACTCACCCATCTACACCTCTGCTCTTGGTTTTAGCAGGTGGTGGGCTTCTCTTCTCAGCCTCTTGGTGCTGGATAAAAACCCAGAAGTTTAATAAAAGATAGTTAGACCACACTTCTTACACAATAAAAAATGTAAAACAGATGTGTCTGTTTCTTATTCTTTTCCCACAAATATCATTTGATAAGAACTCAATTTATTTTTAATTAAAGTTCACAAATACAGTTTTTATTTGTATGCTTTTTTTTTTTTATTTATTCATGCATATTAGTGATGATAAAGGAGAGATTCAGGGGCCACCCACAAATTTCATGATGTTCCAGATAAGTATATTCTTGTGCAGATTGTGCTACACAAGATTGTCTGACTCTCGGTATAAAGCATATTGTTTTTGTGTTTGTTTTAAGAGGTAAATTAAAATAAAACTATGTGATATGTTTTCAGGCTGATGCTGGTGATATTACATTTTTTTTAAGAAATTTAAAAAAAAACCCAACACCACAAATTTATAGGTTACGTCTATTATGAGCATATTTTTCTGAAAAAGGGACTTCATAAGTCCTCGTATGTTTGAAAAATAATATTGCAGGACACAGATGCATAGGGACATAAGCGTAACTTTTTGAACATGCATCAATGAGTTAAACTACAAACAAATGTGGCTTATGCCAGCAGAACCAATTGCAAGGTCAGAGTCTGCTTTGTCAGCAGAATATTGTCACACACACACACACACAGTTCCATAAAGCAGAGATAAGTAATGAGTATTCTTATTCACATGGCATCAAGGTGTGTGTCATACTGACCAGCACAGAGCTTATCCAAATGCAAACACTAATGATTAACAGGCGTCAGTGCGCCATTATTTACTGTAAATCATGTGGCTTTTGTAAGGTAGCGACACAATATGAGTCAAACTATGAATTGCCAGATGAAACTTAAAAAATGTTCAACAGTAACATTACATTTTGAGAATAAAAATGCCGTTGCCGATAGTTAGCATTGGCTAGGACAGATGTTTTTATACCTGTTAAAACAGTTCTTCATTTCACAACACAAATTGGTTGAATACAGAGAACATTTGCTGGAACTTTACATGTTATTTCCCTATTTTTGCCTTCATAAATGCAGGTTACCCACAATGCTATGTACAGTAATATACACTATACTACTGTAGTAACACTGATGATGAATAGGATATTCATATAGGATATGCTCCATTCTCAGCATGAAGGATTTCTCTAAATAGTAAAAGATTTTGAATCATGGACCAAAGAAGAATTCAGATCAATCCATCTTTAATGTGTGCAGGTCTGGCAAGACAGCATCCATTCTGTTTCTGATTTATATAACCTTTCCATTTAACCTGGCCACCTTTCCAACTTTCATTTACAGATGCAGTGATATTAACTATTTGTTAACTAACAAATTTGTTTCAACACAGGGCCATGCAAGGGCCTGAGGTTCGTGGCCAGTCAATAGTTAGATTCGTGCAAAGATTTCTTCTGTTTGTGTGCAATTTTAAATGACATAATGTACAGTAAAATGGAAAACGTCTATTAATTCTGACACAGATGGGTGGCCTCATCCATCCAATGTTTTTTCAGAAAGTCTAACTATCTCCAAGATGTTCTTTCTTTAAGGGTGCCTTTCAAACCTGTGGCCCTTTTGTTTTGTTCCAAAATGGGGGCTAAATCGATACAGTTGTCTCCGTTTCCGTTTGGAGGAGTTTGTGCTCAAAAGGGGACCGTCTGTAGCGGTCCAAAGCAGATCACATGCACGAAACAACTGTTCTCTCAATGATCAGAAATTGCTCCGGAAGGCGTTCCGTACCCCGGAAAAAACAACAGTGGAGCATCATAAGTGTGTGTGGTTACTTTTTTTACGTTAATATACCAGATTTCGGAAAACACCAAATCTATCGTGAAACCAAACTGTGCTGGGAAAACAATGTACAACTAATTTTGATGAAAAGACGTGCACAATTTGCACATCACAACACGGTACTCACTACCAATGGCGCATAATGTAAGCTTTGTTGAGTTATCTTATTAAATACAATTATAAGTAAGTTGTTTTAGTTGCTGTGTCATTTATGTTCTCAGTGTAAACAAACCACTCCAGGGCTCGAATGGAATTCGGCAAACTTGGCTTGCTTGTTTTATCTCGCATCTGAGCGCGATTGCCGTGTTCGCATATTTCCAAACGAAACGATCTCTAAGGTGGAAATGCTCCCTGTTTCGGAACAAGCGCTCCAAATGGGACAGCTCTGAAAGCACCATAACAGTCACAAGGAGAACACCAATTGCAAATTTTTGGGATTGTTTATAACAGGAATAAACATGTGACTCTTGAATGATCACTCCGTAATGTTACCTGTTCAGCCTCCTGGCTGTTCCTTATAGAGCTGCTCTTCCTGCTTTCTCCTGGTCCATTGAGGTCTACCCTGTGGCCTCCCCGACAACTGTCCCCTGGCAAGCTCTTGCTACTTGAAAGGCTGCTGGAAAGCAAATAAATATCATTATCACAAGAAAAAAAAAGACATTTCACTGTTTGTTGCCACTGAGATTCTGGATATATAAAACAATCTTATACAGTAGACATTTTGTATTCCTACTTATTTTGTGACTATGTTCTATACTTTCAAATATGTTGGAAAAGGCGTGAGCCACTCACCCTTGACATGGACTCTTAAGCCCATGTTTCTTTTTGTGTCCCTGAACATATGACTCTAAATCTGGAAAAAACAAACAAACTCATTTTACAGTTGAATTATAATAGTGACATAGAAAAAATTCCAGACTCACTTTATCGCTTTTAATCAAGAAATATTTTAATGTAGCATTAGTAGTATGTATTTTTTTGAAATATTTCTAGGCATCAATTTAACATTTACATATTCTCATGTAAATGTTGGCTGTGATGGGCTGTGATTGCTGCTGCTGGTGGTCCTGACATCAGCCCAGCAAAGATCAGCCAGATTTACTGTAGCTATAAAAAAAAACAAAAAAACAAAACTAAGATAGAGTAGATAGTTCCAAAAATTTACTATTTATTTATCATTGTGGGAATTCCAGTTCACAGTGCAGGCCTTGTCAGAGTGGTCCACCTGTTTTGTGCGAATATAAAATTTGGCCCATACAAAAAATCAACATGCTCCCGTGAAAATCGTTCATCCTGCTATCGCTCCATCTGTCACAACTCCTCTCTGCAGGAAATGAAAAACACATTACAGTGGGAAATGGGTGTAATCGCTTGCTCTCACCTTCCTCCTGGCTGGAAAAATCAGAACAGTCCTTGTGATAAATCTTTCTCAGCTGACAATTACCTGGAAAACAAAAACAAAAAAAAACAAAAACAAAACAAAAAAATGCATGTTTGACAGCACACCTATAATGACTATTGAAGCGATCCTAGCCCTCAGGTCACTATATTAGAAACCAACCACTTTAGAAAGTTTGATATTTTGTTTGTTGAATGAAAAAAATAATAATACAATAAAAAAGGTAAGATATATATACATACATACATACATAAGATATACGTAAGATATATATATATGTATGTATGTATGTATGTATGTATGTATGTATGTATGTATGTATGTATGTATGTATGTATGTATGTATGTATGTATGTATGTATGTATGTATGT